>CM016616.1:25157750-25757750 GCA_005393395.2 Gossypium australe | reverse complement strand
ACATTTCTGCAATAAAAAACTAAAGGATGCACTTTCCTAGTATTTTCTTATCCATTACTAATGTAGTGCAAATATACGAATGAGTTGACCTCGGGTCAATCAAAGCATAAACAGTAACATCAAAAAGAGAAAATGGACTTGGGACCACACTAGGTGCTGAAGCATCTTCACGAGCTCGTATCGTATAATCCCCAGTTGGTGCGCGTGCCTCAAATAGAACTGCAATATCTTTCATTACAATTCTATTGCCTTCAGCATTTCGATTGTTCTTTGGTGGCCCACCTTTAGAAGGCATAGCCCCTAATCGTACATTCTAAACTTTATCCCTGTCAGATCTATCTCGACAGTCACAAAGGGAATATCTGACGAGCCACATTTTAAACACGATCTTTCTTTCAACTGAATCTCACTAAATGAACACTGCCAACAGTAGCTATTGAGGTAGACTGAGGTCTCGAGCTAGCTTGCTTTCCTCGATCTCTACCAAAAAATCCAGACGGAGCTGATATACGAGTGCGAGATTCTTTTACTTTCTTTGAAAGAGAAGATAAAGTTGTTCCCAATTGCCTTTTACTCGAGTCTCAAATTTCCAAATCTATTTTTTTCTTTGCTTTGCTAACATTCTCCATTTTTTGAGCTCTATCAACTAACACAACGAACTATTTCAACTCGAGTGCCCCGACGAGTAATTGGATTCCTTCATTCAAGCCTTCCTCAAAATGAGTACACATAGCATCTTCTGTTAGAATTAAATCTTTGACATACTTACTGGGCCAAACAAATTCTCTCTCATATTCAACCACTATTCTACATCCTTACTTCAACTCAAGAAACTCTTTTCGCTTTTTCAAGGAATCGCTAGCTAACATTTTCTTTTGAAATTCAGTCTAGAAAAAGACTCAACTCAACCGATCTTTTAATACAACCATTGATTGAGTATTCCACCACTGGTATGCTTGGTTTTTTAACAAAAAAATTGCACACTTCAAATAACCATTGGGAGAACACAAAAACTCGTTGAATACTATCATAGTGTTTTCTAACTAGAATTTAGCCTTTTCCAGATCATCCTTGACTTTTAACGCGGGATTCTTTGGCCCCATATTTTTGTATTTATTGATGGGAGGTTTATTAGTAGGTACCTGTTCCAAACCTTGAGGATTAGGGGGTATCGGCTAGGGTATGGGAGGCTACAGAGTTTGTTGAGCCATCAGATTAGTTCTCACAAAATTAGTGAACCACTTAAACATCATATAGAAGAAGGCTTCCCGTGCCTCACTTCCCCAGCCCTTAGAAACGGGCTCACTATGAACATCCCCATGTACCAAGGCTTGAGCATTGCTCTCAGCTTCATTGAAATTAGCTCAGTTGGATTTAAACGACATCTTTTATCTATATGAAATACATTATCAATTTGAGTCAAGAGACATCACACTATCACAAGTTATAAAATGAAATGTATTTCTAGGTTCTATATATGCTACGTATGGTCCGAGAACCGACTAAACTGTAGCTCTAATACCATTAAATGTAACGCCCCTAGCCAGTCTCCATCGTCGGTTTAGAGTTTCAGAGTATTACAACACATAAAAAATCTCAATACACCATAAAATCAATCAAATATTAATTTAAATATTATTTATTCATAACCAATCATCATTCATGGCATTTATACAAAAACGAACATTACATCGAGTAAACGGAACCTAAAATCAACTACAAAACAATTAGGGACTAATTTGAAACAAAATTAAAAAATGTAGAAAAAATAAAAACAAGGGTCACACGGCCGTGTGGTCAAATTGTGTACAATTCAAAAATAAGGTCACGCGGTTGTGTCGCCAAGCTACCAGGCCGTGTGGTCAAATTGCGTATAATTCAAAAATAAGGTCACGCGGTTGTGTCGCCAAGCTATGTGCAATTCAAAATAGGGTCACACGACCATTGCGCCAGGCCGTGTAACAACTTGTGGCCGTGTGGGAAAAACCTGCAGCAAAATTAAATAAGCCCATGGCCTTGTGGAGTAATCATGTGTGGCACACGACTGTGTGACAGCCCGTGTGCACCTAAAATGATTTTCAAAACAAGGCAAATCATTATTCATTTCTCAATTACAAAGCCAAACCAATTCCAACCAATTTCCTACCTTCAAAACACATTCAAACATCCTTAAAACATACCAAAACATTCAACCTAAGTGCCTAACCAATATGCCCTCATTGGCATCACATTTCATATTCCAAACTAAATTCACATTCAAAGATTACAAGTTCTTACCTTATGCACATGCCAAACATACCAATTCATGCATTCTGTAACAGCCCGATTTTGGGCTTAGTCAGAATAGTGGTTTCTGGACCACAAATTCGACGAGGAAAAATTTATTTTTATTACATTTTTATGGTCTACGATTACACGAAATCATTTCGTGAAAATTTCGTTCGAAAATTTTGACGTTTGTGCACTCAATTTAGTCAAAAGAACTAAATTGTAAAAAGTACAAAAGTTGAGTTCTACATGTTAGAGGTGTCCAATTGTTATGAAATTTTAAATTTGAGGTCCTTAAATGATAATTAGACCATTTGTTAATTTTTTGGACAAAAATGGATATGAAATAGGGGAAATAGAATATTTTTAAGTTAGAGGCATTTTGGTCATTTAGTAATTAAAATGAATTAAAAACAAAACTAAAAGCCAATTTTTGTCTATCTTCAACCCCATGGTCGAATTTCACAAGAGGAAACCATAACTAGGGTTTTTCAAGCTTCCAAGCTTGATTGTAAGTCCATTCTAGCCCCGTTTTTAATGATTTTTACGTTTTTGAAATCCTCGTAACAAGATCTATCTATTTCTACGACTAATTTGAGATATGGTTAAAGTCTAGGGTTTTGAACCATGATGAATATGTATGTATTTTTTGTGTTTAATGGTAGAAAATGCATGTTTATGGTTAGAGAAACGAATTTTACTAAGTGATTTTCGGTGAAAATGCTAAAAAGGATTAATTTATAAAATTTGTCATAAAAGTGTGAATTAGAGGAAATTGTGGGTTGTTGTAGTTATGAAAATGGTTTGGCTAGGCTTAAAATACAAAGAAATTGAATGAAAATCATTTTACGAGCCTAGGGGCAAAACTGTAAATATGACAAAGTTTAGGGGGAAAAATATAATTTTTCCAAAATGTGAATTTCGGGTTAACTTGAGTAGCATGTTGAATAAATAAAGTGAAATGTATTGTTATAGATCAAGAAAAATGAGATTCGGACTTAGAACGGGAAGAAAACAAAGAATATGACGAATAAGTCCTTTTCACCGATTGTGCTACCGAGGTAAGTTTGCATGTAAATAATACATCATTTTTTTATTTATGTTTCAATATTTTGTTATATTATATGAGATATGGTTGAATATGGAGTAATTATTTGATGTAAATTATGAATTGTGATTGATTATGGATGAATTGGTAAAATGTTGAGAAGTGAGAATTCCCAGTTGAACCTTCGGAATAGAAAAGATACGAATGAGTTAGCTAGGTCACATGTGTGGTACTAAGTGTAGGCCACTATGTGTACAAGAGAGCTACGAGATGGTTTTAGGTCACGTGTGTAGTACTAAGTCCAGGCTACTACATGTACCAGACGGATAGTCGTATGTGTAGTACTAACTGCAGGTTACTATGCGTACCCGATAACTTCGATCACATGTGTGGTACTAAGTGCAGGCCACTATGTGTAAGTGATGGTTTTGGTCACATGTGTAGTACTAAGTGCAGGCTACTATGTGCACCAGATAGCTTCGGCTACAAGTGTGACACTATGTGCAACATTCTGATGTATTCGTTAATATTCTGATGTGTTCAACGGGAAATGACCAAGTGTAAATGATTGTGATTATGTGATGCATAAGTGCAGGTACGTGTGTATATATATATTCATGAGCAATGTGCTCGATATGTGATTGAACTTTGGTAAGATTGATGTGGAGTAAGTATGACTATGAAGACTTGTAAATATTTGATAATGACTAGCTATTGGAATGGCTAGCTATGGACATGCTTGGTGTTATATGTGTGTAAATGAAAGTTAATACAAAGAAATTATGAAAGAGTAAATTTAGCAACAACACAGTTTTGGACACCAGCAGTTGTGTGATTTTGAGAAATCACAAAAAATGGTGGAAATCAAATTAGAGGTTGAACAAGATATGAAATTAAATCTGAATAAGTCTATTTTCACATAAAAGAAACGGTGTAAACAAAAGGATTTTATATTCTAAGATATTTGAATTTTTGTGAGACAGAGTTAGAATGATTTCTGAATCCCCTGTTCTAACTTGGGAAAATAGTTAAAAATTGTAAAATAATAATTATGGGTTATAATTTACATGCTTAAAATCCTTAATGAGTCTATTTTCAAAAAAAAAAAAAAAACAAGAACATCATTTGAATCCCGTACAAGGAGATAATTAATTTTTAGTGAAGAGGGGTCGGAACTATCATAGAGCGGAATAAGGATGACTTTAAAGAATAAAATGTACTTATTGGCTAAACCAAAAATTCTAAAAGGTTTATGGTAAGAAGATATATGAGCCTAGTTTCAGGGAAAATTTTTGGAACTTAATTTGGAGTTCCATAACTCAAGATATAAATAATTTAGTGACTGTGACTCGAGTAGACATCTTGAGATGAACATGAATAAATAGTGGAACTATGTGCAATTATAACCTAAAATTAAAATGACCAAAACTTCTACTGAGGTGAAGAACGGATAATGTGTGTGCTCCAACTTGAACTCCCAACCAACCAAGACTTCTAATGATCTACAAGGAAAGAAAACAACTAATGTGAGCAACTAGTGCTTAGTAATCTCATATAATGTAAACTTAAACTTACTGAACATGTATATATTCAAACCATTCATGCTTAAATTCATTCATTAGATCATGAGCATATATTTCTTCCCTATACAACACAAACCTCATAAGGTTAGTAGTATAATAATGAAACATATAATCTTAACATAACATGAAACATGTAATAGTAAACATGTCAAATATACATTTCATTCATCACATCTCCAGTAAGCATCACTCTTTCATTTGAAAGCATTCATGCCAACATTTCTATTTAATCTATCAAGATCACATAACATTTCATATAAATAAGTTCATTCATTTTAGCCTTATTACACGTTGAACCAAATGAAATAACATCGGATACTCGGGAAAATGCTCACACATGCTATGATTGTAATCCTATATGCTCACACTAGCTGTGAAATTGGTCTGCCCACATGAGCTGTGGGATGTTAAGCTACATAATGCTGCTCACTCAAGCTATGGAGAATCCGCAACAAATGCAGGACCTCATCTATCGAAAGGACTTCCAAGATTACCACCCGAAATAGTAAGTGACCCATAATGACATGTCATTTGTATCCTAAGTATTCACGAGGTCCATATGGGCCACATTACATATCTGAATCATTTAACTCATTTTCACTATACCATTTCAATCTCACATCCATGTATTTCACATTTTCCAAACATAATCATCAATTTAATCAACATTGCAATTTAGTCCAAAATCACTAATCTACGTATATCATTCAATTTAACTATACCTAACATGAGTAATAGTTAACATGTTACCAAAAGAAAAAATTAATAAGTTTAAACAATATATGAACTCACCTAAACAAAAACGATTACGAATACAATGCTGAAAACTAATCCATTAATTTAGCTTTTCCACTATTTGAGTTTGATTGATTCATTTCTTGATCTAAATAATAATTTTTACTCAATTAATCCATTCAAACATCTAAAATAATTAAACTTAAGTTTATAAGCCATTTCCTTATAAATTTACAAAATTACCCCAATAATTTACTCTTTATGCAAATTAGTCCCTAAACCTGAAACTTAAAAATTAACCACATTTAATCAAAACCCATGCTAGCAAAATTTATTAGGGTCACTCTACAGCCCACAGTTATCACAATTTCACAATAATTCCGTGAAGTATTACTATTTTAACAATTTAATCCCTAAATATTAAAATTACTAAAAAACATCTTTCAAAAAAATCTTATTTAACAACCAGGCTTAATAATCTACCATCAAACTCCAAAAACATTTTAAACTCATCAATGGCATAAGCTATAACATTTAACAATTTTACGAATTACCTCATGGGTAAGCTAGACTAAGCTAAAACGATCACAAATGCATAAAAATAATTAAAAACGGGCAAAATACCATGCATGAAAACCAGGCTTGGCCGATTCTCAAAATAAAAATGGTGATTTTTGGTTCCATAAAGAAAGAAAGAAGACAACCAAAATTTTTTTCATATTTGTTTATGACATTATTTGATTATTTATTAAATTACCCTTAAAAATTTACTTAACAATTAACAAAATAATGTCCATAATTGTCCACTATATATCTACATGGTATATTTACCATTTAAGTCCATTAATTTATATAGCCATTTAACACCTTTAGTTATTAGGAACTAACTTTTGTAGGTTTTACGATTTAGTCCTTTTTTACTTAATTAACTATCTAAACGTTAAAATTTCTTAACTAAATTTTAATATGACACTAATAAATACTTGTAAATATTAAATAAATAATATTTACTAATTTATTTGTCAGAATTGTGGTCTGAAACCACTATTTCTGACACTACTAAAAAATGGGTTGTTACAATACTGACTAGAACAGTTACATGATGGATAATTTGTATAGATTACCGAAAATTGAATAAGGCGACTCGAAAAGACCACTTCCCTTTGTCCTTCTTGGATTAGATGCTGGATAGACTTGCAAAGCGAGACTATTACTATTTCTATATGGATACTTGAGATACAACCATATCATAGTAGCACCGAAGGATCAACACAAAACAACATTCACATGCCTGTACGATATGTTTGCCTTTAGAAGTATGCCTTTTGTTTTATGTAATGCTCTTACTACATTTCAAAGATGTATGATGGAAATTTTTCTGACATGGTTGATAAGTTTTTGGAACTTTTTATGGATGATTTTTCAATGTTCAGAGATACTTATGATAATGGCCTAGGTAATCTAACCAAGGTACTGAGGCGGTGCGAAGAAACAAACCTTGTGCTCAACTGGGAAAAGTTTCATTTCATGGTACTAGAACGTATTATTTTGGGGCATTGAATAACAAGACGAAGTATCAAAATAGATAAAGTAAAGGTAGATGTCATTGAAAAACTCCCACCTCCAACATTTGTTAAGGGTGTTAGGAGTTTTTTGGGACATGTCGGATATCAGAGTTTCATTAAAGACTTCTCTAAAAATGCTAAATCTTATGCAAATTATTGGAGAAGGATGCAAATTTTAACTTCGATGAAGAATTTTTGAAGGCCTTTGATGATTTGAAGAGTCAGCTGGTCTAAACACCAATCATTGTCACACCATATTGGGAGACTCCGTTTGAATTAATGTGTAATGCAAGTAACTTTTCTGTGGGAGTCGTAATGGGATAGCGAAGGAACAGGATCTTTCATCCCATCTACTATGCAAGTCAAACTTTAATGGGAGCTCAAGTAAATTACATGATAACAGAAAAAGAGTTACTTCCTATTATATTTGCTTTTGACAAGTTTTGATCCTATCTTGTAGGTACCAAAATGACTTTGTTTTTTACGGACCATTTGGTTATCAAATATTTACCTCACAAGAAAGATGTCAAGTAGATATTGATCCGAGGGTACTTCTACTTCAAGAGTTTGATCTAGAAATTTAATATCGAAAAGGGGTAGAAAACCAAGTAGCAGATTACTTATCCAGATTGGAACAGCAAGAAGGGACTTCTTCTCATGTACCTATTAAGGAGATATTTCTGGACGAGCACATACTTAAGGTAAATCACGTCTATAATACCTATTGGTTTGCTGATTTTGCTAATTATTTAGCTTGTGGTTTGATGTCGCTTGACAAGGCATATCAGTAAAGAAAAAAGTTTCTCCACAATCTGAAGTACTATTTTTGGGAGGAGCAATACTTGTTCAAGCAATGTAGAGACCAAATGATCAAGAGATTGGTGACAGAAAATGAGGTAACTGAAATTTTATGTCATTGTCATTTAGCTCCAAGTGGGGGACACTTTGGAGAATCACGTGTCGCAGCCAAAGCATTAAAATTAAGATTCTTTTGGCCGACTCTGTTCAAAGGTGCATATGTTTATGTAAAAAGTTGTGATCAATGCCAGAGGAGTGGAAATATAACCAATAGAAATAAGATTCCACGAACGAACATTGTTGAGGTAAAATTATTTGATGTTTGGTGTATGACTTTCTTGGTCCTTTTCCTCCTTCTTTTGGTCACAGGTACATTCTAGTAGTAGTTGATTACGTATCTAAATGGATTGAAGCTAAGGCATATCCGAAAGATGATGCCAAGGTGGTGATGAAATTCTAAAAAAAAAACATGTGTTCACAATGTTTGGAACCTCGAAGGCTATCATTAGTGATGAAGGGTCCCATTTTGTGAACAAATAGTTGAAATGGTTGCTCAAAAACATAGAGTGTGGCACAAGATTTCCACAACTTATCATCCACAGACAAATGGGCAAGTTGAGTTGGCAAAGAAAGAGATAAAATGCATACTCGAAAATGTAGTCTAGCCAAACCAACAAGATTGGTCTAAGAGGCTAGATGATGCTTTATGGGCCTAGCGGAACACATTCAAAACACCTTTAGGGATGTCTTCTTATCGGTTAGTTTTTGGAAAACTTGTCACTTGCCTTTGGAGTTAGAGCATAGAGCTTACTGAGCCCTCAAGTAACTTAATTTGGACCTCAAGCTTGCTGAAGAGAAGAGAATGTTACAGCTTAATGAATTAGACGAACTTCAAAAGTTTTCATATGAAAATTCCAAGCTATGTAAAGAGAGACTAAAAAGGTGGCATGAGAGACACATTCGAGTTCGTGAGCTTGAAGCTAGTCAATAGTCTTGTTGTTTAATTCCAAATTGAAGTTCTTCCCTGGTAAATTAAAATCTCATTGGCCGATCCATTCACCATTTGTCAAGTCTTTCCTTATGGGATTGTTGAGCCATATGACAATAAGGGATGTGAGTTTAAAGTTAATGGTCAATTCCTTAAACATTATTGGGGTGATAAAGTCGAGTGAAGTAAAAAATCACTCACTTTATTGGACCCCTAAATCTTCACTTTAAATTTAATTAATTGACTTAGATACTATTTTCTTGATTAGTATAATAAAAGAAATTTTGTCTAGGAGATCAAATTTTAAGTGGGACCATTTGTGACCCTCCAACCTTTCATGATAAATGCTTTTTATATAATTTTCAAGAAAATATTTTCTAAGTAATTAAATAATTTTTAATTCGCTATAATGAACGAGTCAATTTTGAACCAAGTGTTAATTTTCTATTCTCTTTTCAAATTATTTTTGAGTAGGGTACTTGAAACACCCCAAACCCGGCCCACAACCTTGACCGGATCTGATATGTTCCTCGAAGTAAACCGGTTCAAAATTCTTTTGTTACTTAGGAAAACTTGTGTGTTTTCAAAGAAAGATTGTTTTGGGTTGGGCTTGAGTTGAAAACGAGTTTATTTTATATTGAAAACCCATTTATTTCAGGTGACAAAATATAAGAGTTTATTTTAAATTAAATTTACTTAAAACTTTGTTTGATAAAAATTCGTACATAGTAAATAAGAGTAAACTAAAGTAATCCAACTATTGCCTTATTACATCAAATAATTCCCAAAAATAAATTAAAATGCTTAAATAGAATAAAAGTCCAAATAATAAAATTTTCCTTGCTGTGCATGGCCACCTTTAAGCTCCTGCCGACCCGGTCCATTACTGATCATCACCTGGAAGAAAATATTCCCCAACGGGGTGAGTCAAACAGACTCAATGTGTAACCATCACTAAAACTTAACAATTCAGGCATACAATATCATATCACATACTTATTCATATAACAAATATAAAATAATGATGCAACCCGAACCCAAACCTATATGCCATCCGCTACACATCTCCCGTACCAACTTGCACACCGCGGGGACTACTAAGTCAACCCTTCATCCGCTACACACCATCGAAGGCAGTCGCTGCAGTCGACGTGCTCATGGCCCTTATAAAATTCGTGGCATAGCCACCAGATACATATTTTGTGTCATGAGACACCATATTCAGATAACGTGGTCTTAGGTCACCACATTCAGATATCGTGGTCTTAGGTCACCACATTCACTTCCCCTTTTCATAATATAACCCGAATGCCCCATATCATTCATATCATGCACATTACATAATTTCACATTCTTATCACTTTTCACAGGTTACATATATAACATAATTTCATATTCCTAGTAGGAGTAGGAAACGTGCCTGAGTACTTTTGTACCATTACATGGTACCTTAGCCATATTCTTACACATTCTTATAGTCACATACAGATTAAATATTGCCATAAATATATCAAGAAATAGTGTGAGGTACACACCTGATTCGCTTAAGGTTTCCAATCCAAATCCCGAAAAGCTTGATCTAATGCCTTTGATCTTAGATCTCTACATTTAATCAATCATTTAATACTTAGTAAAGAGCCATTCGGCCATAAATCCAAATCCTAGTAGGATTAGTACACTAAAACTTACCTTGTTGCCGATTGACTTAAGAATCAAGTCCCGAAACTTTGTATCCTTCTTTCTTGAAATCGGCAATCACTAGATTACTTGAATAGATTAGTTTCGGCTTTTAAACGAAATAAGAAATAGATCTTCATACCAAAATAAGCCTTGGCCAAATGCTTAGACACTTACCTTGTGGATTTTAAATCCCGAAACTCACCGAATAACTAGGGAACACGCGGCCTATGGTGTACCTTCGGGAAAAGAACTTCTTCTTCCTTGTAGTCGACACCACCTAAATCCCGAAATTCCCTTCCATAGTTTCGGCCAAAATATAATATGAGGGATTAGCCTCTAAATTTTGATAAGTCTAAAATATAAAGAATGGAAACCAATTTTGGATCTTACCCTTTGAAGAAATCGGCAGCACCTTTGCTAGAAGCCCCTTAAAGAAATCGGCTTTGATGACTAGATGATAATCTCAAGGTTTCGGCTTTTGGGATTTAATGGAGAAATCGACTAGGGGTTCTCTTGGAGAATTCGATTTTCACAAAAATAAAGAAAAGAAAACTTGAGAATTTTGGCAATGGTGGACTATAGATTCGGCCTAACAAATGAAAGAGAAGAGAAGGATGGTTGCTAGAGAGTTTTGGCAGAGAGAAAAGGAGAAACTTTAGAGAATTTCGACAGAGGCTTTCTTGAAGAGAAAAGAATGAATGAAGAATAGCCTTACTCTTCCTTTCTTAGCCGAAATTACTAGACTAGAGTCCCTTACTTGGCCACCACTCTCATATCTTTATCAATTAAAGAATAATCCTTTAATTTATCTCTTATCTCTTAATAAAATTAATACTAATAATAATCCATCATTATCCATCTATTTGCCGAATTTTAACAACAATAAAACACCTCCCTATAGAGCCTTAATGCCGTCCACTTCTCTTGTTCCTTGCACCAAAATAAAATTCTTTTATTTGCTCCCCAAGTGACTCGAACCCAGGCCCAATTGCACCTGCTTGTGGCGTCACTTACTGGACTTTAAGTGGCATCTCCAAGCCACTTTTCCATGCCCATTTGTGTGTCAAATTTCTTCTTTTAATTTTCTTAAGGCCACCTTGCCTTAGCTTTCTCCTTTTAAGCTTTAAAACTTAACATTTCCTTACATTTCCAAGTTTCCAAAAATGTTCGTTTGCCTCCTTTAAACTTAACATTTCTAAATCATTTCCTTACATTTCCAAGTTTCCAAAAATGTTTACTTTCCTCTTTTGAAACTTAACATTCCTAAAGCATTTCCAGGACATTTCCCTACATTTCCAAGACAAGACATTTCCTTACATTTCCAGGACATTTCCTTACATTTCTAAGACATGACATTTCCAAAAATGTTCATAATACATTCATAACACATAAGACATGCCATTTCGTATAATTTAATCAACAATGCATAGGCCCATTTCCAGGATGTTACAGTACTTAATTGAATTATTTTCAATAACTGGTTGTGTTGTTTATAAATATTTTACTAGCCAAAATAAAAGCTTTTACTTAAGATAATAATATATAATTATATGCACATATATTTATTATTATTTGCCACTGAATTAGATTAGAAGTAGGAATAATATTATTATTATTTTAATACTTTCCAATAGTTTGAATTAAAATTCTTCAGCATTTTTTTCTGTTCACCAACCCTGCACCAATTGACATCCCCATTATATATTGTTTCTATCACCACACTACCCTCCATCTATCTTTTCTCTACCACTACTGACCACTCTAGGAAATTACTTTAACATCGCACCTTGCCCTCACCGAAAAAGCACCTTGCACCATTTCCCCACTTCTATGCTGTTGTAATTTCAAACACAAGCATTCATACATCCCCTAGCCATTAACAACAACAGTTGTACATCCCTTATTCCCTTAAGCCCCAACTGCTACGCCTTGCCACACAAGTTGCCACACCTCTTAATCACCACCTACGCCACCATCAAACACCTTTAAAACTGCAACCCCAAGCCACCAACCCTCACACATTTACCACTTTTCCAAAGCCAGCCATCGTATCTCCTAACTCCACCATCCAAGCTACCGTAAGTCACCATCCACCTCTAGCCCAACACTACAAATTTTGCTGCACCTTGCTATTTTGCATTCTTGTTGGATAATTACAAATGTGGTAAGCCTTTTAATTTGAAAACTATTAATAATCACTTTGACTTACCTAACTTTGAAGACAACGGTTATTCCTCTGTAATGAAAAATGTCGAAAAGGAGATCTTGCAAGAAATTCTACTTGTCGAAAAGGACTGTGTCGAGATACAGGAGTCATACTTGTCACAGAGAAAATTTAACTCCGTTAGCTAAGGTATGATTTTATTTTGTACATTTTAGTTTGATGCTTATCTCACATGGTACCATAATTTCTGTGGAATGGATGGTTTTTTTATACTCCATTATGACAACAAAAACTATCAATATGGGAGAGATTATCATAAAGGAACTTCGAGACTATGCTGTAAAAAATTTTGGCTCAGCATATTTTCCTTCTACCATCACGAAACTGTGTATGAAAGCTCATGTCTGTCCAACTGTAAAGACGGTAGGATATAATGTAACAACCTATTTTTTAGTGAAATCGGAACAGTGGTTTCGGGACCACAAATCTGACCCAAAAATAAAGTTTATTTTTATTTTATTATATGGTCCATATTATGATAGACATGTCGTATAAAAATTTTGATGCAAAAATTTTATCCATTTAGTGCTTAATTCGAGGACTAAATCGCATAAAATACAAAAGTTGAATTCTAGTAGCTATAAGGATTAAATAGTTACGGAATTCAAAACTAAAGGTCTTTATATGGTAATTAGACCATAAAGAAAAGTATGTAGATTTTTCTTGGTGACTCATCCATGGAAATATAGAAAAAGGGCAAGGACTAAATTGGAAATAGAAAATACTTAATTAATTAAAAGATGAAAAGAAAATATATCATTTTATTTTATGCTTGGAATAGGGAGTAATTTGCACAAGTTTCATTTTCTGGGCCTAGGGATGAAATTGGAATTTATGGAAAAGTTAGGGGCAAAATGATAATTTTTGCCTAGGACGTAAATTGAATCCATTTAAATATGAAATGTGTGAAATCGATGGTTAAATTCATTTATATATATCCAGAAAACACAAACTCGAAGCTAGATCGAGAAAAAGAAAAGATTCCGAATTAGTAGATTATTTACGCGAACAAGTGTTGAGGTAAGTTCGTGTAACTTAATCGAGCATGTAATTATGTTAATTGAATGTTGTGTTTTATGTAATGTAATTTATATTGATGTGCATTACTTGTGTGCTATGATGGAAAATTGAATACAGGCTTGAAATTGATAAAAAAGGGGTATGTCTCGATTGAATATTGAATTCTAATGAACATATGTGCTTTCCCGAAATGGATGTGGTCCTGCATTTGTTGCATACAGGATTTAGCTCGGACGAGTAATCTTATTGGCCTTGTTATAAAAAGGATTTAGCCTGGATGGGTAATCCTAAAATAATACCTCTCGAGTATACGTTACGATTAGGGTTTAGCCTAGACTGGTAATCTTAATCGAGCTCTTTTAAGCATACACTATATAAAGGATTTAGCTTGGACTGGTAATCTTGTTATACGGTATGTGACTCGAGAGCGTGTTCCTTGGCTAAGTGCCCTAATGGGTATTCTTGAATAAGAAATTGACGGATTATCGAATCGTTCACCATGATTGTATTACTTGATCTTTCATCGGAATTTCAATGATTCAATAGGCATATAACTCTTGACATGGCATGAGAACCTTGAGATGAAATGATAATGACTTGAAAGAATAATGCATGATGAGCTCATCTACCCTTACTTAATGTACATGTAAACTTTGTGACTAACATGTTTGATTGGATGCATGTGTTTAGGCAAATTAGTAAAATGGATGGAAAACTTGTTATTGTTTGCGTAGATTTAATTAAACGGGATTGGTAAGTTTAGTTTCTGTTATACGAACTTACTAAGCATGTAATGCTTAATCCGTTTTATTTCCCATTGTTTTATAGTGCTCGGAATCTCGTGAAGGTTGGAGATCATTGGAGCATCATCACACTATCAACTGGTCATTTTGGGTATACTTAGTAAAATCATTTTGGTATAATGGCATGTATAGGACAACTTGGCCAAAGGTGGCTTGAAAATGATGTTTTGTAACCTAGCCATTAGAATAGCTAGTAATCGTTCATTTTGGTATGACTAAGTAAGTTATTATGATGATATATATACACAAGTGTTATGTTAAGTATATGTGATCTAATGTTGTTATTGCATAAGTTAAACCAAGGTAAGTTTATAAACTCATGTGCTTGAAATAATTTGCCATGTTGAATGATGGAATTGCTTATTTTGAATGCTTGAATTGGTTGGTATTGGATGTGTGTTTCAAGTGCAGGTCTTGGGTGTGATTTTGGGTGAAAAATGAAGCTAGATATGGTTTTATTTTGTCCACACGGGAAGACACACAAGCGTGTGTCTAGAACATTTGTGACACACGGCCGAGTACATGGGGGTGTAGCCAGGCCGTGTGTCCCCTACACCTTAATTTTGAGAAACAGAATGCTCAGAATTGAGCACACAGACGTGTGTCTCAGCCGTGTGTGCTACACGGCCTAGAACACGGGCGTGTGTCTTGGCCATGTGAAACCTGCACCTAATTCATGTAACACCCTTAACCCGTTTCCAACGCCGGACTAGGGTTAAGAGGTATTATCCGTCAACTCATAACATTTAAACCACTGTAACTCACACATTAGCATATCATAGATAATCAATCACATATGGTCCCTTTAGAAGGTCTATGAGACCTTAAACATGCTTTAGAGAATGTTCGGGACTAAACCAATCTCATATAGAAACTCCGCTGAACTTAAAAAATTTTTCTTTCAAAACAGGGCACACGCCTGTGTGGCGAAGCCTTGTGCCTCACACGGCTATGCCACAGACCATGTCTTACCCCGTGCGCAACTCTGACTATAGTCACACGACCTATCACACGCTCGTGTGTCTGGCCTGTGTGCAAGTCTGGCTTGCTTCAAAAAAGGACAGTGAAGGACATGATCGAGACACACGCCCGTGTGCTCACCCGTGTGGGCAATAATAGGCCATTTACAAGGCCAAATTGCCACCCAATTTGGGTCATCCCTACATGCTCAATTCCAACATCAAATAACATACAATTCAATTACTATTCTCAACTACCAAATCAAGTATAAAACATAACATTTCAATATCACCAAAACATACCCTAATGGCCATGCACACAAGACCATATTTACACATTACATACACCATTTTCACATAGCCAAAACATGTACCAAAATCATTCCATTATCAAGCCATATCACATGGCAAGATTTATACATCTCAAAGCATTACACAATCTCACTAGCCTATACATGCCATATACCATAAATAGATATCTGATAGTGTGATTGAGTCACTGACGATACCTGGATCCGAGTGCTTTAATGACACTGTAAAATAGAGAAAGGCTTCACACAGTAAGCTTTAAAGCTTAGTAAGTTCGTAATATAACATAATTAATTCAACAATTCAAATTCAATATGCAAAATTAACTAACACTTAGTTCAATTCACATCACTACTTAATCTCCCCTATGGCTATTACTCACTTTCATATCATATCTATAGGTTCATATACAAGCATTTATAATACTACTCAATCCAACCCTTTTCATCATTCATCCACATAGTCATCCATCTATCTCATACACAATATCATCAACCACATAGGTTCTGTACATACCTGTACCATCACGTATTTATCTATCACATTTACCACTCAATGCTCGATGCCATAATTCATTTGATCCTCTTTAAGCGTTCAATGAACTCGCACACTTAATGCCAATTAATTAGCTGGGGCTATAATAATATCACACAC
This sequence comes from Gossypium australe, assembly GCA_005393395.2. NCBI lineage: Eukaryota > Viridiplantae > Streptophyta > Magnoliopsida > Malvales > Malvaceae > Gossypium > Gossypium australe. The sequence goes on along the minus strand of CM016616.1, from coordinate 25,741,116 downwards.
TTAGTGCCATTACATTAAACCAAATTTGTCTCGGTATCGCATACATAGTGCCAAATAATACAGCCGATGCTTTCTTTATGTCGCACACTTAGTGCCATTCTTCACAGTAACCATTCTATTTACGTACACTTAGTGGGACATATCTTCGAACTCAGATTTTACATTACCAAACTCCACAATCACAGTTCCATTTATTTCATTACATATGCACATTGTTTTAAAAATATGTATTATAGACGAACTTACCTCGGACGTAGAAACAACAACACTAGTCGATCAATCGAGCACTTTGTTTTTGCCCCGATCTCGGTCCGAATCTCTCTTTTCTTGATCTATATAATATCAATTTCAACTTATTCAATCACATTTTCGTCCAAAACTATTCACAAACACATAGTCAGGGCAATTTACACTTTAGCCTTCATAATTCTACATTTTGACATTTTAGTCCCTATTTCACAATTATACAAAATACACACAATTTCTCACACCTAAGCTTGGTCGAATTTCATACTAGTCCCGAACAGCCCATATCTTTCATTTATTTTACATTTTAACCCTTCAAAGTTTCATTTTCACAAATCAGCCCATAATAATTAATTTCATCTAAATTTCCAAATACAAAACATATTTATCATTCATCATGTAACATCCCGAAATTGGGCTTAGTAGGATTGGGCCCAATGGGCCTTCGGCGTAGGATTGATTAAAATTTTGAGAACAAGAGAATAGCATTATTGCAAATTGGACTTATTAGTTAAGTGAATTTGGAAGGTTACGAGGTTGCTATGAAGGCTCGGGGTTTATTTGGACCTTAGTAAAATTTTTGGCATTTAGCACTTTAAAGGAGATGGAGTAAGTGACCTTAAAGCATATGGAAATAATTGAGTATATAGCTAGCATAAATGAGCATTTGGTAAAGAGGCTATGGCGTCACTTATAGTACCTTGAGGGAAGGAGTTCGAATCACTTTGTGTGCATTTTGACTTTTATTTTTGCTTCCTTTCTTAATGTGTAGGTCAAGGAGTATTTATGGCAAGGGTGGACTTCATTATTTTTGGTAAGTTGGCTAAAAGAATAAGGCAAGGTTGAAGTTGGGGAAAGGAATCAAGAGAAATAGGTAAGTAAGGGGGATAATGGTCTTATTTCGCGAAAGGTGTTTTGGAAAGTTTGGGTGGCCAAACTCTTATCCTAGGGGGGTGAATGTGGATGGCTTGGAGCTAGGATGATAGCCAATTTGGTGCTTGATGTTTTGGTAAAACAAAAGTGTTAGTTTTGGGTCAAAATATCAATACCATCAATTGTATTTTTTTATCTCAAAACTCTCTCTCCTAGCCGAATATGGTCATTGGTAATTGGTAAAATTTTGGTTGCTTTGGCAAAACCTCTATTGACAACTTTGGTATCATTTCTCTCTTCTCCCCAAACTCCTTTTCTTCTCTTTGCCGAATCTACACAACCTTGAGGAGGCATATTCCATTTCTTCTTTCTTCTTGCCGATTGTATACAAACTTTGAGACCATTGCTTTGTTCACTCATCATTATTGAAAACCAAAACTAATCCATCATTCCTCTTCTTCTTTTCTTTGTTTGCAAAATCCTTCAAGAATCACTCCATTCTAATCTATTTCACTATAGCCGAATCTTTCATCTCATACATATTTTCTTCTCAACTGTATTACTACTCATACTTTGATCAATCTGTAAGTGATCCATTTCAACATTTTATTTTTATTCTTTCTCTTAGTGCCGAATCTATGTCTTGGTGTGGGATGGCCATATTGATCGAGACCATCACCATACTTTCTCTCATTCGAAATCACTTTTTCTTCTCTGTAGAAATATTGTGGAAGGCCGAAACTTTGAGTTTCCGAAGTCATCATTTAATCGCTAGAAATCGGTTCTAAAATCTTAAAGGTAAGGGTTCTTCAAGGATTCTATAAATCATTCTTTATTCGTTAAGATGGTGATGATTAAACGATATTATTTATTGGGATTAAATTGCTCGATCTACCCAATCATTGATCACTCGGAATTAGTGGTCAACGACGAGTGGTCCTTTAGGAAATCAAAATCATGTGTGTAATCCCGTACCTTCCATATATGGTGTGTAATCTCACACTTCTCTGAAATTTTGTATGAAATATTCTGTGAACCGGTCGAAATACCGAAGAAAAATCGAAAACCGGCATCCGTGATCACTCGGGCGTGCGTATGATCATGTGGTAATCGTATTTTGTAATAAAACAGTTTTGGTCAAAAATAGTGTCGTATATTTGAAAAATCATGTAAAATAGGAGAAAAGGAATTACAAAGTTAATAAGATATCAGATTAAAGCTTATTGTGTCTATTTTAATATGGAAGAAACGGAGAAGGAAAAGGAATTTTATATTCTGAGATATGTAAATTTTAGTGAGACTGGTTCTGAACAATTTCGGGGTATTTTGTTCTGTCTTGGAAAAATCGTATAAAATTGTACAAAGGGAATTAAGAGTTATAATTGATATGTATGGATTCCTTAGTGAACCTATTTTCAATAGAAATAAGTGGGAGTAGTATATGAAAAGCGTACAGTAAGATATTTGAGATTAAGTTAAGAGAAGTCAGAATCATTAAACAGTGAAACAAGGGAAACTTCAAGGAATACACTGTACTAAATGGTTAAGCTAAAAATTCTAGAAAAATTATAGGAGAAAGATATATGAGTGTAGTTTTGAGGAAAATTTAGAGATTTAGATTTCGAGTTTTCTAACTCGAGTTATGGTCAATTTAGTCAGTATGACGCAGTTGGACAGTTTTGATTTTATGCCCCAAATTAGTAGTTAAGCCTAGGTTGCGAAATTACCATAATACCCTTAGAGGGTAAATTACCGAAATACCCCTGGGTTGCGAGATTACCGAATTACCCTTAGTGAGTAAAATTACGTAAATTACGAAAATACCCTTTATGGAGCAAATTGAAATATGTTGCTATATGGGCCGATTGATATGTTGCTATATGGGCTGATTGATATGTTGCTATATGGGCCGATTGATAATTTGCTATATGGGCCGATTGATAATTTACTATATGGGCCGTTTGATATTTGCTATATGGGCCGATTGATATTTGCTTTATGGGCCTTTTTGATAATTTGTATTAATGGGCCATAATTTTGTAATAAATATCCAAATAAATTACTGTTGTTATATTGTGATTTGTTATGCATTATATACATGATTTGCATGGGATGGGATAATGATGAAGAGAATTTCTGGTAGCTCTGCTACATAAATCTGGTGGCACTGCCACAAATTTGAAAAATGAAAACGCCATGTAAAATATGTTAATCTGGTGGCTTGTCCACAAATTTGATATAAATGGCTTAATGCCTACATTTGGTGTGTTGGCGGGGTGGGTGACTAAAGCTCCCCACAGGTGTGTTGGTTGGTACGGGTGGTGTGTAGCAGATGGAAAACTAGGTTTGGTTTGGGAATTGCATATCATATGCATATTATATATGATACATTTATATTATTGTAAACGGGCTCTGGCCCAAATAATGGCTTAATATATTTTGGCCCAGTGGACAACGGTAAGTGGGTTACACACTGAGTTCTTGTAACTCACCCCCTTTCTTTCTTAATCCTTGTAGGTAATGCTCCGTAGTGAGGACTTGGGCCCATGGATGACTCGGTGGAGGCTATACTTCCGAAATGGTGTTATCGAATTTTAAATTTTCTATTTCCGTTTATTTTATTATTTTGCTATTTTGGTTTAAGTTGTAATAGGGCCTCTGGAGTATTCTATTATTTGCTTTATGGTTGTTATACTTATTATTTTGCTTAAATTGTTTAAAACGAGAATTTTTCTAAAAACGTAAATAAAGGTTTTCCAAAATCGATTAACAAATGGATTTCAAAATAAACTTTTACAAATATGATTTAACTCGAACTTTCTTTCAAATTATTAACGACATTTTCAAAGGTCACGGATTTAAAGTTCAATTCCTTGATTTGTAATTCATCAATCAATCTCTCAAAAATACTTGTACTTTATCAACGTTTCCGCAATGTTTCAAGATGCTTTTGCAACTCTATTTCAAACGTCACATTTTTGTAAATCGTTTATTTCAAATATGCTTTCGCAACCAAAAAGGTTTATTAAAGATAATTATGTTTTCACGTAGACACAATTGCTTAAGTGTTTTGGGTTTTAACAAATAGGCTGTAATTCTCAAACAAGTTTTTAACAATTGCAAAGATGGTTTTGAAAAACACTTCCATGTGGCATGCCAGATTCGGGCCTAACTTCTAGGCCGAGTTTGGGGTGTTACATTTTATGGTATCAGAGCCCAGTTTCAAAACTTGGCTGTGGTTTGGGTTCAAAAACGTTTCCAAAATTATTTTGAATTTTAAATTATAAATGCATGTTCTGAAGGAAGTATGGCACCACGGGTATCCGGCACCAAGTCAAGTAAGTATTTGTTTTCGTTTTATGATTATTGTGTTAGTACTGTGGTAAGAAAATTCCAAAAAATAGAATACTTTAGAACTTTTAGCTTTAGGAGCTGAAACTATAGAGATTGAGACTTTAGGATACGTTTTGCGAAAACCACTTCAACTCTTATACTCCATAAGACATTGTTTAATAAATATCGAACAGTATATTGATTGATAAGACTTATAATCAAGATTAAATCGACTTAGTGAACATAAGCGCTAGAAGATGTGGACGAGGTGGATGTAGACGTGGTAGAGGTCGAGGTGCTAGGGTTAGATCTTCAGCACCGAGGCATGTTTCTGAAAGGGAGACGTTGGCATCGCCTGTGGTTAAGACGGGATCTCATGATCGAGCTCGGGTTGTCGAGCTGACTCGGATAATTAACGAAGTATTGGATGAGGTTAAAGGAATCGGTGAAGCACTTCGAGTTAGGTTTGTGGACTGTAAGAAGAAGTTAGATCACGATTCTCTAGGGTCGCAGTCTCGTTCCGTGAAGCATGTCAAGGCACGTTCAAACTTTTCGGCTTGCGATTATTGTAGAAGGCGTCATCCGGGAGAAAGCTGGAGGATGTCAGGAGCATGCTTGAGATGTGGGTCTAAGGAGCATAAGGCTCGGATTTGTTTCATCACCATCAAGTCAGGTATGTTTTGGTTGGACGTGATGATTGAATGTAGGAAATTTTAGGTATAAGTGGTAGATAATGGCTTGCTTCGGTAGTTAGATGTTTGGTTGTGTGAAAGAGGATTCAAGATTATGTTAAAAGTACATTAGTGTTATTAAGATCAGAGTGCGCAGCGAAAGCATAGTGGTGTGATTTGAGCGGTACATTTAGAAGTTGGTTGGAAATTTTGAGGACGAAATTTCTTTAAGAAGGGTAGAATTGTAACATCCTGAAATTGGGCCTAGTAGGATTGGGCCCAATGGGCCTTCGACGTAGGAATGATTAAAATTTTGAGAATAAGAGAATAGCATTATTGCAAATTGGACTTATTAGTTAAGTGAATTTGGAAGGTTACGAGGTTGCTATGAGGGCTCGGGGTTTATTTGGACCTTAGTAAAATTTTTGGCATTTAGCACTTTAAAGGAGATGGAGTAAGTGACCTTAAAGCATATGGAAATAATTGAGTATATAGCTAGCATAAATGAGCATTTGGTAAAAAGGCTATGGCGTCACTTGTTGTACCTTGAGGGAAGGAGTTCGAATCACTTTGTGTGCATTTTGACTTTTATTTTTGCTTCCTTTTCTTAATGTGTCGGTCAAGGAGTATTTATGGCAAGGGTGGACTTCATTATTTTTGGTAAGGTGGCTAAAAGAATAAGGCAAGGTTGAAGTTGGGGAAAGGAATCAAGAGAAATAGGTAAGTAAGGGGGACAAGGGGCTTATTTCGTGGAAGGTGTTTTGGAAAGTTTGGGTGGCCAAACTCTTATCCTAGGTGGGATGGATGTGGACGGCTTAGGGCTAGGATGATAGCCAATTTGGTGCTTGATGTTTTGGTCAAACAAAAGTGTTAGTTTTGGGTCAAAATATCAATACCATCAATTGTATTTTTTTTATCTCAAAACTCTCTCTCCTAGCCGAATATGGTCATTGGTAATTGGTAAAATTTTGGTTGCTTTGGCCAAACCTCTATTGACAACTTTGGTATCATTTCTCTCTTCTCCCCAAACTCCTTTTCTTCTCTTTGCCGAATCTACACAACCTTGAGGAAGCATATTCCATTTCTTCATTGAACCAAATAAGGAAACACTAACACTTCAAGTCCCTTCATTGAGTATCATTCCACGAAGTGAACAATCAAGTATAATGGATATTTTTCAATACATGCAATGTGACCAATAAGCTTTTTGAAAATACTAAAAAAATACAGGATCATTCATTCAGAGATGCATTTAAGAAAATATTTCATAACCCGTTTGTTTTTGTGCCTGGATTTCTAGACTTTATCTTTGAGCCATGGACTCCAATTTTGAGGAAGGAACAAGATGACTCGAGCAAGAACAAAAACGATGAAGCAAAAGATGGGGCGAATTTTGAAGGGTCTGTAGATAAATAAAAAGGGGGTCTTTACTTTAATTTTCTTTTTAGGATAGTTCAAGTTTTTAGTTTTAAGTTTTTTAGGATATTTCTATTTCTCGCATAATAAAATAATAAGTTAAAATCATCATTAAAATTGAACCATCTACACTTTATTGAAGAAAATTATTGAAGAATAAAAAGTGTGGCAATAAATATGTACATGTCTAAGATTGGATCTGTCTAGGAAAGACTTGGTATTTATGCAATCAAATTTGACTCACCTCCCTTTCATGGGATCCTACTTGGTGAGTAATATCCATTCATTTCTTTATTTTCGTTCCTTCTACCCTTCGGTTTCTGCAATGGGGGACATTGTTTCACCTTAGCGGGGGACCAGAAATTAAAATTTCTTATTTTTCTAGGGTCACTAAAATTGTAAAATTTCCTGAGATATTTGACAAAAATTAATATTTTCCATCAAAGTTGTGATTAATTAAATTTTGCTAAAAAAATTTAGATTTTTGACTAAATTATGTTAGCTTTTGTTTATATAAAATTTCATTATTTCTACTATTTTTATGTTAGCTTAATTTTGAAAAAAATACTTATCTTAATAAATGTGTATAAATTAACCATGAAATTTTATTCCCTTAGTAAAATTAGGTATGCATGAAGGTTTAAGCTTTTAGAAATAACTTTCTTGAGGTGATCGTTGTTTTGTCGAGTTTTAAAATTTATAAAGAGAATGATCGAACCTGGAAACTAACTCTGACAACGATTTAAGGCAAGTGCACCTATCGAACAGTAGTATAGCTTAGGCAAGACCAGATTGTCGAACCCAAAGGAACTAAAAGTACTAATACTAACTTTCTTTTTATTATCTAGCCTAAAATAAGTGAAGTTGATGCTTAATCTAAAATTAACAATTACTAAGCTAAAGACGCAAAGACAAAAAGAATAAATTGGGGAAATACTGTTGGGAAGACTCAGTTGATTAAGACGATACCCTTAGGAAGAATCCACCTAGACTTCACTTGTTATCTAACACTGAACCAAACGATTTATTCACTTGACTTGATCCGTAAGACTCCCTAATTTAGATTAAACCCTCTCTCGAGGCGAATAACGTCTAACCCTAGGTTGATTAATTGAAATCTCTTTCTAATTAAAATCCCTAGAATCGTATTAACTCGATCTATGGGCTCCCATATTAGGTTTCACCCTAATTCGGTAAAATCTTGTCACCCTATCTCTAGGCATGCGATCAACTCCGCTTAATTATGCCAGATCTACTCTTAAGCAGGGACTTTTGCTCCTCCACCTAAGCACATCATACTTGAATTAATATCCCAGAAATATTAACACAAGAATTAAGCACACATAATTAAGAACAAATCAAGTATTTATTATATAGTTCAGAAAACATTAACAAGATCCGTTTTAGGTTTCATCCCCTTCAGGTATCTGAAGGGTTTAGTTCATGACAATAAAAGAATAAATCTCAGAAGAAAAGATAAAACAAAACATAAGAGATCCCTAAAACCCCTTGAAGGAATTGAAGGAGAGACCCACCGTCTTGAGTTGAATTCTGGCTTTTTAAGATGGATCAACTGGCTATCCTCGAGTGATTCCCACAAATCTGACCTTTTCGGCTTGGCTCCTTGGCCTAGCTAATCGCCCCCTTTTCAGGTTACACTTAGGGGGTTTACATAGGCTTTTGAAATAGGTTTCTTTGCCCCTAAGCATCCTTTTCTGAGTAGAATTACTCTTCTCCACGACAAAGACACGGGTATGGCACACGCCCGTATGCGTGGGCTTTAAGCCGTGTTTGGATTTCTTTAATGAGGCACAGACGTGTGAATCGGGGTCAGGCCGTGTTCTAGTTGCGCAATGAGACACTGCCGTGTGTGCTTAAGTTTAGGCCGTGTCGATTTCCACTTTGGCCCAATTTGGTTCGTTTTAGGCCCGTTTCTCGTTCTTTCCATCCTCGGGTGCTTTCCTGAGTATAAGACATGAAGAGAAAGGAATAAGAGCACCTTTTTACATAAATCAAGGGATAAATCATCCAAAAGTATGCTGAATGTGGGATTAAAATATGTTACTTTTACGGTTTATCACATACCCCCACACTTAAGCTTTTGCTTGTCCTCAAGCAAAATTCTCAACTTACAATTAAAGCGAACTTTCCATAATTCATAATTCCTATCAACAGTGTCTCATCATAATTCATATATAATTTATACATGGATAATTTAACTCAAAGAGTCCTTAAAGATTCAAACAGTATAAGTCATACATTTGTATCATGAAAACATAGGTGTCTCCCCTTATCTAAATAAGTACCTTTAATTCAAAACCGACAAGGATTGACATCCTCACAAAAGATTCACTCAAATCACTCGAAGTGTTTAAGGTTCAGTAAAAGAGCACTCAAGAGTCGAACATGAAAAGTTAATCCCATAGGCATGCATGAGAATCAAATCTCCACCACTATAAAATGAGATGATACACAAATCAAAAGGTCTTTAACAGGGTTGTAACGGGGCTAGGGTTAAAGGTGTGGATAAAGGCTGAATTAGAAGGTTAGAGTCGAGATTGACTTGATAAATTACCTTACTAGAAAAATGAACAAATCTTGAATAATTACATCAATTGAAAACTAATAATACGAGTTTTTTCTTCAAGATTTGAAATTTAAACATGTAAGCTCACTTAATTATAGAACTAATAATGAATATACTTCATTTTTTTTAAAACAAATCATTACAATAATAAGAAAGAACTTTAACAACTTAAATATAGAACATAGTTAGGTAACTGCTCACAATCACATCTCGACAAAAAGGGTAATCAGAAGGATGGTAATAACAAATACAAAGGGTTTTGGGTTAATATTAGTGGGTGAGTCAACAAAAAGGGTTGTTAGGATCAACGAGGTTCACTAGGGGTTAATTTATGGAGGTAGGCTGTTTAGTGGGGTAAGTGGGTTAAAACCTAGGTGCCTTTATCATCTCGGTATATCAAATCATAGGTGTGGTTTCGACATGTATAATCAAAGCAAGTTTCATAATAACGGTTGAATGTTGACACACTCATAATAAAAAAGTGAGCATGAAAAAGGATATATGCTCTATAAGGCTCAAAATCTCACAAAAATTATGGGTAATTGATGTCAACCTCGTAAATTTTGAATTTCAAAGTAATATTCAAATTCAGGTTAACAACCTAGCAAAAATTTTAATTCTGGAAAATAGACTTATTCTGCTTGATTCTCTAGTATCTTAAAATTTTAATCATCAATGCACAATTAACTATGACTTACTTAAAAACATGTCAATAAAAATCATAAATCATCAGAAATTTCATCCTAATTAGTAATATGAGGAAATTACTTAAGAACAAAATATAATTCAGGGAATTGAGAATAATGAAGAAAGTTAGGCACTTTCTTGAAATAACTATTCACCCCCCACACTTAAGATGTACATTGCCCTCAATTTATGAAGATAGATAATTAACCATGCAATACTAGATCAAAAGAGAAGGGGAAAAGAACACTTCCTAAATTTTGGATGGATTCCTTGAGTTGGCAGAGGTCGTGGTGAAAGATGACTTATGTAGTAGTGAATTGCTCCTAGTGCTTTGTTCGTTATTTGGAGTGTGCAATTGAAACTGCTAAGTCATCAGTTAGATGTCTCGGGGGCGTAATAAATATATGTTAGGCATACTCGAAGGTTAGATAGCCAATGATAACATAATAAACGTTTGAAATATAAAAGGGGAAAAGTTTAAATTAAGACAAATAAAAATGAAAATGAAAAATTAGAAAAGAAAAATTAAGGAAAATAAGAGGACTTAGAGGTCCTCATCATCAGCTGGGTCCCGTGGTAGTGTCAGTGAAAAACTGTGGAAGTGATGGCATATCTGCTGGAGGGTGGCCTCGGTCCCGTCAAAACGTCGAGCAATGTCATGAATGCTAAGTACAGTACTGTTCAAACTGGGTAAGGCATGTAGAGATATCCGACAGTAAAGCTGCTGCATAGAGGGCTGCTGGCTCGGGGCTGGTTGCGGTTTTGTATGGGTTTTGGAGAGAAGGGAAGGTTGAGGGGTTTTGGGGGTCAAAATGTGGGTGATTTTGAGTATGGTGGACGGATTTGGGAGAAAAGGGGTTAAGAGGATCGATTTAGGGTTGGTGTTGGGGAAGATGAGCGATTAAGTTATTTAAATAGGGGTGGGAGCACGGGTAGGCGCCACGTCTGTGCTCAATTTTAATCAACCTGTGTTTTTTGTGATTTTGAATTTTTGGGCGCATTCAAGGTGCTTGGGAACGGCCGTGGATAAAGTGGCACGCCCGTGTTCTTCTTCACACAGTTGTTTAGAACGGGCGTGTTCCGCCCGTGTTTGACAAGTCAGTATGTTCACACGGTTTTATAGCATGAGGGTGTTCTACCCGTGGGTGGCAAGTCAGTATCTTCACACGGTTGTAAGATACGGCCGTGTTATGCCCGTGTTTAGGAAAAATTTACTTCTTGTCGTGCATGGCTACAAGTACGCCCGTGTTTCGTCCCATAGCTTCCACACGGCTACGGGCACGCCCGTGCGCAAGGTCGTGTAATCTAAAACCTGCGCTTTATTGGATTAATTAGTATGGAGTCAGAGATTAAAAGTATAATGTTAATGAAGTTAGTGCTCGGGTTGCCTCCCGAGAAGCGCTCGTTTAAAGTCTTAAGCTAGACTTTCCCTGTTTTCGGTTCTAAAAGAAGGTTCACGGAGCTGAAGCTCCTCTATCATATTTCTAAAATCTTCACCATTATAGAGTTTGAGTCTATGACCATTTACCTTGAATGTGCCTTGAGTGGGATGAGTTACCTCGATTGTGCCATAAGGAAAGATTGTTTTAACCATGGATGGTCCTGACCATCTTGATTTTAGTTTCCCAGGAAACAATTTAAACTTTGAGTTGTATAGTAGGACCAAGTCTCCTACTTTGAATTGTCTCGATTTCTTTACACGAGCATCATGGCGTCGCTTTGTTGCCTCATTGTATAATTTCGAGTTCTCGTAAGCTTCAGCTCTCCATTCGTCTAGCTCATTCATCTGAATCATTCTTTTCTTTCCTGCAATCTTAAGATCGTAATTTAAAAATTTTATAGCCCAGAAAGCTTTGTGTTCTAACTCGAGTGGTAGATGATAGCTTTTCTCGTAGACAAGTTTGTATGGGGATGTTCCTAGGGGGTTTTAAATGCTGTTCTATATGCCCATAGGGCATCATCTACTTTTAATGCCCACTCTTTTTTGTTTGATTCAATCGTTTTTTCTAGGATGCGTTTATGTTCTCGGTTTGCTACTTCAACTTGCCCACTGGTTTGAGGATGATATGGGGTAGCTATCCTGTGGTGTACTCTATATTTTTTTAAGACCTTGTCAAATTGAGTATTACAGAAGTGAGTGCCCCTATCACTAATGATAGCTCTAGGTTTTCCAAATCGAGAGAACAGTTTCTTGAGAAGCTTAACTACTACTCTAGCATCATTGGTGGGTAAAGCTTCGGCTTCCACCCATTTTGACATGTAATCAACTGCCACTAGGAGGTATTTATTTCCAAACGAACTAGGGAATGGACCCATAAAATCAATACCCCATACATCAAATATTTCACATGACAGCATATATGTTTGAGGCATTTCATCACGTTTAGAAACATTACATGTTCGTTGGCATTTATCACATGAAGCGACATACCTGTTGGCATCTTTGAATAGAGTAGGCCAATAAAAACCTGATTCGAGTATTTTATGTGCTGTCTTAATGCCACTATAGTCCTCCTGAAGGTCCTGAGTGGCAATGTTCTAGGATTTTGCTTGCTTCTGCCTTTGTATCGCATCTTCGAATTACTTGATCTGCACATATGCAGAAACGAAAAGGATATTCCCAAAAATAGTTTTTCGCATCAGCAAAGAATCGCTTCTTTTGATGATGTGTTAGTCTTTTCGACAAGATGTTAGCAGCTAAATAATTTGCAATATCTGCAAACCATGGTACCTCAGAGTGGGTTATAGAAAAGAGTTGTTCTTCAAGGAATGAGTCGTTTATCTCACTTTCATCGAGATCTTTGATATGTGGGTTCTCAAGCCTAAAGAGGTGGTCTGTTGCAAGGTTTTCAGCTCCCTTCTTATCCTGTATTTCCAAATCAAATTCCTGTAAAAGTAATATCCAATGTATGAGTCGAGGTTTTGCATCAGGTTTAGTTAAGAGATAACGAAGAGCTGAATGATCAGATGTAAACGACAACTTTAGATAATATCAGATACTGTCTAAATTTATCAAATGCAAAAACTAGAGCTAGCAGTTCTTTTTCCGTGGTGGTGTAGTTTTCTTGTGCAGGTGTCAGTGTTCTGCTAGCATAATAAATTGGCTGAAAATGCTTGTTTCTTCATTGTCCCAAGACTGCTCCTATTGCAAAATCACTCGCATCACACATTAGTTCAAAGGTAAATTCCAATCAGGTGCAATTATAATCGGAGCATTTATTAGTTTATCCTTGAGGACATTGAATGCATCTAAACACTCCTGATCAAAATTGAAAGGAACATCTTTTTCTAGTAATCTCGTTAAAGGCTTAGCTATATTAGGGAAATCTTTAATGAATCTTCTGTAAAATCCAGCATGTCCTAAAAAGCTTCTAACAGCCTTAACTGAACTAGGGGGAGGTAATTTTTCTATGGTTCCAATCTTAGCTTTATCTACCTCAATCCCTTTACTAGAAATCTTATGTCCATTTTTCCCAATTCAAGACAAGATTCGTTTCCACACATTTCATTAGAACTCGTTTTAAATTTTTAAGGCAAAGATGGAAAGAATTACCGAATACTGAGAAATCGTCCATAAATACCTCCATAATGTCTTCTACAACTTCGTCGAAGATTGCCAACATGCAACGCTGAAAAGTAGCAGGGGAATTACATAATCCAAAAGGCATTCTATGATAAGCAAACGTATTTTATGGGCATGTGAATGTTGTTTTCTCTTGATCTTCAAGTGCTATTAGGATTTGGAAATAGCCGAAGAGTCCATCTGGGAAGCAATAATACATGTGCCCGGATAACCTTTCTAACATTTGATCAATGAAGGCCAAAGAAAAGTGATCTTTTCTAGTAGCGTCATTCAGCTTCCTGTAATCAATGCAAACTCTCCAACCTGTGACTGTCCTGGTGGGAATTAGTTCATTTTTTCGTTGGCTACCACCGTCTTGCCTCCTTTTTTTGGAACAACATGCACAGGACTCACCCAATTGCTGTTAGAAATAGGATAAATTATTCCAGCATCTAGAAGTTTAATTACCTCAGCTTTCACAACTTCTTTTGCGTTGGGATTCAATCGTCTTTGAGGTTGCACACATGGCTTGTATTCCTCTTCCATTAAAATTTTGTGGGTGCAAAACGATGGGCTTATTCCCTTAATATCAGAGATTTTCCAAGCTATGACTCTTTTATGTTCTCTTTGTACCTGTATCAACTCCTCTTTTTCCTTGGGTTCTAGTTCTGAAGAAATAATTACCGGTAGCGTAGAATTTTCCCCAAGGAATGCATATTCTAAGTGTTTCGGCAACTATTTAAATTCTAATTTGGGCGGCTCATCAATGGAGGGTTTTTGTTTTAGTTCATCATTGACTTTAATGCTCTCTTCTTTCGTATGTCTATATGAGGATGTATTCAAATTCAGCTCGTCCACTTCATCTTCTTCCCCCTCCTCTTGAGTCAGGCACAGTTCTATCGAGTCATCATGTATAATTTCCTGTAATGAGTCTTGAATGATATGATCAGTGGTATCAACAAAATAACATGAATCGTCTTGTTCTCTAGAATATTGCATGGCATCATAAATTTGAAAAATAATTTCCTCGTCGCCTATCCTTAATGTAAGTTTACCGTCACCTACATCGATAACAGCTCTAGCAGTAGCTAAAAAAAGGGCGCCCTAAAATTAAGGGAACATCAATGTCTTCATCCATGTCTAAGACAACAAAATCAACAGGGAAAATAAATTTATCGATTTTTACCAAGACATCTTCGATAACTCCTCTAGGACATTTAATAGATCTATCAGCTAACTGAATGCTCATCCTAGTTTGTTTGGGTTTCCCTAGACCTAGTTGTTTAAACAATTTATAAGGCATGACATTTATACTTGCCCCTAAATCAGCTAATGCATTGTCAACAGTTAGTCTACCAATTAAACATGGAATTGTAAAACTCCCTAGATCTTTTAGCTTCTGTGGTAGTCTATTCTGTAACATTGCTGAGCATACTACGTTTAATTCCGCATGTGGTTCCTCGTTTAATTTGCGCTTGTTCGTCAAGAGCTGTTTTAAGAATTTCCTTGAATTTGGCATCTGAAAAAGAGTTCCAAGAAGAGGTAAGTTGATATGTAATTTCTTTAAAAGTTTAAGAAACTTACCGAACTGTTCCTCTGTATCGTCCCTCTTTATCGCTTCGGGATAAGGTATGCAAGGTTGGTACTCTTTGATTACCGGTTTTGGCTCTTCTTGTGTTACCTTTACTTTACCTTCTTCTACCTCGTTTCCTTGTATTGAATTGGGTTCATCTAACCCTATACTATCATGAGATGTGATGGCTTGGATTTGCTCCTTTGGGTTAATCTCAGTGTTGCTTGGTACACGCCCTTGCAGTCGTTCAGAAATTAACTTTGCAAGTTGTCCAACTGACTTAGTGACTTCCCCAACTGACTTAGTAAGTTCCCCAACTTGGATCTTAATCTCTTCAATCGATGTTTGTTGATTTTTAAGTGTTATCTCAGTGTCTTGGAAACGGTTTTCTGTGGCTGTCATGAATTTTGTCAGCATCTCTTCAAGGTTTGGCTTCTTTTCCTGTGGATAGGGCTGATTTTGGAAATTTTGAGGAGGTTGTTGTCTTTGATTTCCTTTATTTCCTTGACCTCCCCATGAAAAATTTGAGTGGTTCCTCCAACCTGGATTATAAGTATTACTATAAGGGTTATTATTAGATCTGAAATTATTACCTATATAGTTCATATGTTCGCTCTCTGTATCGGGTTGGTAGGGTGGGTACTCAGGATTCGCCACAGTTCCACTTGCGTCGCACTGCATTACTGGATGTGCCTGTGAAGAACACAAACTATCAAGCTTTTTGTTCATCAACTCTACCTGTGTTGATAGCATGGTTACTGCATCGAGGTTAAAAACTCCGACTAATTTTTTTGGTTTTGTCCTTGTAACCTGCCACTGATAGTTATTCAGTGAAACCTCTTCAATAAACTCATAGGTTGCTTCTAGAGTTCTGTTGTTCAGGGTTCGACCGGCGGCTGAATTAATAAGTTGGCTCGTTGAAGGGTTTACACCGTTAGAGAAAGTTTAAACTTGGAGCCACAAGGGTAAACCATGGTGCGGGCACCTTCTTAAGAGATCCTTATATCTCTCCCATGTGTCGTATAATGTCTCTAAATCCATCTGCACAAAAGAAGAGATTTCATTCCGTAATTTGGCCGTTTTGGCCGGTGGGAAATATTTTAATAAAAATTTTTCGGTCATTTGATCCCACGTAGTGATTGACCCTCGTGGTAACGAGTTTAACCACTGTTTTGCTTTATTCCTTAATAAAAAGGGAAATAACCGAAGACATATGGCATCATCAGAAACGCCATTTATTTTGAAGGTATCACAGAACTCTAAAAAATTAGCTATATGAGTGTTTGGGTCTTCGTCTTGCAAACCATCAAATTGAACAAATTGTTGAATCATTTGTATAGTGTTAGGCTTTAATTCAAAATTATTAGCAGCTATAGCAGGCCTAACAATACTTGATTCTGCTCCTGTTAAATGAGGTTTAGCATAATCATACATAGTACGCGGAGCATTATTTTCTGCCACATCTTGTGGTGGTGGATTATTCTCATCCATCCCTTCAGTAGGATTGGATCTGCCTTCTCGCTCTTCTGCTGTGTAATTTAGGGCTCGCCTAATTTCTCTGCGATTCCTGCGAGCGGTAGCTTCAATATCACTGTCGTATACTAGTGGTCCTTTCGCGTTCCTTCTAGTCATTAACTAGAGGTACCTGCTGAGAAAAGAAAGAAAGAAAATTTAGAAAAATCAAAATTTAACCTAAAAAATAAAAATAAAAGTAAGTTGCGGAAAATAAAAAATAATGACTAAAGTAATAAAAATAGAGCTTTCTTAATATTTTAGTTCCCCGATAACGGCGCCAAAAACTTGATCGTTGTTTTGTCGAGTTTTAAAATTTGTAAAGAGAATGATCGAACCTGGAAACTAACTCTGACAACGATTTAAGGCAAGTGCACCTATCGAACAGTAGTATAGCTTAGGCAAGACCGGATTGTCGAACCCAAAGGAACTAAAAGTACTAATACTAACTTTCTTTTTATTATCTAGCCTAAAATAAGTGTAGTTGTTGTTTAATCTAAAATTAACTAATTACTAAGCTAAAGACGCAAAGACAAAAAGAATAAATTGGGGAAATACTGTTGGGAAGACTCAGTTGATTAAGACGATACCCTTAGGAAGAATCCACCTAGACTTCACTTGTTATCTAACACTGAACCAAACGATTTATTCACTTGACTTGATCTGTAAGACTCCCTAATTTAGATTAAACCCTCTCTCGAGGCGAATAAGTCTAACCCTAGGTTGATTAATTGAAATCTCTTTCTAATTAAAACCCCTAGAATCGCATTAACTCGATCTATGGGCTCCCATATTAGGTTTCACCCTAATTCGGCAAAATCTCGTCACCCTATCTCTAGGCGTGCAATCAACTCCGCTTAATTATGCTAGATCTACTCTTAAGCAGGGACTTTTGCTCCTCCATCTAAGCACATCATACTTGAATTAATATCCCAAAAATATTAACACAAGAATTAAGCACACATAATTAAGAACAAATCAAGTATTTATTATATAGTTCAGAAAACAATAACAAGATCCATTTTAGGTTTCATCCCCTTCAGGTATCTGAAGGGTTTAGTTCATGACAATAAAAGAATAAATCTCAGAAGAAAAGATAAAACAAAACATAAGATATCCCTAAAACCCCCTGAAGGAATTGAAGGAGAGATCCGCTGTCTTGAGTAGAATTTCGGCTTCTTGAGATGGATCAACTAGCTATCCTCGAGTGATTCCCACAAATCTGACGTTTTTGGCTTCGCTCCTTGGCCTAGCTAATTGCCCCCCTTTTCAGGTTACACTTAGGGGGTTTATATAGGCTTTTGAAATAGGTTTCCTTGCCCCTAAGCATCCTTTTCCGAGTAAAATTACTCTTCTCCACGACAGGGACACGGGTATGGCACACGCCCGGGTGCGTGGTCTTTAAGCTGTGTTCGAATTTCTTTAATGAGGCACGGCCGTGTGAATCAGGGTCAGGCCGTGTTCTAGTTGCGGAATGAGACACGGCTGTGTAGGCTTAAGTCCAGGCCGTGTCGAATTCAACTTTGGCCCAATTTGGTTTGTTTTAGGCCCGTTTCTTGTTCTTTCCATCCTCAGGTGCTTTCCTGAGTATAAGACATGAAGAGAAAGGATTAAGAGCACCTTTTTACATAAATCAATGGATAAATCATCCAAAAGTATGCTAAATATGGGATTAAAATATGTTACTTTTACGGTTTATCATGAGACAAAATCCTAAGAGGCATAGCATTTTAAAAATGATTTAGGCAAATTTTGTTTGGATCATTTGAGCCTTTTGAGCTTACCTTATGAAAATTTATCCCTTGAAACCTATTTCTGAGCCAAATGACCTATTCCTTTTAAGTCCTAAAATTAAAATGAACCATCCCTTAATTATGAAATTCCTCATCTTGACTTTTCTCATTGAACTTTAGACTCAACTTATTTTAGGATATTTTTTGTCTTTAAGTTTGTGGGAGTTCAAAAGGAGTATTAGGGGCCTAAATTGAAAAAAAAAATCATCAGTTGTTGTGAAAAATGGAAAAACGAGCATATGGTTCCTAAATTGAGAACCAAAGAAAGAGGTAGTCGAAGGGATGATTATATAGTTTTGAAGGCCTAAGGTAAGTTGAGTTTTAATGTATTTTAGCCTAAAATGTCTATATCTTTTTCCTATCTCGAAACTTAGCCTCATTACAACTTTTCAAAAGACCTATTGATTTGAATTGCTATGTTTGCTACATTAGTGGAGAGAAATTGTTAAAGTCAACATATGAAGGTATCATTTAGACCTAAGGATTGCTACTTTGCTAAATTAAGGGAAATAAATTGATTAGAAAAGGCATTTAGCTCATCTTTTTCTTAGCATATTGATAATTGAAAATAATCGAATAACATATATATACTTAAGTTGCATAGTAGCAAATTTCTAATTTTGAGTATAATTTCACTAAATGCACAACTATGGAATAAATTGATTTTCCAAAAGGAATTTCTCAAAAATGATTTCTTGAAGTTCTTGTAAGTTAGCATTACTCGGGACGAGTAATAAATTAAGTTTGGGGTGTGGAAACTCAAAAATTTATAGACTTTTTCAACACTTTCTAACTAACAATTTTTGCCAATTCCGAGGTCTTTTAACATATTTTTGTAATTTTATTACATAATATATAAATTGGAAAAATTAGAAACAATTTTATATTTTTAAGTATTTTTATGCTAAACTTACAAAGTTTTCCCATTTTCAACAGTTTTACGCAATAGAAGAAAACCTAGTCTTGAAGGCACCTTGAGAAATATCAGAATTGTTGAAGCATCTATCACATGAGAATGGTTGATTATTTGACAACCATGGACACCCCAAATCATCTTCCTTAGACTAATTAAAGAGTTTATTTGATCTAATACAAATTGGGTTAAATTAATTCCTAGCATGATGCAGAGAAAGGGGTCCAGAATAATTAAATTAGAAGGGACTGATCCATAAGAAAGAGAGCAACCCAAGCTGACCCAAATTGCTACCCAAATCAGCCATTTTAAGCTGATTTAATAATTTCAAAATAGCCCCTCACCTTTCTCTCAATTTCGATCCAACCCCTCTTCTTTTCATGCATTTTATTTCTAGCCACAAGCTAAAATTGGCAAACTATACCAACCTCCCCTCCCACTTCACATGGCCGGCCACTTGAGGGAGATTTTCAAGGCTCTTAATTGCTATTTTTAGCCCTCCCCGATTAGTATAAATAGAGCCCTCAAGTGTCTCTCATACTCATTCACTTACTCATCAAGCAGTCATCTCATTCACTCTCATTCTCTCTTCTTTCGACTAGTCTTTCCTTTTCCTTTCCACTCCCTCTCTTGAAAAATAACATTTGCATAGCCTTGCGAGTAGCCTTAGTCAAGCTTTGCTGGGAGCAATTTGCTTAGTTGTGGTGGCAACTTAGACGAATAAAGGAAGGAGTAAATAATTTTTGCCTCGGAAACATCCATAATCAGCTAGAGTTTTCTCTTCCCTTTCTAATTTTTATTTTGTTCAATTAATAAAAATGATTTCAATTAAGCATTTGATTTTCAATAATATCATGATTGCTTAAATTTATTTGTGTTGGAATTTTGATTTCCTTACTTTGTTTTATTTAATTTTGTTAAGTGATGCTCTGTGCTTTTCGATCTATTTATTAATACTAGTAAAATCATGATTAAGTTTCTGTTGCATGATCAATGTGAAGGAATGTATGAATTAATTAATTAATTAATTAATATAAACAATATTTTTATTAATCGACTGAATACTTGTATGGTGTATTGTTTAATCATGTAGGGATTAAATTTGTAATAGTACCATAACTATTATTACCTTACATAACCCTGTAAATTATTTTACTTATTAAATTTTAAATCTATTAAACATAGAAATATGTGAGATAGGTTTAATAATTAATGAAGTTAAATATTTTACTAAGTGTGATTGGGGTTAATAAATGTTCGGTTTATCCACAGAATTTTTGTAACATCTTTTAATAAATTGAATAATTCTAAACTAGGAAAGATGATTGTTCCAACACTTATATGTTATTGTGATAAACTCTTAAGACTTGCCTAACTTTGTGTTTAATTGCATACTTAGATAATATTTAGTTTATTAATTTAGAATAATTAATTCATATTTATTTGTTTATCCATATTTTTAATTCATATTATTTTACTTAAGCCAATTTGTATAAATTCTAACTTTTCACAAAAAAATTGCTTAACAGTCCCTATGGAGATAACAACTCGATATACTTATCACTTTATGACTTGTTACGATTGGGTACTTGCACATTTCCATCGTTCTAATGCACTGCTAGGGCTAGATAATAAGCCTTCGACATTGACGAATGAAGAAAAGCAACGTATGGATGGAAAAGGCCCTATCGCAATTACATTTGCATCTGTCGAATGAAATTCAATAGGACGTGTTGAAGGAGAAGACTGCTGCTGCATTATGGGTAAAGCTGGAGCAACTATGCATGTTGAAAACCCTAACTAGCAAGTTGCATATTAAGCAACGTCTTTATTCTCATCGTGCTACATCTTTGGTAGAACACTTAACTGTATTTAAAGAAATTGATCCGGACTTAGATGTCATAGAGATTCAATATGATAAAAAGGATTTAAGGTTAATTCTTCTTTGTTTGTTACCCCCGTCTTATTCAAACTTTAGAGATAATTTTTTGTATAGTTGTGAATCTCTCAAAGTTGATGAACTCTATGGTTTCTTAGCCTCGTATAACAAGATGATGCATATTGTGGCTAGATCTGGCTCTTAAGGAGAGGGTCTTATTGTTTGTGGAAGATAAGAATGTATTATTGGTGATAATCGAGGGAGGACATAGGAACAAACCTAGAAGAATACCTCTTAAGGGTTTTTGTGGAAGAGGTGGAGAACTTGTTCATCGAGAGTTCATGTCAAGGTGGAGATTATTAGAGTTGTGTGACTAGAATATCGTCACTTGTTAAACAGATAAAATAGAGAGGTAAAATAGGGGGATTTGTGGGAGTGAAGGATCGAGGGCCGAATGCTGCACAAGTTGAACCCGTATTGTAACACCCAAGTTCTAGGGGTTATGCATTTAGGGCATAACTCAGGTGTTGGCATACCTCAGTGTGTGGTTAGGTGAGTTTTAGGGGTCTTGAGAACTCTAAGAGGTAGTGAGATGCCTTAGGAAAATTTTTGGTTTTTAGTGTTAAGAAGGGGAGCTTGGCAATGGGTGTAACATCCCCAAACCCGGCCCATTCGTTACGACCGAATCTGGTTATGTTATTGTGGAAAAGACGGTTGAAAATCTTTGTTTACTTAGCATAAAGCATGAAAGAATTTGTTTTTTTTTTAAAATTTATTCAGTTATTACCTTATGAAAACTTTGAAGTTATAAATTGACTGAATTAGAAAAACTTTATTAACCACATTCTTCCTTAATAGGTTGCTTGGATTAAAATCATTTTCACATAGCAATTTAATTTAAATAAACCGTAGTTAAAGTAATACCAAAAGCATAAAATGGCCTTTGTTACAACCCAACAAATTCAAATAAAATGCTTATATCAAAATCAAGCATGAAATAATTGAACATCATCTTCGGCATGGGCCACCTTGTCCTCTCCAATCCCGGTCCAACTTTATGCTCTACCTGAAATGGTTAAGGAAAAAGGTGAGTCACCAAGACTCAGTGTGCTACCCTTTTTCCCGGATTAGCAAAATATCACATACAAACATAATCATGATCATCATGCATCCCAATCATATGCACCCAATCCTAACCGTCCATACACCTTTTCTACCCCGTGTGGTACCAAACCACTGGTGGTGCCAAACCACTGGTGACGTATAGTCACAGATGTGATGCCAAATCACTGGAGGTGCCAAACCTCTGGTGTCCGAAGACACGAAGTGTGTTACCAAAACACTAGTGACCAAAGTCACAAATCAATTGATGGGGCCAACCCATCGTGTGATACCAAATCACTGGCAGACGATCCCATGTCTCAAAAGTAGGGCCAACCCACGGTGGTGTTAACCACAGGGATAAGTCGCTATGAGGTGCCAAACCTCTGGAGGTACCAAACCTCTGGTGACCGCAGTCACAGTGTGTTACCAAAACACTGGTGCTCGTCAGCACAAAATATCACTGCCCCCTCCTCTCGTACAACCCACATAGATAATGATATGCATTTTAACGGACTTATACCCACATGCTTGATTAGTAACATACATATTATTTATCAGCCATCCAATATCATAGCACACGTAACAAATACATTATGCTTACCAAAAGCATCATAACAGGGACTTACCTGACCCCGTGCCCTATACCATAATGGTATTCAATCCACCTTTCCGTGGAACCAACCACACACAACATATATATATAAATACCATAACAGATAAGTGTGTAAATATACACACAATTCAATAAGCACATAAATTACTAGAAGAGTGTGTGTGTGTACACACCTTAATCGAAGAATCAATCTAAGACCCTTGATCCTCTTGCTCCTAAAACAATCGACCAAACAAGCATTAGCACTCATACCATTCGGCTAAACAACAAAAAGATTAACCTTGATCCTTTACCTAAAACCCGATTTGGTTTCCTACCAAATCTCGAGCCAAGCAGTGGTTCCTCTGACAATCGGCCTTCCACCAATAAGAACACAGTTAATCCTTTGCAACTCGATTTAGTGAAACTAACGGAATAGCCTAATAACATCACTCTTACCACCACTTACCAACGATCAACCAACGATGACTGCTTCACTTGATAGCCACCAAAAATCTGGAGACCCTAAAACGAAATAATTAACTCCTTCCAACCAAAACCAAAATAGACTTCAATCAAATCGAAACCACAAGCACTAGAGAGAAAAGAGAAATGGCCATTCGGCCAAGAACTTACCCCAACACCAACCACTAACCGGCCAACCAAACCACTAGGAGAAAAGGGAGATTCGGCCAATATGAACACCACTAGGATCGGTTTAGCGTGAAAAAGAAATAAGAGTAAAGGTGAGAAGAAATAGAGAAATCGGCAATAGAGTTTAGGAGAAGAAAGAAAATAAAAGATAGATGAGGGAGGGTACCTTCGGCTTGAAAGTGAAAGAAAATAAAGAAAGTGTTTTTAGGGAATGAAATTTCGGCTAACAAGGTTTTCAAATCAAAGAAAAAATATGGAGAGGAGAGAGTTCCACATTCGGCTTACTCAAATGAAATAGAAGGAAGAAGTGAAAAGAAGCATTCGGCCACAAGCATAAAATCAAAGAAACATTTTCAAAATTCGGCAACTAAAGGGGTTTGGTATTTCGGTTCCAAAGAACAAAAATGGGAGAGAGTTGCTTGGAAGAATTCGGCTCTTGGTACACTCTCCTAAAGCTGGCCGAAAATCACCCACTAATGCCATAAGAAAAACGGCATTCACCTTCCTAAAACACCTCCAAAACCGGCCACATACACCCAATTGAAAATCCCCATAGTCGGCCACCTCCTGGAACCAATTCAAGCCACAAATTCAATTCCATTTGAATTAAACAAATCCCCCCATTATCCTATCCACATCCTATCTCTAATTTAAACTAATTAAAAAAAAAACTATAATTATCTACAATAATAAAATAATAAAGCCACCCACCAGCCAAATTCTAATTCAAAATAATACTTAAGCTTATCCTTATCACCTAATTTAAACTACATGTGCCGTCCACTGCCTTCAATTTGCTGCCCAAAATAAAAAGAAATCAAAACTCCAAATGCCACACACCAGGTTCGAACCTGGGACCAACTGCCGCACGCCTAACCCCCAACGCCCTGGCCACTCGGCCATCTTGATTTTTATGACAAAAACCACACCATAAAATCTTTAAGGGCTACCTACCCAAGCCCCCCCAGCCGCATAAGAAAAATAAACACGCAAAAGCTGCTTCCGTTGCTCGAACCAACGCCCACACGCACCTTCAGCGCCTAAGTTCCGCACAGGCACCGCCTGGACCAGCTGCTCCTTGCGACCAAACACGCCCCAAATTATTTTAAGGCCTTCTACGCTGCAACGCCATACTCCAAAAATTAAAACCCATCTGCTGCCTTCTTGGATCGAACCTAAGACCCTCACAGGCGCTACCTCCAGCCCCTTTAAACTGCGCACACAGCCACTTTGCCAAAGCCTCACTTGTGCCAAAAATTACCAAAAATTAATCTTAAGGCCTCCCTTGGCCCAATTCCTTTTTACCCTAAAAATCTAAATTTTCCAAAGCCTTCCCTTCTCATCCCAACATTCTTAGAGCCTCTAAAACTCAACCAAGCACTCCCAAAAACCCACTAACACTTGATTTAAACCCAATACGCACAGCCCCCTAAACCCGGGTGTTACAATTCTACCCTCCTTAAAATAATTTCGTCCTCGAAATTACTTGTCTAAACTAACAGTCCAATTCCCTCCGCTACGCTATCGTTGCGCACTCTGATCTCCAAGAGCTAACATACTCTACGAGCAACAAACAAACAGTCACCAAAACTGCCTCTACCACGTCCATGAGAAATACGACCACGCCCCCTAGAACTCATATCTAGCGCCTTGATTAATCTGATTAGAAATTTTTTATGCGTTAGAATCTGGGTTCCACTGTTTATCCACGAGCAATTTTTATGCAATGAAGTTTCTGAGAGTAGTTCTTTCGATCAACCAAAGTTTCCTTCCTACTCAGGGGTAATTTCGTCATTTTTCCTAAAAGAGTATATCGGCCGTAACTCAGGGTAAATTTTGAAAATAGTTTTCCAACTTAAAGATATTTCAAAATTTACAAAGTCTCAGGGGTTATCCTGGAAATTTCGTTTCAAATCGGATGTGTTGCAAAATTTTCAGAGGGCAGGGTTATTTCAGTAATTTTGGAAATCACGGACATTTTCGCAAATTCTCCAAATCGGAATATCACAACATTTCACAATATATATATATTTTTTTATTTATTTAGTAAAACAGGAATATTTAGTAAAAGTCGAGTGAAATCTAAAAATTTAGCGACCCAAGGGCGTTTTGGTAATTTTATCAACCAGGGTAATTTTGTAAATTTCCACAGTCAGGACATTATTTTGAAATACAAAAATTTGGATACTTTGCAAAGTGAGAGAATTTTATTAAAGTTGGGGTTATCACAGAAATTTTGATAGTCAGGGGCATTTTAGTAATTTTTAACACAGGGGTATTTTCGTAAATTTTCCCAAATTGGAGTATCTTGATATTTTGAAAACTAAAGATTTTGATATTTTACCCAGTAAAAAGCATTTTACCAAAATTGAGGGTAGAACAGTAATTTTTATAACATAGGGGCTTTTTTGTAATTTTGCCACTAGGGGTATTTTGGTAATTTTGTAAATCGAAAAAAAATATCTTCCAAAATCTGATTTAGAGTTTTTCAAACCAAAGGGGTAAAGTTGAAAAACTTTAAACAGGAGATTTTAAAACAATCAGGTCAAATCCCTTTCGGGTTTTAATATTAGGTTCAGCCTATGAACAAGTCCTCTTGGTTAAGGTGAACCGTAGCTACGCACCAGGTAGGATTCAAGTGGAGAGGAGGTGAGTCACGCGGACTGCTTAAATACCAAGCTCCCACTGAATACCACTCCTAGACATGCGCACACAGGTTGCCACACCTTAACTCGGCGACTTATTTCACAGGTTTGTTTACGAGTTTTAAGTCTTATGCCATTGTTTGAGTAGTCTAATCCTAGGGTCCAACAGTTCCTATTATTCTATTCTACGAGCCCAAACTAAGCCCAAATTAATTCATACAAACAAATCACTTCAAAAGAGTCCGAAGTACTTACCTGGTGGACTTCGGGTCGGAGGTACAGGTGCCATGCCAGTATAACCTGAAAACCTTTTTATAAAAGCCCATGTTTTTGAAAAGCCCATTTTGAAAATGTTTTTGGGCCCAAAACCCTCAAAGCCGAGTTTTGAACAAGGCTCTGATACCAAACTGTAACATCCCCAAACCCGGCCCATTCGTTACGACCGAATCTGGTTATGTTATTGTGGAAAAGACGGTTGAAAATCTTTGTTTACTTAGCATAAAGCATGAACGAATTTGTTTTTTTTTTAAAAAAACTTTATTCAGTTATTACCTTATGAAAACTTTGAAGTTATAAATTGACTGAATTAGAAAAACTTTATTAACCACATTCTTCCTTAATAGGTTGCTTGGATTAAAATCATTTTCACATAGCAATATAATTTAAATAAACCGTAGTTAAAGTAATACTAAAAACATAAAATGGCCTTTGTTACAACCCAACAAATTCAAATAAAATGCTTATATCAAAATCAAGCATGAAATAATTGAACATCATCTTCGGCATGGGCCACCTTGTCCTCTCCGATCCCGGTCCAGCTTTATGCACTACCTGAAATGGTTAAGGAAAAAGGTGAGTCACCAAGACTCAGTGTGCTACCCTTTTTCCCGGATTAGCAAAATATCACATACAAACATAATCATGATCATCATGCATCCCAATCATATGCACCCAATCCTAACCGTCCATACACCTTTTCTACCCCGTGTGGTACCAAACCACTGGTGGTGCCAAACCACTGGTGACGTATAGTCACAGATGTGATGCCAAATCACTGGAGGTGCCAAACCTCTGGTGTCCGAAGACACGAAGTGTGTTACCAAAACACTGGTGACCAAAGTCACAAATCAATTGATGGGGCCAACCCATCGTGTGATACCAAATCACTGGCAGACGATCCCGTGTCTCAAAAGTGGGGCCAACCCACGGTGGTGTTAACCACAGGGATAAGTCGCTATGAGGTGCCAAACCTCTGGAGGTACCAAACCTCTGGTGACCATAGTCACAGTGTGTTACCAAAACACTGGTGCTCGTCAGCACAAAATATCACTGCCCCCTCCTCTCGTACAACCCACATAGATAATGATATGCATTTTAACGGACTTATACCCATATGCTTGATTAGTAACATACATATTATTTATCAGCCATCCAATATCATAGCACACGTAACAGATACATTATGCTTACCAAAAGCATCATAACAGGGACTTACCTGACCCCGTGCCCTATACCATAATGGTATTCAATCCACCTTTCCGTGGAACCAACCACACACAACATATATATAAATACCATAACAGATAAGTGTGTAAATATACACACAATTCAATAAGCACATAAATTACTAGAAGAGTGTGTGTGTGTACACACCTTAATCGAAGAATCAATCTAAGACCCTTGATCCTCTTGCTCCTAAAACAATCGGCCAACCAAGCATTAGCACTCATACCATTCGGCTAAACAACAAAAAGATTAACCTTGATCCTTTACCTAAAACCCGATTTGGTTTCCTACCAAATCTCGAGCCAAGCAGTGGTTCCTCTGAAAATCGGCCTTCCACCAATAAGAACACAGTTAATCCCTTGCAACTCGATTTAGTGAAACTAACGGAATAGCCTAATAACATCACTCTTACCACCACTTACCAACGATCAACCAACGATGACTGCTTCACTTGATCGCCACCAAAAATCTGGAGACCCTAAAACGAAATAATTAACTCCTTCCAACCAAAACCAAAATAGACTTTAATCAAATCGAAACCAGAAGCACTAGAGAGAAAAGAGAAATGGCCATTCGGCCAAGAACTTACCCCAACACCAACCACTAACCGGCCAACCAAACCACTAGGAGAAAAGGGAGATTCGGCCAATATGAACACCACTAGGATCGGTTTAGCGTGAAAAAGAAATAAGAGTAAAGGTGAGAAGAAATAGAGAAATCGGCAATAGAGTTTAGGAGAAGAAAGAAAATAAAAGATAGATGAGGGAGGGTACCTTCGGCTTGAAAGTGAAAGAAAATAAAGAAAGTGTTTTTAGGGAATGAAATTTCGGCTAACAAGGTTTTCAAATCAAAGAAAAAATATGGAGAGGAGAGAGTTCCACATTCGGCTTACTCAAATGAAATAGAAGGAAGAAGTGAAAAGAAGCATTCGGCCACAAGCATAAAATCAAAGAAACATTTTCAAAATTCGGCAACTAAAGGGGTTTGGTATTTCGGTTCCAAAGAACAAAAATGGGAGAGAGTTGCTTGGAAGAATTCGGCTCTTGGTACACTCTCCTAAAGCTGGCCGAAAATCACCCACTAATGCCATAAGAAAAACGGCATTCACCTTCACCTTCAAAACCGGCCACATACACCCAATTGAAAATCCCCATAGTCGGCCACCTCCTGGAACCAATTCAAGCCACAAATTCAATTCCATTTGAATTAAACAAATCCCCCCATTATCCTATCCACATCCTATCTCTAATTTAAACTAATTAAAAAAAACTATAATTATCTACAATAATAAAATAATAAAGCCACCCACCAGCCAAATTCTAATTCAAAATAATACTTAAGCTTATCCTTATCACCTAATTTAAACTACATGTGCCGTCCACTGCCTTCAATTTGCTGCCCAAAATAAAAAGAAATCAAAACTCCAAATGCCACACACCAGGTTCGAACCTGGGACCAACTGCCGCACGCCTAACCCCCAACGCCCTGGCCACTCGGCCATCTTGATTTTTATGACAAAAACCACACCATAAAATCTTTAAGGGCTACCTACCCAAGCCCCCCCAGCCGTATAAGAAAAATAAACACGCAAAAGCTGCTTCCGTTGCTCGAACCAACGCCCACACGCACCTTCAGCGCCTAAGTTCCGCACAGGCACCACCTGGACCAGCTGCTCCTTGCGACCAAACACGCCCCAAATTATTTTAAGGCCTTCTACGCTGCAACGCCATACTCCAAAAATTAAAAACCATCTGCTGCCTTCTTGGATCGAACCTAAGACCCTCACAGGCGCTACCTCCAGCCCCTTTAAACTGCGCACACAGCCACTTTGCCAAAGCCTCACTTGTGCCAAAAATTACCAAAAATTAATCTTAAGGCCTCCCTTGGCCCAATTCCTTTTTACCCTAAAAATCTAAATTTTCCAAAGCCTTCCCTTCTCATCCCAACATTCTTAGAGCCTCTAAAACTCAACCAAGCACTCCCAAAAACCCACTAACACTTGATTTAAACCCAATACGCACAGCCCCCTAAACCCGGGTGTTACAATGGTGGGCCTTAAGGGAATTATTTGGGAGGTTTAGACACAAGGGAAAGGCTTGGTAGAGTGGGAAGGGAGACGCCACTGAGGCTTTAGAAGGTGACGTCACAAGGGGGAGCAAGGGGAGCCTATGTTTGAGTCGCGGAATCTCCTTTTTGCTCTTTGTTTTGGACGGCAAGAGGAGGAGAGAAATGCTCAATTTTCATTTTTGGATAATAAGGATATTATTAAGATTTTAAGTGGATTTTTATGTGAATAATCTTTAAAGGGTGGCAAAGAGGAAAAGAAGGAATTTGACTTGTTCAAATTCTTTTGAATATTTTCAATGGTTGGTCATGAGGGAATTAAGGTGTTGGCCGAATTTGAACTCCTTGGAGAGGAGTGGACGGCATGGGAGCTTGTAGGGGGGAGGCCGAATTTCCTAGTCTTTTACTTGTTTTCGGCTAGCATTCTTCTCACCTCTCATCTTTTCTTTTTCATTCTTTTCCATTCTCTCTCAAAACTGAAACCTTCATTGCCATCTTCTTCTTTTTCCTCTTTTTGGATCTTTGACCGAATCACTCACCCTCTCATCCCTCTCTTCTCTACTCCATTATTGCTAAACCGAAGTATTCTTCCCTCACACTTTTCTTTTCTCTCCTCAAACCCTCTTTAGCCGAAACTCCTATCTCCTTTTCATTGTGTTTCTTTCTTTGTTGGCCGAATCTACCCCTACCTTTGTGCCGAAATTCTCTTCTCCTATCTTGAAGCACTTTGGCCGAATATCAATAGTAGCATAGGTCTCTTCGGCTCTTCTCTGTCAATCGATTTGGGAAAGGTAAGGGTGTTAGCCGAATGCTTATTTTTGTTCCTCTCTTGTTCTCTGTCGATTTGGGTGGATGAGAAAGGGCCAAGATATATTGATGGTGTGGCTAATCATGTTGGAACCAATTCTATCTAGGTACTTTGGAATTTGAAGTATTCAATCAAGCCTCCTTTTGTTAGCAATCGAACTTGGTAAGTGGTGGTAAGGATCTATTTTAATAAGTTATGTGTTTAGTATTCGATTAAGCCTAAGGTTGTTAAGTGAAGGATGCTAAGACCGATTGTAGGGGAGGCAGAGCTAATGCAGGAGACCTTCTTGGGTGGTGTTTAGTCAGCGTTTGCAGAAGCCTAAAGTAGCCTCCGGGATTCAGGTGGTTTTGGTAAGCAATATTTAGTAACAATATTTGGATTTTTAACTTGGGGTTTAATCGATTTATCTGATTAAGCATTTTGATGGAGACCAATACCAGTTAAGGTGGGCAAGGGAAAGTCCCTATCCCGAAGTTCAAGAGAAGAGCTGTCTCGGCAGTTCGAGATTCGCCACCGAGGTGTGGGCCAGCGTCAGAGCAGCAGGTTAGGCAGATAGCCGTAGTCTCGCTTAGCGATAGCGTTGGGATCGAGAGTTTAGAACTCCAAGTAATTAGGTGCGTAATCATCGCACTATTTCTTCGGTTATTTGCTTGCTAACGTTTATACATATGTATGATGTGTGGTAGCCGATCATAATGGCTTAAGTGGTGAATACCATATTTTGGGTAATCGGATATCAGGTGAGTAAGTTTGTGATATTAAGTTTTTATGATATATATATATATATATGATGTGGTAATGATATGAGATGTATACTCATTTTGTATGACAATTTAACATGAGGCATTCACATACATGCATGGGAATTGGAGTTGATCGAGGAAAGAAGGGTGTACACATTGATGTACGTGGTCTAATGTTAGCCTCGGGCTACATTAGCGCTTGATGAGTTGCTGTGTGCATCATCAAGGGAGATGTTGGCTTGGTGCCCATCTCGGCGGTTGATAGCTGAGTGCATCACCATAGACAGATTACTGTTGGGATCACTTATGTGATCGGTGGCTCAGCCACGGCCTTGTGCAGTAGGTCTGCCGAGGTATGAGATGTGGATCACTCGGTTGTGATCGGTGGATTAGCCACGGCCTTGAGCAGGGAGTCTGCTAAGGTTGGTGTAATGGATGGACCTAGGTTGGGCTGTGATGCATGATTGCATGAATGGTTCGTGGATTGTATGGATATGGGCCAAGCCCATACGTGTGGAAATATGTGTTATGATTATGCACTGAGTCTGTGGACTCACCCCATTATTTTCTTAACCATTTCAGGTGATGCGTAAGGTTGGACCGGGTTAGGAGAGGATGCAAGGTGGCCCATGCAGAAGAAGATGTTTAATCATTTTAAGCCTATTTATATTAAGTATTAAGTATTTGGTTTTAAGTATTGGTTGTAATAAGGGCCTTATTATTATTTTTGGGTATTATTTTATTTCTATTTAATTATGACTTGATTAATTAATTTACTATGGGAAGATGATTTTATTTTAGCAACTGTTTTATTCAAAACATATGTATGTAATGTTTTAAGTTGGACATTTTATAATAACAAAGTTTATTTATAAACTTAAACGAACTTGGTTTTCAAAAGTAATCAAATTCTCATGTTTTATTTTAAGGTCAAAAATAGATTTTCAACCGTCTTTCCGCAGTGACATAACCAGATCCGGTCAGGGCTTGTGGGTCGGGTTTGGGGATGTTACAAATTGGTATCAGAGCCCGGTTCAAAACTCGACTTTGAGGGTTTTGGGTCCAAAAATGTTTTCAAAAACGGGCTTTTCAAAATATGGGCTTTTATAAAAACATTTCAGGTTATTCTGGCATGGCACCTGCACCTCCGACCCGAAGGAATCCTACCTGGTGCGTAGCTACGGTTCACCTTAACCAAGAGGACTTGTTCATAGGCTAAACCAATTATTAAAACCCGAGTGGGATTTAGCCTTACTGTTTTAAAACCCTTAGTTTTAAAATTTTCAAATTTACCCCTTTGGTTTGTAAACTCTAAATTTGGTTTTGAGACGTTTTCTCGATTTACAAAATTACCAAAATGCCCCTAGTGGAAAAATTACAAAAATGCCCATGTATTATAAAATTACCGTACTACCCTCAACTTTTGTTAAAATCATTTTACTTTACAAAAATACCAAAATCTCGAGTTTTCAAAATATCAAGATATTCTGGTTTTGGGGAAATTTACGAAAATACCCCTGGTTGATAAAATTACCAAAATGCCCCTGGTTTCTAAATTTTCATATTACCCTCGATTTTTACTAAAGTGTTCCTACATTACAAAGATATCAAAAAAAATTTCTGTTTTACAAGTATCAAGCTATCCTGATTTGAAGAATTTACAAAAATGCCCATGACTTCCAAAATTATGGAAATAACCCTGACTTCTGAAATTTTTGCACCATCTCTGATTTGAAAAAAAAACTTTCAAGATGACCCCAGGATTTTGTAAATTATGAAATAGCTTTGATTTGAAAACTATTTTCAAGTTAACCCTGATTTATTACCGAAATACGCCTATAGGAGAATGACAAAATTACCCCTGGGTTGGGAATAGTCAGGAATGCCCAGTATGGTGTGTTGAATGTGTAATTCTCTGAATTAGAATAGAGAACTTTAGATGAAACTTGTGTGTGATCGAAAGAACCGCTTTTGAAAACTTCATTTCATAAAATTTGCTCGTGGATAAATAGTGGAACTCAAATTCTAATGCATAAAACTTCCTAACCAGATTAAATCGCGACGCTAGATATGAGTTCTAGGGGGCGTGGTCGCAATACTCGTGGACGTGGTAGAGGCAGGATGTCAGTATCGGAACCGGTTGGGTCTGGTCATGGGTCAGAGAGCGATGTGCCGCCACCGCCAGCTGTTGAGGTTGAGCAGCAGGATCAGACTGGAGGAGACGATGCAGTATCGCAGGCTGTGCTGCGGGTGCTTGAGCGAGTGGCAGGAGCCAATGTGGGCTATGGGACCCGGAAGTCGGTGGCCGAGAGACTTAGGTCGAATGGAGCCGAGGTTTTTAGGGGAGTGTCTGGGGTAGCTCCGAATGTGGCAGAATATTGGCTAGAGGGAGTTGAAAGGATTATGGATGACTTGGATTTAACTGCAGAGGAGAAGCTTAAGGGTGCTGTTTCGTTGCTACGAGATGAGGCCTACCAATGGTGGCTCACTGTTAAGGAAAGTACCCCTGCGGATCGAGTAGACTGGGGTTACTTTAAGATCAAGTTCGAAGGGAAGTATGTCGGAGCGAGCTATGTGGACGCTCAGAGGAAGGCGTTCCTCAATTTGGTGCAAGGAGGCAAGTCAATAGCAGAGTACGAGGCTGAGTTTCTGCGTTTGAGCCGGTATGCTCGGGGCATCGTGGCTACCGATTATGAGAGATGCGTCAGATTTGAAGATGGGCTGCGGGATGAGCTGCAGGTTTTGATTGCTCTGCAACGAGAAAGAGACTTCGCCATTTTAGTGGAGAAAGCTCGGATAGCTGAGGAGGTCAAGAGGACTGAGAGGCAGAATAGAGATAGAGAAAGGAACCGGGATAAGAGGAGTTCGGGACCGTCAGAATCGTACGAGAGATTTCAGAAAAGACCGAGGGTCGAGACTTCTGCTCGTATTTCTAAGCCAGCTACTGGGAATTTGGATCGTCCGTGTGCTCGGTGTGGAAGGTATCATGTTGGCGAGTGCTGGAATCGGGATCGAGAATGCTTCAGATGTAAGTCCAAGACTCATCTAATTAAAGATTGTCCTCAGGATCCGACTAGGGCTTGGACATTAGGCCAGGGTTACGTGCAGCCGGGTAGAGGTGGTCAGCAGGCGACAAGGGGTCGTGGTCCGAACCATGGAGGGAATGGTACCGGCCGAGGTCGTGGAGCGTTAGGCCGCGGTAATGGTGGCTCTGAGGCAAGACAGCCAGGTCTGGTATACGCAGTTCGTCGGAGGGAGGATAACGATGTGCCAGATGAGTCAGCTGGTAAGTTTCTTATGTCTGGAATTTTCTTATTTGTTCTGTTGCTATAGTGGCAGTTGTTGTTATCACTAGTAAATATCTAGAACCTTGAGTGTGGACTTAGAAACTGTGCCTAGAAATTTTGATAGCTCTTTGAGATCAGAGTGCGCAGCTATAGCGTAGTGTGGTGTATTAAGATGTGCGACGGGTAGGCAGCTAAGTAATTTCAAGGACGAAATTATTTTAAGGAGGGTAGAATTGTAACACCCTAGTTCTAGGGGTTATGCATTTAGGGCATAACTCAGGTGTTGGCATACTTCAGTGTGTGGTTGGGTGAGTTTTAGGGGTCTTGAGAACTCTAAGAAGTAGTGAGATGCCTTAGGAAAATTTTTGGTTTTTAGTGTTAAGAAGGGGAGCTTGGCAATGGGGGGCCTTAAGGGAATTATTTGGGAGGTTTAGACACAAGGGAAAGGCTTGGTAGAGTGGCAAGGGAGACGCCACTGAGGCTTTAGAAGGTGACGTCACAAGGGGGAGCAAGGGGAGCCTATGTTTGAGTCGCGGAATCTCCTTTTTGCTCTTTGTTTTGGACGGCAAGAGGAAGAGAGAAATGCTCAATTTTCATTTTTGGATAATAAGGATATTATTAAGATTTTAAGTGGATTTTTATGTGAATAATCTTTAAAGGGTGGCAAAGAGGAAAAGAAGGAATTTGACTTGTTCAAATTCTTTTGAATATTTTCAATGGTTGGTCATGAGGGAATTAAGGTGTTGGCCGAATTTGAACTCCTTGGAGAGGAGTGGACGGCATGGGAGCTATGTAGGGGGGAGGCCGAATTTCCTAGTCTTTTACTTGTTTTCGGCTAGCATTCTTCTCACCTCTCATCTTTTCTTTTTCATTCTTTTCCATTCTCTCTCAAAACCGAAACCTTCATTGCCATCTTCTTCTTTTTCCTCTTTTTGGATCCTTGACCGAATCACTCACCCTCTCATCCCTTTCTTCTCTACTCCATTGTTGCTAAACCGAAGTATTCTTCCCTCACACTTTTCTTTTCTCTCCTCAAACCCTCTTTGGCCGAAACTCCTATCTCCTTTTCATTGTGTTTCTTTCTTTGTTGGCTGAATCTACCCCTACCTTTGTGCCGAAATTCTCTTCTCCTATCTTGAAGCACTTTGGCCGAATATCAATAGTAGCATAGGTCTCTTCGGCTCTTCTCTGTCAATCGATTTGGGAAAGGTAAGGGTGTTAGCCGAATGCTTATTTTTGTTCCTCTCTTGTTCTCTGTCGATTTGGGTGGATGAGAAAGGGCCAAGATATATTGATGGTGTGGCTAATCATGTTGGAACCCATTCTATCTAGGTACTTTGGAATTTGAAGTATTCAATCAAGCCTCCTTTTGTTAGCAATCGAACTTGATAAGTGGTGGTAAGGATCTATTTTAATAAGTTATGTGTTTAGTATTCGATTAAGCCTAAGGTTGTTAAGTGAAGGATGCTAAGGCCGATTGTAGGGGAGGCAGAGCTAACGCAGGAGACCTTCTTGGGTGGTGTTTAGTCAGCGTTTGCAGAAGCCTAAAGTAGCCTCCGGGATTCAGGTGGTTTTGGTAAGCAATATTTAGTAAAGGTTCAATATTTGGATTTTTAACTTGGGGTTTAACCGATTTATCTGATTAAGCGTTTTGATGGAGACCAATACCAGTCAAGGTGGGCAAGGGAAAGTCCCTATCCCGAAGTTCAAGAGAAGAGCTGTCTCGGCAGTTCGAGATTCGCCACCGGGGTGTGGGCCAGCGTCAGAGCAGCAGGTTAGGCAGATAGCCGTAGTCTCGCTTAGCGATAGCGTTGGGATCGAGAGTTTAGAACTCCAAGTAATTAGGTGCGTAATCATCGCACTATTTCTTCGGTTATTTGCTTGCTAACATTTATACATATGTATGATGTGTGGTAGCCGATCATAATGGCTTAAGTGTTGAATACCATATTTTGGGTAATCGGATATCAGGTGAGTAAGTTTGTGATATTAAGTTTTTACGATATATATATATATATATATATATATATATATGATGTGGTAATGATATGAGATGTATACTCATTTTGTATGACGATTTGACATGAGGCATTCACATACATGCATGGGAATTGGAGTTGATCGAGGAAAGAAGGGTGTACACATTGATGTACGTGGTCTAATGTTAGCCTCGGGCTACATTAGCGCTTGATGAGTTGCTGTGTGCATCATCAAGGGAGATGTTGGCTTGGTGACCATCTCAGCGGTTGATAGCTGAGTGCATCACCGTAGACAGATTGCTGTTGGGATCACTTATGTGATCGGTGGCTCAGCCACGGCCTTGTGCAGCAAGTCTGCCGAGGTATGAGATGTGGATCACTCGGTTGTGATCGGTGGATTAGCCACGGCCTTGAGCAGGGAGTCTGCTAAGGTTGGTGTAATGGATGGACCTAGGTTGGGCTGTGATGCATGATTGCATGAATGGTTCGTGGATTGTATGGATATGGGCCAAGCCCATACGTGCGGAAATATGTGTTATGATTATGCACTGAGTCTGTGGATTCACCCCATTATTTTCTTAACCATTTCAGGTGATGCGTAAGGTTGGACCGGGTTAGGAGAGGATGCAAGGTGGCCCATGCAGAAGAAGATGTTTAATCATTTTAAGCCTATTTATATTAAGTATTAAGTATTTGGTTTTAAGTATTGGTTGTAATAAGGGCCTTATTATTATTTTTGGGTATTATTTTATTTCTATTTAATTATGACTTGATTAATTAATTTACTATGGGAAGATGATTTTATTTTAGCAACTGTTTTATTCAAAACATATGTATGTAACGTTTTAAGTTGGACATTTTATAATAACGAAGTTTACTTATAAACTTAAATGAACATGGTTTTCAAAAGTAATCAAATTCTCATGTTTTATTTTAAGGTCAAAAATAGATTTTTAACCGTCTTTCCGCAGTGACATAACCAGATCCGGTCAGGGCTTGTGGGCCGGGTTTGGGGATGTTACACGTATAGGACTATACTTACTCTATTAGAAATTGATTATAAAAGGTTGTTTAATCTTGAAATAGATGTAGTCAAACTCCTCTTGTATCATGTGTTTTTCAACATAGTGAATTTCTTCTCCTCTGCTCGTGGTTTTTCCTGATAAGGGTTTTCCATGTAAAATATGTGTGTTCTATTTTTCTTTCTTATTGCTTTCTGATCATTCCTACTACCATTATCGGCGTTAATTATAACAGTGGTCATGTGTCATTTTTCTGGGACTAATGATTTAATTACTATGTGTTAGTAATTGAATTTTTTGTGAAGGAAGATGTAATGGTTACCATGAGATAAAATAGAATCATATTGGGTGAACGAATTTAACTCAAAGAGATAAAGAATATCCTATGAGAGCAACACACATATGATAAAAGTTATTGGATAAGTACTTGGTAAGTTACTTTCCTAATGGTGTATAATAGGGAGAGCTTAATCATGGTACTTTAGGGGAATGACTCCATAACTAAATAATATTGTATTTAATATACAAAGAGTCTAAACTTACTTACAAATTATTTGAGCCCTAATGATATATGTCCAATCTGTGGTCCCTCTACTAGCTCGGTACAATCTTGTATGGCTTGCATTTGACTCGATGAGATGAATATATGAAAATGATGAATTCTGAAATATGTTGCATGCATCACTATCCATGGTGAGTACGATTTCTCGCTATGAACAATAGATTACTTAGAGATTAAATTAAAACATTCTAATTATTATTTAATTTATTGTCATTAAATAATTGAATTTCGAAGTGAAAATTAAATTCATTAGTATCATAGTTTTATTGAACAAGATAATTAAATTTATTTACTCATAGATTCTAGTTTTGTAAAGTCGTCATGACTTTAACAGAATTATATTTGAGTTGAGAAAATAATTTAATTAGGAAAAAGAATCAAATTTATTTTAATTAATTAATTAATTAAAAAATATTTTTTATACATGCACGGATGGGGTGAAATTTATTAAATTTCATTCATCGAACCTGTCAATTTTAAAGTTTAGAAAATCAGTTGACTTGTGACGACTTTTTGGATGGGATCTAAGCATTTCTGGGTTGAGATGTCTTCATAAAGTTTGAAGGTCTATCTTAGCTTCGAAATGCATTTTGATCCACTCGATTTTGAGTTTGGGAGCTCAAGTTATGATTGTTTTAGTGAAGACTGTGCGAGCAAAAAAGGGAATTATGAGTTCCGGACTTTTAATTCTAGTTTAATTCATATTGGGTTCTATCTTTAGGCTTAATTTTTATTGTAACGCCCTAATTTTCTTATTTCTGATTCTGTATAATTTTGACACAATTATGTATATGCTTCAGTGGTTAAGTGTTCTAGGTGTGTGTGAGAGGTCCCAAGTTCAAGCCCTACCTTTGGCAAATTTTGGCTATTTTTAAACCCAAGCCTTATCCCTATTCAGTGGGCTTTTATTTAAATTCTTGTGATTCCATATTAGAATGAGTTTGTTGGTCCGAGTGGAAAGGGAGTTGGTGTGATGGAGGTCCTGTGTTTGAATCCCTACATGAGTGTGGACATTAATTCTTACTCAGTTGCGTGAGAGAGAGTTTCGGTAGAGATGGAATTCTGAGTAGGGGTTGTTAGTGTGATAGTGGGGAGGAATTTGGGGGATTCTGATAATATCTGTTTGTTTTTCTTTTTTTGAATTTTCATCTCTCCTCCAAAACTCCAAAAATTTCTGACGTTAGTTCTTCCTCTTTTCTTTTCTCTTTGGCAATCTGTGCAATTTCCTCCTTGATATCGGGCTATACTCATTCTTTTGGTGCTCGTCGCGGGTGTAACATCACATTTTTCAGTGAAATCGGAACATTGGTTACGGGACCACAAATCCGATCCGAAAATAAAGTTTATTTTTATTTTATTATATGGTTCGTATTATGATAGACGTGTCGTGTGAAAATTTTGATACGAAAATTTTATAGATAAAGTGTTTAATTATGAGAAGGACTAAATCAAATAAAATGCAAAAGTTGAATTCTAGTAGCTATAAGGATTAAATAGCTATGGAATTCAAAATTAGAGGTCCCTATATGGTAATTAGACCATTAAAGAAAAGTATGTAGATTTTTGGTGACTCATCCTGTAATAGCCCCAGACACGGCCTAGAAGTTAGGCCCGAATCTGGTGATGTCACATTAAAGGGGTAATTCAAACGATTTTGCTAAGTTAAAGTTTAAGGCCCAAAAGCCTAAAATCCTTGAGTCATGTTAACTAATGATAAAAGACCATTTAACTATTTTAAATATTCCGAAAACCATATTTAAACATAAGAAATTTACTTAGATTTAATAATTAAGTAAACAGTTGAAACAACAAAACTCAAAATCCAAAGTCAAATCGGAGTACAAGGCATTATTACATCCAACGAAAACAAGTAATTAAAATAATGTCTTTCGAGACAAATAAATAAAACTTCTAAGTATCTTGTAGTGTGGCCATCTCCAAGTCCTCTCCCACGTCGAGCCGTCTACTGAAGGTCACCTGAAACATTTAATAAAAGGGTGTGAGTTTTGAAACTCAGTGTGTACGACCCTTGGTAACCAATCAACATGCAAATATCACATTAGGCCTAAGCCCTATCAAATTCGGTGGTCTTGGGCCTTAGCCCGCAATGACCTCACATCACATCAGTATCACATGAATGCAATGCACCCATCCCAAATCCAACCCTACACTCCATTTCCCTTCCAACCCTACACTCTTGTGGGGATATAAATATCAACCCACCCCTACACTCCAAAGGTAGCACCAGCAACGGTACTACTCAAACGTTGCATGAAAGCTGCTATAATGGGCCTAAAGCCACCGGTGGATCCACGGTCGTCAAGCGACTATGCGATCCTCAAATCTTCCTCCATATCATCAAAACCCACCCAAATACAACATATATTTCATGAATGCAACATACACAATTTCACATATTAAGCACTTAGGGGTATTTTAGTCATTTCACTACCTAGGGGTATTTTTGTAATTCTACCCTATAGGGGTATTTAGATAATTTTGCAAAACAGGGGTATTTTGGAAATTTTGTAAATCAGGGATATTTTGGTAATTCTGCAAATTAAGGGTATTCTGGTAATTTTACAAATCAGGAGTATTTTAGTAATTTTGCAAATCTAAGGATATTTTGGAAATTTTCAAACTAAAGATATTTGGTAATTTTCTAACTAAGGGTATTTTGGTAATTTTCAAATCAGGGGTATTTTGGTAATTTTCAAATCAGGGGTATTTTGGTCCCTCTCGGGTTTTAGTTATGAACTTTGGCCCATTAGCAAGTCCTTGCGGCTAAAGTGAACAGACACTATGCACCAGGTAGGATTCTAGAGAAGAGGAGGTGGGCCACTAGGACCTCTTAAGTACCAAGCTTTCCCTAGATCTAATCCTAGATATGCATATGTCCGTTGCCACACTCTAACCCAGCGACTTGTCCACGGACATGTCTAATTATTAGATTAACTCTTATGCGGTTTAAGAGTTGTTCAGAACTAGGCCTAAAGTCCATTAAACCCTAGCATACTTGTCAACGTCCCCATAAAGCCCATCAAACCCATTTCACGTTCAGATAACCTATTAAGCCCAAATCACATCCTTATAGCCCATTAGGCCCAGATCTCATTCATATGGCCTATTAGGCCCCAAACATTTCCAAATCATGTAACATGCATGACTAACTCAATTCATATAACCAAATCAATCAATTTCATCAAACTTAGCCTCAGGGCCCACCGGGCCCATTTAGCCACTTTCATCTTTTCGGCTTTCTGGCATTGCCGATATCATGTGTGCGTAGTGTTTGTACACACCTGGTTACTGCGACATGCTATACTATCCTTGGTCTTGAACCTACAACCAACCAACCTTTAATCAACCAGCCATACTTAATTAAAATATTTACCGAAAGCCAAGTCATTACCATAACCTTATCGTGTGCCACCTGGTTCTAATAGCCCTTCCTTAGCTACTAATCACGAGTATCCCCTAGATCTGAACTCACACATACACCATCAAAATTCGAGTGACTCATAATCCACACAAGTCACCCCTATAGATCATACTCACATTAGGCCATAATCGAGTTGAGTACACTTACACTTTGCTAATGATCCTTACCACGCTTGTTATTTTTGAACCTTACCCTTGTTAATACAAGATTAACAACAATGAAAAGTTAGATAGCCCTTCGACTTTTAACAAAACACACTAAAGGGTTAACTGAACACTTACCGAATCCATTTTTGATCCTACGGCCTAGATAGCTACTGAACGAGATTCGGCTTTTAACCTTGATTGATAGTAGATAACAATCGATTTGTGACGGAGGAAAACAACAAAGATTCGGCACTAATAGGGATTTCGGCAAGAGAAGATGATGATACTTCGGCAATAATAGAGTTTGGCTATGAGAGAATTCTGCAAAAAGGGATTCGGCTATAGGATATTTCAGCAACAAGGCAAGGTGTTTTCAGTTGTGGGAAAATAAGGTTTCGACAAGAAAAAGAAAAAGAATGGAAAATTTTGCATTACCTAGGACCCCAGATTCGGCACACACATATTTAAATAGCCTATAGCCAAAACTTAGCCACCCCTAAAAGTCCAATTCGGCACCACTTCATCCATTGCTCATCTCCTAATTTTTCTTCATGATATCTCCCTTATCCTTCTCCTAATTTCTCTCTAATGATCACTTCTCCTTAGAGTCCCTCTACACGCCACTTCCAGCCTTCTAGAAGCCTAAAATTAAACTTCAAAATAAAGCTAAACTAGCACTCGAACCTCAGACCTTCCTGCATGCATATGTCACCACCTCTCTACACCCTAGTGGCATCACTTAGCCACTTCACCATTGGCTTCTTTGTGCCATTTTTCACTTATCTTTATTTAAAAGCCCACTACTCAAAATCCTGATTCCTTAATTAATTAAATTAAGAATTATCCACCACAAAAATCGAACCCAGAGCTTATCCAACACACCTAGACACTCCAAATTCATTAAACCTTTAAAGTTGTCATGTCATTTGTCATTTTCTTGCTCACTTAAAAATTTTATGAGACCCAAAGCCCAATAGGCCCAATTCTACTAGGCCCAAATTCGAAGCGTTACAATTCTACCCCTTTAAAGAAATTTCGTCCTCAAAATTTCCAACTAACTGTTAATCGCACCGTTCAAGTCACACCACCATGCTTTCACTGCGCACTCTGATTTTAATAAAACTAACACACTTTAACCTCCTCCAGTACCTTCCTTACTAGCTGCGTCAACACATCGGTAACCAATTCCGGGTTACCGATACTCGAGGCTGATGGCCTCACTCTGACCTATGTCTCTTAGACCATCTCA
This sequence comes from Gossypium australe, assembly GCA_005393395.2. Classification (NCBI taxonomy): domain Eukaryota; kingdom Viridiplantae; phylum Streptophyta; class Magnoliopsida; order Malvales; family Malvaceae; genus Gossypium; species Gossypium australe. The sequence continues at coordinate 25,698,268 of CM016616.1, read as the reverse complement.
TGCTCTGGTGAAGCCAGTGCCTCCCCAGCAGATGTGTGGCCCAATGCTGATGATCCAGCCCTAACACTTCCACGGCCTCTGCCGCGACCCCTTGCACCTCTTCTAGCACTCATCGTTGATTAAAGCGCATGTCTTATGCAAGTAACAATTTAAAAGTTGTTTCGCAGTCGTAAATCCACTACATGCTTATGTTTCCTACGGGCTTTAGCCTCTAAGAACCTATTGTTTAAAGTGGCCCAATATGTAAATACGGTTTAGTAATTTAAACAAGTGTAATCACAAAAAAATTACTTGGCTCGACATGGAGGGCTCGGTGAACCATACTTCAAGAATCCTGCAAAAACTTTTTTAATCTATTTGTTTTAAAAAACCCAAAATCTAAAGCCCATTTCATAGCCCGAGCTTTGAAACTGGGCTCTGATACCACTAAATGTAACACCCCCAAACCCGGCCTAGAAGTTACGCCCGAATCTCGTGATGTCACATCAAAGGGATAATTCAAACGATTGTGCTAAGTTAAAATTTAAGGCTCAAAAACCCAAAATCGTTGAGTCTTGTTAACTAATGATAAAAGACCATTTAACTATTTTAAGTATTCCGAAAACCATATTTAAACATAAGAAATTTACTCAGGTTTAATAATTAAGTAAACAGTTGAAACAACAAAACTCAAAATCCAAAGTCAAATCGGCGTACAAGGCCTTATTACATCCAACGAAAACAAGTAATTAAAATTATGTCTTTTGAGACAAATAAATAAAACTTCTAAGTATCTTGTAGTGTGGCCATCTCCGAGTCCTCTCCCATGTCGAGCCATCTACTAAGCATCACCTGAAACATTTAATAAAAGGGTGAGAGTTTTGAAACTCAGTGCGTACAACCCTTGGTAACCAATCAACATGCAAATATCACATTGGGCCTAAGCCTTATCAAATTCTGTAGTCTTGGGCCTTAGCCCGCAATGACCTCACATCAGATCAGTATCACATGAATGCAATGCACCCATCCAAATTCCAACCCTACACTCCATTTCCCTTCCAACCCTACACTCCTGTGGGGATATAAATATCAACCCACCCATCCCTACACTCAAAAGGTAGCATCAGCAGCGGCAATACTCAAACGTTGTAGCAAAGCTGCTATAATGGGCTTAAAGCCACCGGTGGATCCACGGTCGTCAAGCGACTATACGATCCTCAAATCTTCCTCCATATCATCAAAACCCACCCAAATACAACATATATTTCATGAATGCAACATACACAATTTCACATATTAAGCACTTAGGGGTATTTTAGTCATTTCACTACCTAGGGGTATTTTTGTAATTCTACCCTATAAGGGTATTTAGATAATTTTGCAAAATAGGGGTATTTTGGAAATTTTGTAAATCAGGGATATTTTGGTAATTCTGCAAATTAAGGGTATTCTGGTAATTTTACAAATCAGGAGTATTTTAGTAATTTTGCAAATCTAAGGATATTTTGGAAATTTTCAAACTAAAGATATTTGGTAATTTTCTAACTAAGGGTATTTTGGTAATTTTCAAATCAGGGGTATTTTGGTAATTTTCAAATCAAGGGTATTTTGGTCCCTCTCAGGTTTTATTATGAACTTTGGCCCATTAACAAGTCCTTGCGGCTAAAGTGAACAGACACTATGCACCAGGTAGGATTCTATAGAAGAGGAGGTGGGCCACTAGGACCTCTTAAGTACCAAGCTCTCCCTAGATCTAATCCTAGACATGCATATGTCCGTTGCCACACCCTAACCCAGCGACTTGTGCACGGACATGTCTAATTATTAGATTAACTCTTATGTGGTTTAAGAGTTGTTCAGAACTAGGCCTAAAGTCCATTAAACCCTAGCATACTTGTCAACGTCCCCATAAAGCCCATCAAGCCCATTTCACGTTCAGATAACCTATTAAGCCCAAATCACATCCTTATAGCCCATTAGGTCCAGATCTCATTCATATGGCCTATTAGGCCCCAAACATTTCCAGATCATGTAACATGCATGACTAACTCAATTCATATAACCTAATCAATCAATTTCATCAAACTTAGCCTCAGGGCCCACCGGGCCCATTTAGCCACTTTTGGCTTTTCAGCTTTCTGGCATTGCCGATATCATGTGTGTGTAGTGTTTGTACACACCTGGTTACTGCGAGATGCAATACTATCCTTGGTCTTGAACCTACAACCAACCAACCTTCAATCAATCACCCATACTTAATCAAAATATTTACCAAAAGCCGAAGCCTTACCATAACCTTATCGTGTGCCACCGGGTTCTAATTGCCTTTTCTTAGCTACTAATCACGAGTATTGTAATATCCTAGATTTAGGGGTTATGCATTTGGTGCATAATTCAAATGTTGTTGGGCTTAGTGTAGGTTGGGATGTGTTTTAAGGGTTTTGGGAACCCGAGGATGTAGAGGAATGCCTTAAGAAATTATTGAATTTTAAGTGAAAGAGGGGAAGCGAGGCTAAGGAGGCCTTAAGGGAATTTGTAAGGGATTTATGACATAAGAAATGCCTTGGAAAGTGGCTTGAAGGCGCCACTTAGGGCCTTGGTGAATGACGCCATGTGCAGTGGGCAAGGGCCTTGGTTCGAGTTGCAAAGGAAGCAAGTGGGAGCATTTTATTTTGCGTCAAGGTGGAGAGGAGTGTTGGACGGCATTGGACTTTCAAATGGATGAGATAAGGCTTGTTTTTCTTTTAAAATTCGGCTATAAGGTAAGGGATAAATGTTGGTTTATTTTTATGGGAGGATAAGAGATTAAATAGGAGATTAGTAAAGGATAATTGATGTTTTATTTTATTTATTTCGAGTGTGTGATAAGGAGATTAAATAGGAGAGAAAAATGAGGGATATGATTAGTGACGATATGGTAGCCGGCCAAGGGACTCTCTTGGTGTGCATTTTCGGTTTTGAAGTGTATAGGAAGTGTGGGTGCCGAAATTGGGTAGTATAAATAGGGGTGATCAGCTCTTGGCAATTCTTTTCTTCATTTTCCTTTTTGGCTGAAAGTTTTAGTCAAAAGAGGTTCTCTTTTCCTCTCTTTTCTTTGAAGCCAAGACCGAATGTTGAAGTAGCCATATATCTTTACTTCTTTCCATCTCCTTTGCATCAAAGCTGAAACCTCTCTACCATTGTTCTTCATTGCCGAATTTTTTTAACCTTCTTCTACACTTCTTTTCTTCCTCTCAAAATCGGTGCTATACCTATCTTGTGTTAGCCGAATATCCCCTCTCCATTTGGGAGTTCTTGCCGAATCTGTTTGAGCCTTTAGAGGAGGAGGTGTCGGCATTCCTTTTCATCAATCTTCCAATCGATTTCGAGTATAGTAAGTATTTCTTTCTTAGCAATCGAATTCTCTTCTTCTTCATTTAGTATGCCGAAACCAATGGTTGGCCTTGGTTTCTAAAGGATGGCCGAATGTGTGTAGAGCCATAATATGTGTCTTTTGTACGTAGCCAACATTAAGAAGCATCAAAGGAGTTTTGTGGATTCGATTCTTCAAGGTAAGCCTATATGGTATTCGGCCAAGGGCCATTTTTCATGGGTTATTGCTTCAAGCCGAATCTAACAGTTGTTAGTAGGGATTTCGACAGTTTTAGGAGCAAGGAGTAGTTTTCGGGATTTGGTTAAACAAGGTAAGGGATGTCGATATTTGGCCTAAGGCCATATATTGGTATTTAAGTATTGACCGATTGTGACTGTGACTTCTAGGGACAAATCGACAGAAGTAGATAGGAGCCTTCGGGATTCAAGTTTGTTTCGGTAAGGAATATTTAGTAAGATTCGATACTTAGATTATGACTTCGTTGATTAACCGAATGTTCTGATTAAGTGTTCTACGATGGACGTGGATACCAGTCAAGGAGGCCAAGGGGTAGTCCCTATCCCTAAGTTTAAGAGGAGAGCAGTCTCTGCAGTTCGGGATTGGCCACCGGGGTGTGGGCCAGCGTCAGAGCAGGAAAGTAGGCAGATAGACGTAGTGTCACTTAGTGATAGCATCGGGATCGAGAGCGTAGCACTTCAAGTTATAAGGTGTATGATTAACCCACCGTTTTCCGGGTATATGTTGTATCTGTATGTGTGTTATGAATATGTGCTAATAATTGCAGTGATCATTAAGATATGGATACCCTTAAGGGGTATGTCGACAATCGGGTAAGTACCAAATCTGATGAAATGTGGATGTTAATGTGTATATGTGATGATATGTCTAATAAACATGCTCATGCATCATTATATTATGTCACTATGGTATGTTGCATGTGCATGGGATGGGAAATGAATATGAAAGAAGGACAGGGTGTACTTCGAGTACGTGGTTTAGTGATGGCTACGAGCCTCACGAGAATTGATGAGTGGCTCTGTACCTCATCGTGGTTGATATAGGCTATGTGCCATATCGTGGTTAATGATGGCTTTGTGCTCATCGTAGTTTTGATGTTAGCTACGGGCTACATCGTGGATTGGCGCTGACTGAGGTCGCGTTGTGGATTATTTGCGATTTAGTTCGCGTGGACGGCATTAATTGCCAAATTGGTGTGTAGCGGTTGGAGGGCGATTTAGTAATCCCCTGGTGTGTGGTGGCTGGGTACGGGGATGTGTAGAGGATGGACCCTAGGCTGGGTTGGGTGCATTTTGCATAAATCTGTTTGATATGTGGATTAATGTGAAAATGGGCCAAGCCCAATATGTGATGTGGATTAATATGGAAATGGGCCAAGCCCAATATGTGGACCCATGTGGATAAATTACCTTATTATATGATATGTGATGTGGATGTGGGCCAAGCCCAATAAGTGAAAACATGTGAATAAGTTGCATTAATATCTGGTATGTGAATAAATATGTGGTTTGGTATGTGGGTGGAATTCAGTGGACTAATTACACACTGAGTCTATTTGACTCACCCAAATTTTTACCAACATCGCAGGTGATTTATGATGCTTGGACCGGGTTGGAGTGGATACGAGGTGGCCCATGCAGAAGAAGTTGTTTTCCTTATTTAATAAAATTTACATTTTCAGTATTTTCAATATCCATTTATTGTAATAAGGGCCTTACGGTATTTGTTATTATTTTTATTATGGATTGATGATTAAGTTACTATCTGGAAATGTTTATTTTTAGCAACTTACACTTTAATATATATATACTCTAAAGTTTTTAATTTGGGAATTTGTAACAACTTAATTTATTTCGGAATTTTAAATACTCAATGTTTTTCTAAAGACAATAAATTTATATGTTTCTACTTTCAGTCGTAAGCTTTTCAAACGTTTTTCGCAGTGGCATTCTGAATTCGGCCGTGGCTCGTGGGCCGGGTTTGGGGTGTTACAGTTTGGTATCAGAGCCCGGTTCAAAACTCGGCTTTGAGGGTTTTGGGCCCAAAAACATTTTTTTTAGATGGGCTTTTCAAAAAAATAGGCTTTCATAAATTTTTCAGGTTCGTTCTGGCATGGCACCTGTATCTCCGACTCGAAGTCCACCAGGTAAGTACCTCTGACTTTTGAAGTGATTTGTATATGTGAAATTTTATGGGCATTATGGGAATCGTAGATTAGTAGATTAGGGCTATTGAACCCTAGGACTAGTCTACTCCTACACAGAATGCATAAGGCTTAATAACAACCGAACAAACCTGTGAAGTAAGTCACCGAGTTAGGGTGTGGCAACCATTGTGCGCATGTCTAGGAGTGGAATTCAGTAAGAGCTTGGTATTTAAGCACTCCTAGTGACTCACCTCCTCTTTACTCGAATCCTACCTGGTGCGTAGTGACAGTTCACCCTAACCAAGAGGACTTATTCACGGGCTAAACCCGATAGCTGAAACCCGAAAGGGACTAGCCATGCTGTTTATAAAACCCTTAGTTTTTAAATCACCAAAATCACCCCTCTGATTGTATAAACTATTGTTGGAAAAAAATTTTTGAAAATTCTCGATTTACAAAAAATTACCTAAATACCCCTGGTTGTAAAATTACCAAAATGCCCTTGGTTTATAAAATCACCATATTACCCTCGACTTTTATTAAAATATTCCTACTCTATAAAACACCGAACACCCTAATTTTCAAAATAGCAAGACACCCTGGTTTGGGAAAATTTACTAAATTACCCCTGACTTCCAAAATTACCAAGATAACCCCGATTTCAGAAATTTCTACAATACCCTTGATTTGATAAAAAAAGTTTACCCTCGAGTTTTGAAAATTTTAGAATGCTTTTGATTTGTAAAGTTTATTTTCGAATTGACCCCGATTTATTACCAAAATACCCCTGTAGGAAAAATGACGAAATTACCCCTGGGTTGGGAATGGACAAGGATGCCTATAATAGTGTGTTGAATATGTGAATGCATGAATGTGAATCTCTGAATTAGAATAGTGAACTTGAGCTGAAACTTTGATTGATCGAAAGAACCACTATTAAACTTCTTTTCATAAAACTGCTCGCGGATAAATAGTGGAACCAAGACTAATGCATAAAACTTTTTAACCAGATTAAATCGCGACGTTAGATATGAGTTCTAGTGGACGTGGTCGAGGTAGAATGACAGTATCGGAACCGGTTGGGTCTGGCCATGGGTCAGATAATGATGTGCCGCCGCCAGCGATGGGCGCAGAGAACCAGGATCAGACAGGAGGAGATGACGCAATATCGCGAGCTATGCTGCGAGTGCTAGAGCGAGTCGCAGGAACTAATGTGGGCAATGGAGCTCGGAAGTCAGTGCCTGAGAGACTTAGGTCGAACGGAGCCGAGGTTTTTAGAGGAGTGTCTGGAGTAGCTCCGAACGTGGCGGAGTACTGGCTAGAGGCAGTCGAAAGGATAATGGACGATTTGGATTGCACGGCGGAGGAAAAGATGAAAGGTGCTGTTTCGTTGCTTCGGGACGAGGCTTATCGGTGGTGGCTCACTGTCAGACAAGGTACCCCTGTAGATCGAGTGGATTAGGAGTACTTTAAGGTTAAATTTGAAGGGAAATATGTTGGAGCTAGTTACTTGGACTCACAAAGGAAGGTGTTTCTGAACTTGGTACAAGGAAGTATGTCGGTAGCAGAGTATAAAGCAGAATTTGTGCGGTTAAGTCAGTACGCCAAGGGGATCGTGGCTACAGATTACGAGAGGTGTGTCCGATTCGAAGATGGCTTGTGAGATGAGCTGCGGGTATTGATTGCTCCGCAGAGAGAAAGGGATTTTTCTATTCTAGTGGAGAAAGCTCGGATAGCTGAAGAAGTTAAGAGGACTGTGAGACAGAACCGAGATAAGGAAAGGAACCGGAACAAGAGAAGTTTTAGATCGTCAGAATCATCTGGAGATTTTCAGAAAAGACCAAGGATTGAAAATTTTGTACGTCCACCTGTACCAGTTGCTGAGAATCGGAGTCGTTTATGTGCTCAGTGTGGGAGAGCTCATGCAGGAGAGTGCTGGGGAAATAGTAAGGAATGTTTCCGGTGTGGGTCTAAGGCTCATTTGGTTAAGAAATGTCCTCAAGTGATGGATAGGGCTCGAGGCCAAGGTTTTGTGCAGCCTGGCAGAGGTGGTCAGCAAGTGACAAGGAATCGTGGTCCGAACCATGGAAGGAATGGTTACGGCCGAAGTCATGGAACACCAAGCGGACGTGCTGAAGGTTCAGATGCGAGGCAACCAAGGTTGGCTTAGGCAATCAGTCGTCGAGAGGAGGAAGATGAGCTAGTTGTGATATCGGGTACGTTCCTTATTCCTGGAATTCCCTTTATTGCTTTGTTTGTTATAGGATTAGCTTATTTTTATAGTGCTAGTGAAGTGAATGGAACCTTAGATGTGAACCTTGAGGCGTTGCATGGAAATGTGTTAGTTTTATTAAGATCAGAGTGCGCAGCAGTAGCGTAGTGTGGTGAGTACGACTGTTGGTTGGCTAAGTAATTTCGAGGACGAAATTATTTTTAAGGAGGGTAGAACTGTAATATCCTAGATTTAGGGGTTATGCATTTGGTGCATAATTCAAATGTTAATGGGCTTAGTGTAGGTTGGGATGTGTTTTAAGGGTTTTGGGAACCCGAGGATGTAGAGGAATGCCTTAAGAAATTATTGAATTTTAAGTGAAAGAGGGGAAGCGAGGCTAAGGAGGCCTTAAGGGAATTTGTAAGGGATTTATGACATAAGAAATGCCTTGGTAAAGTGGCTTGAAGGCGCCACTTAGGGCCTTGGTGAATGACGCCATGTGCAGTGGGCAAGGGCCTTGGTTCGAGTTGCAAAGGAAGCAAGTGGGAGCATTTTATTTTGCGTCAAGGTGGAGAAGAGTGTTGGACGGCATTGGACTTTCAAATGGATGAGATAAGGCTTGTTTTTCTTTTAAAAATCGGCTATAAGGTAAGGGATAAATGTTGGTTTATTTTTATGGGAGGATAAGAGATTAAATAGGAGATTAGTAAAGGATAATTGATGTTTTATTTTATTTATTTTGAATGTGTGATAAGGAGATTAAATAGGAGAGAAAAATGAGGGATATGATTAGTGAAGATATGGTGGCCGGCCAAGGGACTCTCTTGGTGTGCATTTTCGATTTTGAAGTGTATAGGAAGTGTGGGTGCCGAAATTGGGTAGTATAAATAGGGGTGATCAGCTCTTGGCAATTCTTTTCTTCATTTTCCTTTTTGGCCGAAAGTTTTAGTCGAAAGAGGTTCTCTTTTCCTCTCTCTTCTTTGAAGCCAAGACCGAATGTTGAAGTAGCCATATATCTTTACTTCTTTCCATCTCCTTTGCATCAAAGCTGAAACCTCTCTACCATTGTTCTTCATTGCCGAATTTTCTAACCTTCTTCTACACTTCTTTTCTTTCTCTCAAAATCGGTGCTATACCTACCTTGTGTTAGCCGAATATCCCCTCTCCATTTGGGAGTTCTTGCCGAATCTATTTGAGCCTTTAGAGGAGGAGGTGTCGACATTCCTTTTCATCTATCTTCCAATCGGTTTCGAGTATAGTAAGTATTTCTTTCTTAGCAATCGAATTCTCTTCTTCTTCATTTAGTATGCCGAAACCAATGGTTGGCCTTGGTTTCTAAGGGATGGTCGAATGTGTGTAGAGCCATAATATGTGTCTTTTGTATGTAGCCAACGTTAAGAAGCATCAAAGGAGTTTTGTGGATTCGATTCTTCAAGGTAAGCCTATATGGTATTCGGCCAAGGGCCATTTTTCATGGGTTATTACTTCAAGCCAAATCTAATTGTTGTTAGTAGGGATTTCAACAGTTTCAGGAGCAAGGAGTAGTTTTCGGGATTTGGTTAAACAAGGTAAGGGATGTCGATATTTGGCCTAAGGCCATATATTGGTATTTAAGTATTAACCGATTGTGACTGTGACTTCTAGGGACAAATCGACAGAAGTAGATAGGAGCCTTCGGGATTCAAGTTTGTTTCGGTAAGGAATATTTAGTAAGATTCGATACTTAGATTATGACTTCGTTGCTTAACCGAATGTTCTGATTAAGTGTTCTACGATGGACGTGGATACCAGTCAAGGAGGCCAAGGGGTAGTCCCTATCCCTAAGTTTAAGAGGAGAGCAGTCTCTGCAGTTTGAGATTGGCCACCGGGGTGTGGGCCAGCGTCAGAGCAGGAAAGTAGGCAGATAGCCGTAGTGTCACTTAGTGATAGCATCGGGATCGAGAGCGTAGCACTTCAAGTTATAAGGTGTGTGATTAACCCACAGTTTTTCGGGTATATGTTGTATCTATATGTGTGTTATGAATATGTGCTAATAATTGCAGTGATCATTAAGATATGGATACCTTTAAGGGGTATGTCGATAATCAGGTAAGTACCAAATCTGATGAAATGTGGATGTTAATGTGTATATGTGATGATATGTCTAATAAACATGCTCGTGCATCATTATATTATGTCACTATGGTATGTTGCATGTGCATGGGATGGGAAATGAATATGAAAGAAGGACAGGGTGTACTTCGGGTACGTGGTTTAGTGATGGCTACGAGCCTCACGAGAATTGATGAGTGGCTCTGTGCCTCATCGTGGTTGATATAGGCTATGTGCCATATCGTGGTTAATGATGGCTTTGTGCTCATCGTAGTTTTGATGATAGCTACGGGCTACATCGTGGATTGGCGCTGATTGAGGTCGCGTTGTGGATTATTTGCGATTTAGTTCTCGTGGACGACATTAATTGACAAATTGGTGTGTAGCGGTTGGAGGGCGATTTAGTAATCCCCTGGTGTGTGGTGGCTGGGTACGAGGGTGTGTAGAGGATGGACCCTAGGCTGGGTTGGGTGCATTTTGCATAAATCTGTTTGATATGTGGATTAATGTGAAAATGGGCCAAGCCCAATATGTGATGTGGATTAATGTGGAAATGGGCCAAGCCCAATATGTGGACCCATGTGGATAAATTACCTTATTATATGATATGTGATGTGGATGTGGGCCAAGCCCAATAAGTGAAAACATGTGAATAAGTTGCATTAATATCTGATATGTGAATAAATATGTGGTTTGGTATGTGGGTGGAATTCAGTGGACTAATTACACACTGAGTCTGTTTGACTCACCCAAATTATTACCAACATCGCAGGTGATTTATGATGCTTGGACCGGGTTGGAGTGGATACGAGGTGGCCTATGCAGAAGAAGTTGTTTTCCTTATTTAATAAAATTTACATTTTCAGTATTTTAAGTATTCATTTATTGTAATAAGGGCCTTACGGTATTTGTTATTATTTTTATTATGGATTGATGATTAAGTTACTATCTGGAAATGTTTATTTTTAGCAACTTACACTTTAATATATATATACTAAAGTTTTTAATTTGGGAATTTGTAACAACTTAATTTATTTCGGAATTTTAAATACCCAATGTTTTTCTAAAGACAATAAATTTATATGTTTCTACTTTAAGTCGTAAGCTTTTCAAACGTGTAACACCCTAAAAATCCGAGTATTGATATATTGCATGGTTTGGTGTTTAGATTATGAAGGAAAATTTTCTTACTTCTTATTCGTGTTTAATATAGTCTTGAAGAAGAGTATAGCATAATTTGGGTAAGGAATAATTTTTAGTTTGAGAATTTAATGAAGTGGAGCAAGTGGCATTGACACATAAGTTAATTAAAGTGTCAAAGTGTAGCATAAGATGAGTATATGGTATGGTGGTGTTGGCGCATGAGTTGTAGCATGAGGGGGAAGGTTCGAATCCCTTGTTTAGCATCTAGATGAATTTTTATTTTTAATTTTTCTGCACATGTATAGCAAGTGTCGGCCAAGTACATATATGGTAAGTGTTGACCTTGTTATTTTTGGTTAGTATATCAAAGGATTAAGGAATGTGTTAACTTATGGTATAGAATCAAGAAAGTTTGGAAAGCTATGGGGACATAAGGCATATATCAAGGAAAAGTTTTGGAAACAAATTCATGGTCATTTGACCAATGAATTTGGACGGCAATGAGGCTAGGGGGGAGGTTGGCCGAATATGCTTGTAGCTTGGTAAGGTTTAGGAGTTGTTTTTGGTCATTCTTAGTTTTTGTGCAAGTTTTGCAACCTTTTCTCAACCCTTCTCCTTTAGCCGAATTTGAGCATTGGTAAGCCTTAATTTTTTTTAACCATTTGGTCACTTTTGTCTATTACTTTGGTATTCTTTGTATGCCTTTTCTTTTAGTGCCGAAATCACCTATACCAAAAAGCCATTCTTTTTCTTTTCTTTTTACCATTGCCGAATGTACCTAGCTCCTAAACACATCTTTTTCTTCTCTTCTCTTTGAAAACTGAAACAACATCATCACCATCTTTTCTCTTATTTTTATTTCTTATCACTCAAATTTTCTCCATTAAACTCTCTCATGGCCGAATGCTAGTGTGCCCATAGCCGAAACATTCTCTCTTTTTCTTTGGTTATACATAGCCGAATCCTTCATCAATCACAAACATCATTCTCAATCCTTTCTTTTCGATCGTGGTCAATAGGTAAGAATTCTTTTTAGTTACGTTTAGTTAATAGTTCATACTATTAACGTTTCCATTCGTTATATTTTAGTGCGATAACAGAAGATAGGGGATCAAGTGTTCGTGAGTAACATAGAAAGTTGGAATCGATTTAAGTGTTAAGGAAACGTTTGGACGACTCTCGTATTGTGGGACAAGGATTATTGTGGTAAGGAAATTTCACTCCTAAAAACTTTTGGTCATATTGTTTTGGTATAATATTAGAATGGTTAATGATCTTTTGTCTTCTAAGACATTCAAAATAGGGAAGAAAAGGGCGGTGTTTAGTTTTCGGAAGAAGGGAGGTTCCGTTAATCCCCATAAGTATAAGCCAAGGGTTATTTCGGGAATCCGGGATTTTCCACCGGGTTGCGGACGTTCATCCGAGGAGAATCAACTGTTCGAAGTCGTTCGTACTCCTGAACCATTATTTGTTCGTGGATTTGATTCGGTTAACGAACCATCAATCGGGGAGAAACCGCAAGTAGAAGTATTTCGAAAATCCGAGGGTAAAATTTTAGATCGTTATGTTTAGATCGGTCTTATTATTAGATTATAATGTTCTAATTATCGTGATAGTATAGGTGTTGACGAGCGGGAAAGTCTAGTTCTCACAATAACCAGGTGTGTAACCTCACACTCATTTTCGGGTTAGATACCTAATCATAAGTACTGTGATAAAATCGTGAAAATGGTAAATTCGGAAATTAGGTAGTAATTGATACTTTTGTGAAAATACATGAAAATGGTTAAAACTGAGAAAAATACGAAAAACTATTAGATTGACATATTGGGCTGAAAAACTTGCTAGATTGTTAAATTGGGGCAAAAATATTCTAGTTCGATAAATGGGCCAAAAATATTCTAGTTCGATAAATGGGCCAAAAATATTCTAGTTCGATATATGGGCCAAAGTCCACTAAACTGCTAAATGGGCAAATTACTAAATTGTTTTATGGGCCTAAATGAAATGTTTAATTATAGACCCAATTGAAGTTATGGATAATTTGATAAATTGTTATATGGCTATATTTTGTTATACACGCATGATTGCATGGGGTGGGGTATTTGATGAAGAGAAGAATGGTCTGTTGCCAAAAATCTAGTTCGGTGGCTCTGCCACAAATTTCGGTTTAATGCCTCTAGTTCGGTGGCTCTGCCACAAATTTCGGCTTAATGCCTCTAGTTCGGTGGCTCTGCCACAAATTTGGCTAAATGCCTCTAGTTCGGTGACAATGTCACAATCTAGTTCGGTAGTGCACTACAATATTATTTAAAGGCTTAATGCCTATGATTGGTGTGTTTGGCAGGGTGGGTTGACTTGATCCCCATAGGTGTGTTGGTTGGTACGGGGGTTTATAGCGGATGGATACTAGGCTTGGTTGGGAAATTCATTTTACATGCATTTTATTTTATTTTACTTTATGTTATACTGTTGAATTCTGCAAATGGGCTCAAGCCCAACATAATATCTTGACGATCTGGCCCAATAATGGTGGTAAGTGAGTTGCACACTGAGTTCCTTGTAACTCACCCAATTTTATTAACCTTTCAGGTAATGGAAATTGATGTGGACTTGGGCCGGAGATGACTTGGTGGAGGCCATACTACGAACTTGGGTTTTATAAACTATGAACTTTATTTAAGTTATTATTTTAATTACTATTATGGGTTTGATGTAATAAGGCCTCTAATTATGTTTTTATGGATTTTATTGTGTGGATGGATTTAAATTTTGTTTTAAGACTCTTATTATGGGCTTATATTAAATTTATATGGTTTTCTTAAAAATATTGTTTTATAACATTTTGAACAATTAAATTATTTTCTTTAAAATTTCTTCCAAATTCCTTTACAATGACTTTAAGGTTTTGATAAATATTTTTCTAAATGATAAGTTTTAAACAAGTATTTTCTTGAAACATTAATTTCAAATCCTCGTACTAAATTTTTATTAAATTCTATTTTCAATGGTTTTGTAGCACTACTTTACATTAACCACTCGAGAATAAATGAATATTTGATTGGTGTGACAAACTAAACTTCGTCTAAACGCATAGACCTGGTTTGGGGTGTTACATTTAATGGTATCAGAGCTCAGTTTCAAAACTCGGCTGTGGTTTGGGTTCAACAATGAAATTTGTTTGAAAAACAATTTAAATTTTTAGACTTTTTGATTTACAAGTAGTATGGCACCATGAGCATCCCGCGCCAAGTCAAGTAAGTATCTGTATACTGATTGTTTATTATTATTATGATATGATCATAAGAAACACTCTAGAACTTCTAGTTTTAGGTGTTGAAAACTGTAGAGATTGAGACAATAGGATATGGTTGTGAAAACAAATTTATCTTCTTTTTATCATAAAATATCGTTAATAAACAACTGAAATAGTAATCTGATTCATAAAAATCTTAATCAGATTAAATCGAATTAGTCGTTATGAGCACGAGAGGACGTGGTCGTGGACGCGGTAGACGTGGCCGTGGTAGAGGACGAGGTGTTAGGGGTGCAACTGAAGCACCGGGTCAGATGCCGGAAATGGATGCACCTGCGTCACTCGAGAGTGAGACGGGATCACATGATCATATGGAAGAAGATAATGCTGTGACACGAGCAATGCTGTGAGTCCTTGAAAGGGTCGCTGGAGCTAGAACTGGGCCAACAGCTCGTGGGTCAATATCGGAACGATTGAAATCAAGTGGTGCTGAGGTTTTCAGAGGTGTCTCTGGTGTAGCTCCCAATGTCGCGGAATATTGGCTTGAGGCAGTGGAGCGAATTATGGACGATCTTGAGTGCACTGTGGAACAAAAGCTAAGAGGAGTGGTATCTTTGTTAAGGGACGAAGCATACCAATGGTGGCTTACTGTCCGGGAAGGCACTGATGTTGCATTAGTTAATTGGGAATTCTTCAAAGCTTCCTTCCAAGGGAAATATGTGGGAACAAGTTATGTGGATGCCCGAATGAAGGAATTCTTGAATCTAGTTCAAGGAAATAAGACTGTGGCAGCGTATGAGGCTGAGTTCTTACGTTTGAGTCGCTACGCTCGAACTATAGTGGCAACGGATCATGAGCGTTGTGTACGCTTTGAGGATGGCAATGCACCTGATGTGATAACTGGTACGTTTTTCATCTCTGATGTACCTGTTATTTCCTTGATAGATATTGGTTCTACCCACTCGTATGTAGCTAGCACCATATCTGGCAACTTGAATTTAGAATCCAAAATTTCCGATAATGAGATGAAGGTAATTAGTCCTTTGGGACAGTCGGTGTTGGTTAATAAACTGTTTAGAGACGTGCCCTTAGAAATTCAAGGAGAAATATTCTTGGCAGATTTGATGGAATTGCCTTTTGGCAAATTCGATATCATTCTGGGCATGGATTGGTTGGTTAAGCACCGGGCGCAATTGGATTGTGCTGAAAAGCGGATGACAATAAGAACTGTGGAGGACAAGGAGATAGTTATGATAGGCGAGCGGAGGAATTACTTGGCAAACGTGATTTCTACGTTAAAGGCAGAAAAGTTGGTGCGAAAAAGGTATGGAGCATTTTTAGCATTTATTAGTGCTTTAGATGCCAAAGAGTTATCAGTAGAGGATGTGAGAACAGTGAAGGAATTTCCGGATGTTTTTCCCGAAGAACTTCCCGGTGTACCTCCAGATCGGGAAGTGGAATTTGGTATTGAGCTTTTGCCCGGAACTGCTCCAGTGTCCATTGCTCCTTATAGAATGGCACCGAAGGAGTTGTCGGAGCTTAAAGCTCAAATTCAAGAACTGCTAGATAGGGGTTTTATTCGACCGAGTGTGTCTCCGTGGGGAGCACCGGTTTTGTTTGTTAAGAAGAAAGATGGGTCAATGCGTATGTGTATTGACTATAGGCAATTGAATAAGCTGACGATCAAGAATAAGTACCCTCTGCCTAGAATTGATGACCTGTTTGATCAATTGAAGGGAGCTTCTGTTTTCTCCAAAATTGATTTAAGGTCGGGTTATCACCAGCTTAAGGTGAAAGAAGCGGATATTCACAAGACGGCGTTCCGAACCCGTTACGGACATTATGAGTTTTTGGTGATGCCGTTTGGGTTGACCAATGCACCAGCTGCATTTATGGATATGATGAACCGGGTCTTTCAACCATTTTTAGACCGATTTGTGGTAGTATTCATAGATGACTTTTTGGTATATTCAAGGAATGAAGAAGAGCATGACTCGTATTTGCGAATCGTATTGCAATTACTTCGAGATAATCAACTGTATGCCAAATTTAGTAAATGTGAATTTTGGTTAAGAGAAGTGACTTTTTTGGGTCATGTGGTATCAGCCGAAGGAATAAGAGTGGATCCTCGAAAGATTGAGGCTGTATAGGATTGGAAACCACCAAAGTCAGTAGCTGAGATTCGGAGTTTCTTGCGTTTGGCTGGTTATTATAGACGCTTTGTTGAGGGATTTTCGTTGATTGCTGCACCCCTAACTAAGCTTTTGCGTAAGGGAGTACCGTATATATGGACTGATAAACAGCAAGAAAGTTTCGAGAAATTGAAGAAGATTTTAACGGAAGCGCCGGTATTGATTCAGCCTGAGTCTGAAAAGGAGTTTACAGTTTATTGTGATGCGTCACATACAGGATTAGGTTGCGTATTGATGCAAAGTGGAAAAGTGGTAGCTTATGCTTCTCGTCAGCTGAGATCGCATGAAGTAAACTACCCCACTCATGATTTGGAGTTAGCAGCAGTGGTGTTTGCCTTAAAGATTTCGAGGCATTACCTCTATGATGAAAAGTCTATCATCTATACGGATCACAAGAGTCTTAAGTATCTTCTTACTCAGAAGGAATTAAACTTGAGACAGCGAAGATGGGTGGAGCTGTTAAAGGACTATGATTTCTCAATCGAGTATCATCTGGGAAAGGCTAATGTGGTAGCAAACGCGTTAAGTCGAAAGGTGGTATCCGATTTGAGAGCTATGTTTGCCCATTTGAGTTTGTATGAGGATGGTAGTCTGATAGCGGAACTTCAGGTGAAGCCTTTGTGGTTAGAACAAATCAAGGAAAAGCAAATATTAGATGAGAAGTTGGGACCTTTACTTCAACAAGTTGAAAATGGAGGAATAGAGGATTTTGGTATTAACTCAGAAGGTGTGTTGTGTTTCCGGGGAAGAGTTTGTATGCCTAAGGACCCAGATCTGAGGCAAATGATTTTGCGGGAGGCGTATAGTAGCCCTTATGCTATGTATCCTGGAGGAAATAAGATGTATCGGGATCTTCGTGAACAGTATTGGTGGCCTGGGTTGAAGCGTGAGATTTCAGAGTTTGTGGGAAAATGTTTAACTTGTCAGCAAGTGAAGGCGGAGCATCAATTGCCGTCAGGTTTATTGCAGCCGATTAAGATTCCTCTGTGGAAATGGGAGCGGATAACAATGGATTTTGTTAGTGGGTTACCTTTAACACCTACTAAGAAAAATTCTGTTTGGGTAATCGTGGATCGTTTGACGAAGACTGCTCATTTCCTACCCGTTCGTACGGATTACTCGTTACAAAAGTTGGCGAAGCTGTATGTATCTGAAATCGTGAGGTTGCATGGGGTACCCGTATCTATTATATCGGATAGGGATCCTAGGTTTACATCACGGTTTTGGAAAGTTTTGCATGAAGCTCTGGGTACAAAGCTAAACTTCAGTACGGCTTTTCATCCTCAGTCAGATGGTCAGTCGGAGAGAGTGATTCAGATTCTGGAAGATATGCTAAGGGGATGTGTAATTGACTTCAAAGGTAGTTGGGAGGATTTTCTACCGTTGGTAGAATTTGCGTATAACAATAGCTATCAGTCTAGCATTCAGATGGCACCCTATGAGGCATTATATGGTCGTAGGTGTCGTTCTCCTATCTGTTGGACTGAGTTGGGCGATCGGCAGATGTTAGGTCCTGAGATGATTTCTGAAACGGAAGAGAAAGTAAAGGCTATTCGAGCACGGTTAAAAGAAGCCTCAGATAGACAGAAGTCGTATGCAGATCTGAAGCGTAGGAGTATCGAGTTTGCTGTGGGGGATCAAGTTTTCTTGAGGGTCTCACCTTGGAAGAAGATTTTCAGGTTTGGAAAGAAGGGCAAGTTAAGTCCTAGATATATTGGACCATACCGTGTGGTAAAGCGAGTTGGTCCAGTGGCCTACCAGATCGAATTACCTCCGGAATTGAGCCAAATTCATAATGTTTTTCATGTTTCCATGCTGAGGCGCTATATATCGGATCCTTCGCACATAGTACCGATAGAAGAAGTGGAGTTGAATTCGGACTTGTCTTTTGAAGAGGAACCAGTGGAAATCTTAGATCGAGATGTTAAGGTGCTAAGAAAGAAAACCGTGCCGTTGGTCAAAGTTCTATGGCGTAACCACGGAGTGGAGGAAGCTACGTGGGAGCCTGAGGATGCAATTCGGCAACAATACCCTCATCTCTTTCAACCAGGTAAATTTCGAGGACGAAATTTTTTTAAGGAGGGTAGAGTTGTAACACCCTAAAAATCCGAGTATTGAATAATTTTTAGTTTGAGAATTTAATGAAGTGGAGCAAGTGGCATTGACACATAAGTTAATTAAAGTGTCAAAGTGTAGCATAAGATGAGTATATGGTATGGTGGTGTTGGCGCATGAGTTGTAGCATGAGGGGGAAGGTTCAAATCCCTTGTTTAGCATCTAGATGAATTTTTATTTTTAATTTTTCTGTACATGTATAGCAAGTGTCGGCCAAGTACATATATGGTAAGTGTTGACCTTGTTATTTTTGGTTAGTATATCAAAGGATTAAGGAAAGTGTTAACTTATGGTATAGAATCAAGAAAGTTTGGAAAGATATGGGGACATAAGGCATATATCAAGGAAAAGTTTTGGAAACAAATTCATGGTCATTTGACCAATGAATTTGGACGGCAATGAGGCTAGGGGGGAGGTTGGCCGAATATGCTTGTAGCTTGGTAAGGTTTAGGAGTTGTTATTGGTCATTCTTAGTTTTTGTGCAAGTTTTGCAACCTTTTCTCAACCCTTCTCCTTTAGCCGAATTTGAGCATTGGTAAGCCTTAATTTTTTTTAACCATTTGGTCACTTTTGTCTATTACTTTGGTATTCTTTGTATGCCTTTTCTTTTAGTGCCGAAATCACCTATACCAAAAAGCCATTCTTTTTCTTTTCTTTTTACCATTGCCAAATGTACCTAGCTCCTAAACACATCTTTTTCTTCTCTTCTCTTTGAAAACCGAAACAACATCATCACCATCTTTTCTCTTATTTTTATTTCTTATCACTCAAATTTTCTCCATTAAACTCTCTCATGGCCGAATGCTAGTGTGCCCATAGCCGAAACATTCTCTCTTTTTCTTTGGTTATACATAGCCGAATCCTTCATCAATCACAAACATCATTCTCAATCCTTTCTTTTCGATCGTGGTCAATAGGTAAGAATTCTTTTTAGTTACGTTTAGTTAATAGTTCATACTATTAACGTTTCCATTCGTTATATTTTAGTGCGATAACGGAAGATAGGGGATCAAGTGTTCGTGAGTAACATAGAAAGTTGGAATCGATTTAAGTGTTAAGGAAACGTTTGGACGACTCTCGTATTGTGGGACAAGGATTATTGTGGTAAGGAAATTTCACTCCTAAAAACTTTTGGTCATATTGTTTTGGTATAATATTAGAATGGTTAATGATCTTTTGTCTTCTAAGACATTCAAAATAGGGAAGAAAAGGGCGGTGTTTAGTTTTTGGAAGAAGGGAGGTTCCGTTAATCCCCCTAAGTATAAGCCAAGGGTTATTTCGGGAATCCGAGATTTTCCACCGGGTTGCGGACGTTCATCCGAGGAGAATCAACTGTTCGAAGTCGTTCGTACTCCTGAACCATTATTTGTTCGTGGATTTGATTCGGTTAACGAACCATCAATCGGGGAGAAACCGCAAGTAGAAGTATTTCGAAAATCTGAGGGTAAAATTTTAGATCGTTATGTTTAGATCGGTCTTATTATTAGATTATAATGTTCTAATTATCGTGATACGTATAGGTGTTGACGAGCGGGAAAGTCTAGTTCTCACAATAACCAGGTGTGTAACCTCACACTCATTTTCGGGTTAGATACCTAATCATAAGTACTGTGATAAAATCGTGAAAATGGTAAATTCGGAAATTAGGTAGTAATTGATACTTTTGTGAACATACATGAAAATGGTTAAAACCGAGAAAAATACGAAAAACTGTTAGATTGACATATTGGGCTGAAAAACTTGCTAGATTGTTAAATTGGGCCAAAAATATTCTAGTTCGATAAACGGGCCAAAAATATTCTAGTTCGATAAATGGGCCAAAAATATTCTAGTTCGATATATGGGCCAAAGTCCGCTAAACTGCTAAATGGGCAAATTACTAAATTGTTTTATGGGCCTAAATGAAATGTTTAATTATAGACCCAATTGAAGTTATGGATAATTTGATAAATTTTTATATGGCTATATTTTGTTATACGCGCATGATTGCATGGGGCGGGGTATTTGATGAAGAGAAGAATGGCCTGTTGCCAAAAATCTAGTTCGGTGGCTCTGCCACAAATTTCGGTTTAATGCCTCTAGTTCGGTGGCTCTGCCACAAATTTCAGCTTAATGCCTCTAGTTCGGTGGCTCTGCCACAAATTTGGCTAAATGCCTCTAGTTCGGTGACAATGTCACAATCTAGTTCGGTAGTGCACTACAATATTATTTAAAGGCTTAATGCCTATGATTGGTGTGTTTGGCGGGGTGGGTTGACTTGATCACCACAGGTGTGTTGGTTGGTACGGGGGTGTGTAGCGGATGGATACTAGGCTTGGTTGGGAAATTCATTTTACATGCATCTTATTTTATTTTACTTTATGTTATACTGTTGAATTCTGCAAATGGGCTCAAGCCCAACATAATATCTTGACGATCTGGCCCAATAATGGTGGTAAGTGAGTTGCACACTGAGTTCCTTGTAACTCACCCAATTTTATTAACCTTTCAGGTAATGGAAATTGATATGGACTTGGGCCGGAGATGACTTGGTGGAGGCCATACTACGAACTTGGGTTTTATAAACTATGAACTTTATTTAAGTTATTATTTTAATTACTATTATGGGTTTGATGTAATAAGGCCTCTAATTATGTTTTTATGGATTTTATTGTGTGGATGGATTTAAATTTTGTTTTAAGACTCGTATTATGGGCTTATATTAAATTTATATGGTTTTCTTAAAAATATTGTTTTATAACATTTTGAACAATTAAATTATTTTCTTTAAAATTTCTTCCAAATTCCTTTACAATGACTTTAAGGTTTTGATAAATATTTTTCTAAATGATAAGTTTTAAACAAGTATTTTCTTGAAACATCAATTTCAAATCCTCGTACTAAATTTTTATTAAATTCTATTTTCAATGGTTTTGTAGCACTACTTTACATTAACCACTCGAGAATAAATGAATATTTGATTGGTGTGACAAACCAAACTTCGTCTAAACGCATAGACCTGGTTTGGGGTGTTACAAAACGTTTTCCGCAGTGGCATTCTGAATTCGGCCGTGGCTCGTGGGCCGGGTTTGGGGTGTTACAAGTATCCCCTTGATCTGCACTCACACATACGCCATCAAACTTCGAGTGACTCATAATTCACACAAGTCATCCCTATAGATCATACTCATATTCGACCATAATCGAGTTGAGTATACTTACACTTTGCTAACGATCCTTACCACGCTTGCGATCTTTGAACCTTACCCTTGTTAATACAAGATTAACAACAATGAAAAGTTAGATAGCCCTTCGGCTTTTAACAAGACACACCAAGGGGTTAACTGAACACTTACCGAATCCACTTTTGATCTTGTTGCCTAGATAGCTACTGAACGAGATTTGGCTTTTAACCTTGACTGATAGTAGATAACAATCGATTTGTGATGGAGGAAAACAACAAAGATTCGGCACTAATAGGGATTCCAGCAAGAGAAGATGATGATACTTCGGCAATAAAAGAGTTTGGCTATGAGAGAATTCCGCAAAAAAGGATTTGGCTATAGGAGATTTCGGTAACAAGGCAAGGTATTTTCGGTTGTGGAAAAATAAGGTTTTGGCAAGGAAAAGAAAAAGAATGGAAAATTCGGCATTACCTAGGACCCCAGATTCAGCACACACACATTTAAATAGCCTATAGTCGAAACTTAGCCACCCCTAAAGTCTAATTCGGCACCACTTCATCCACTACTCATCTCCTAATTTTTCTCCATGATATCTCCCTTATCCTTCTCCTAAGTTCTCTCTACTGATCACTTCTCCTTAGAGTCCCTCTACACGCCAGTTCCAGCCTTCTAGAAGCCTAAAATTAAACTCCAAAATAAAGCTAATCTAGCACTCGAACCACAGACCTTCTTGCATGCATATGTCGCCACCTCTCTACACCCTAGTGGCGTCACTTAGCCACTTCACCACAGGCTTCTTTGTACCATTTTTCACTTATTTTTATTTAAAAGTCGACTACTCACAACCCTGATTCCTTAATTAATTAAATTAATAATCCTCTACCACAAAGCTCGAACCCAGAGCTTCTCCGACACACCTAGACACTCCAAATTCATTAAACCTTTAAAGCCGTCATGTCATTTGTCATTTTCTTGCTCACTTAAAAATTTTATGAGACCCAAAGCCCAATATGCCCAATTCTACTAGGCCCAAATTCGGGGCATTACACATCCATGAAAAAATTAGAATATAGTAGGGACTAAATTTGAAATTAAAATAATTGATTAATTAAAAAGATGATAAAAGATATAATATTATTATTTTGTCATCTTCAACCCCAAAATTATATGGAAACCCTGGGAGAGAGAGAAGAAACTTTCAAGGCTTAATTGGGTAAGTTTCCTTGTCCCGTTTTTAGTAATTTTGATATTGTTGAAATCGGGATAGTCTAATCTATCTATTTGGGGGATTAATTTGAAAAGTTATCAAGGTATGAAATTGGGTCATGGATGAATATACGGAAAATTTGAAATTTATGGTAGAAAATGAAAGGTTGTTGATAGATAAACAACTTTTACAAAGTGATTTTTGATGAAAACATGAATTAGGGACTAAAATGTTAAGTTGTGAAATTTGATGAAAAATTCTGAATTTTTATGAATACATGTGCTATAAATTTTGTACTGGAATTTTGGTTAGGCTTGGAATAGGGATTAAATTGCAAAAGTTTCATTTTCCGAGCCTAGGGACGAAATTGGAATGTATAGAAAAGTTAGGGGCAAAATGGTAATTTCTCCTAGGACGTAAATTGTGTCCAAATGAATACTAAATTTGAGAAATTGATGACTAAAGCTATTTATATAGATCCGGAAAACACAAATTCGAGGTTAGATCGAGGAAAAGAAAAGGTTTCGGATTAGTATATTACTTACGCGAACAAGTGTTGAGGTAAGTTCATGTAACTTAATCGAGCATGTTCGTGTAACACAAATTGAATGTTGTGTTTGTATGTAATGTGACTTATATTTATGAATTACTTGAATGTTATAATGGAAAGTTTAATATATGCTTGAAATGATGAAAAAGGGGTTAAGTCTCGATTGAATATTGAATTCCGATGAATACATGCGCTTTTCTGAAACGAATAAGGTCCTACATTTGTTGTGGACATGATTTAGCTCAGACGAGTAAACCTATCGACCTTGTTATAGAAAGGATTTAGCCCAGATGGGTAATCCTGATATAATACCTCTCGAGTATATGTTACGATTAGGGTTTAGCCTGGACTGGTAATCCTAATTGAGCTCTTTTGAGCATACGTTATATAAAGAATTTAGCCTGGACTGGTAATCTTGTTATACGGTATGTGGCTCGAGAGCGTGCTTCTTGATTAAGTGCCCTAATGGGTACCCTCGAATAAGAATTGTCAGATTATTGAATCGTACACCCCGAGTGTACTACTCGAGTATCCATCGAAATTTCAATGATTCAACAAACATAAAACTATTGACATGACATGAGAATTATGAGATGAAATGAAAATGTCTTGAAAGAGTATTGCATGGTGAGCTCAACTATCCTTACTTGATGTATATGTAAAGTTTGTGACTAACATGTTTGATTGGATGCATGTGTTTAGGCAATTTTGTCAAATGGATAGAAAACATGATATTTTATGCTTAGATTTATTAAACGAGATTGGTAAGTTTAGTTTCCATTATACGAACTTACTAAGCATGTAATGCTTACTCCGTCTTATTTCCCCCTGTTTTATAGTGCTCGGAAGCTCGCGAAGGTTGGAGATCATTGGAGCATCGTCACACTATCAATTAGCTTATTTTGGGTATACTTAGTAAAATCATTTTGGTATAATGGCATGTATAGGACTACTTGACCATTAGTGGCTTGATAATGATGCTTGTAATCTAGCCATTGGAATGGCTAGTAATGGTTGTTTTGATATACTTGCAATGTCATGATATGGTAGCTAAATATATGTTAAGTAGATGATCAATTTATGTCTAATGTACGGAATGAACCAAGGTAAGATTGAAAGCATGTATGCATGTAATGGTATGCCATGATGAATTTGAATTTGCTTAATTTGAATGCTTAGAATGGTTAGTATTAGATGTGTGTTTCAAGAGCAGATCATGGGTGTGATTTTGGGTGAGAAATAAAGCTAGAAATGGCTTTATTTTGTCCACACGGGCAGACACACGAGCGTGTGTCTGGACCGTGTGTGACACACGGCCGAGTACATGGACGTGTAGTTAGGTCGTGTGTCCCCTGCACCTTAATTTTGAGAAACAGAATGCTTAGAATTGAGCACACAGGCAGAGACACGGGCGTGTGTCTCAACCGTGTATGCTACACAGCCTAGAACACGAGCATGTGTCTTGGCCATGTGAAACCTGCACCTACCTTCGAATTGAATTAATTAACCACACGGCCTAACGTATAGGCATGTGGCATGGTCGTGTGCATAAGTTAGAGAGTTACACAGGGCCGAACACGGCTTGTAGCACGGGCGTGTCCCAGGGTCATACGGGTGTGTCCCTTGGACCACACGGGCATGTGAGCCCTACACCTTGGAAAATCTTTGAAATTTTTCAAAAAATTCTTAGAGTTCCCAGTTAAGTCCCAACTCTATTCTAATGCTCGTACTGGGCCTCAAGGGTCTAATTAAGAGACGTTTTGAATGATCTCGGTTTATGAATATTAATTTACATAAATTATTTGTAAAAATGTTTTGAAAGTTTTTGTAATGCTCTGAAACCCTATTTCGACGAAAAATACGGGTTAGGAGTGCTACATTTAGTGGTATTAGAGCTACGGTTTAGTCGATTCTCGAAATTAACGTAGCAAACACGAGTTTAGCTATACATGCCATTATATAATTTGTGATAATATGATGACTCCAGATCATTTAGATGTGTTTTTCATATAGTAATGTCATCCAACCGAGCTAGAGCTGAATCAGGGGAAGTTGAGAGCAATGCTTCAAATTCAGTTAAAAAAGTTAAGTCTGCGTCTGGTAGGGAAAGGCCTGTGTCTGAAGGCTGAGGTGAGGAGGTAAAACAAGCCTTCTTTCAATTAATGAATGAGTAGTTTACCGAGTACTTAAGAACAAACCCCCTCTGTACAACGACCTCCCCCACCTGCTCCTCAACCGATTCCTGAGATACCACAGGGTGCTGAACCTGTTAGAATCGACAAGCCTCTGGTAGATAAAATCCGCAAGCATGGGGTTGAAAAATTTATAGCTACCGTAGTTGATAATCAGGGAAGGGCTGAGTTTTGGCGAGAAAATACTATTTGGGTTTTTGATGAATTATCTTGTACACCTACCGAATGTCTGAAATGAGCAGTATCTCTACTGAAAGATACAACTTATCATTGGTGGAATACCATAACTTCAGTTGTGCTGAGAGAGAACGTTACATAGTGTAACGTGTAGGTTTGTGCAAGTGTACACAGTCGATATCAAGTAATAAGTAAGTATCGAGTTATCGTCACCACAGGGATTGTATTTGTGCTAAGTCACTTAATTTGTAAAATTATATTAATGATTTGGTAAATAAAAACACAATATAGTTGAGAAGTGGTGATTAAATATATTAAACTAAATGCAATGATCCCTAATGCAAATTATCCTAAGTATACAAACTATATGAATGAAATAGATTTTAGTAAAATTAAACACAATTTGCAACAATTATAACATAAATAAACTAGGAAAAATACTTTAATTAATCTCAATTTATTATCAACATGCCTAATAACAATCGGAAAAACATTCCATCGCAACTCGATCTTTCATGATTTTGGAAACCACATTAGGTCCTTTCGGAATCCTTTACTTAGTAAATATGCATTTTACTGATCCTTATTTACTAAGGGTTTCTTACCGTTCGTGTGAGGTAACAGGGACGTGTCACGTTTGAAACAGTTTAATCACACAAATTTAAAAACTATGCAGATAACAGAGATTGGTCAGAGTTGTTATGAAACCTACAATTTAATCGGGCCAGGATCTAAATTGAGCATGCCGTCATTTAGTCAGGACCGCTCAGCTAATTTAGGTGCATTTCAATCATGTATGAACTAAATACAGACTTGATTTTAATTGAAAACATGATCAATTGAGGCACAAACATTATAAGCATGAATCAAATAAATATTAATTAAACAAAGCAGTCAGCCTAGCTTAAATAAAATTAAGCTAACATTGTTCTAAAAAAGAACAAAGAACACATAGCAAACATCTTTATATTAAATTAAAAAAAGGAAAGATTAAACCCAATTCAGAGTGGCTGTCACCCAAGACTCTAACTACGAGGCTCCTTTGTTCCTTTGCTTTGCTCCTTTGCTGATGGCTCTCCAAGGTGGTCGACCAAGGGTTATTTAATAGGCTTAATTGCTAAAATCTCTATGAAGAGATGATGCTAGGTGTGGGAATGGAAAATGCTAATAGAATTTAGAGAGAAGAGAGAATGATGAATGATGAGAATGAATGAGGAATGATTGAAGGATGCTTGAGAGATTGAGAGAGTCTTATTTATAGGTGAGGAGAGGGGGATAGTTTGCTAAAAATATTGGATGTTAACCTCTTCAAATCTCCTCAAACTGTGTCCGCCAATGCTTAATGGCTTTTGACTTGATTTTTGCTTTATTTTTAAGCAATTTTGGATGCCACACAACTCAGGACTGAGACTCGGTCAATCGTAAATCTTTGGGTAAATCTCTAATTTCTTCAACACTGCAAGGACCTTGTCTAATTAAACCAAAGAATGGTTTAAATGGACAGCCATGTGTAGTCGAATATTAGGTGGACTTGGTCTCCAATTTGGACAGTTTTGTAATCCAGCAAAGCTATCAGACCTGTCCAGAATAAATCAACAAGTTAGAGGACCAAAGAATAAAATTTATCGAATTTAATTAATGAATTAAAACCCAAATAATTAATGAAATATTTTGAAATGAATTATTAAATATAATTTTATATTTTATTATTTAATTTAATCATGCATGACCCACTTTATGTCTTAAAAAATATAATATATTCAAATTAATTTAAAATAAGCCATTTATTGCATGAAAACTATATAATAAAGCATAAAATCACATTTTAATAATATCTATGTCCTAATTTCATATTTTCACATATTTCATTAATTTATTAAACAATTACTTAGTTTTAACAACGGATTTAAGTAACAAGGTGGTAAGTTACATAGGAAAAATCCTATATATTTTTCCGTTTACACATCCCCAAACTTAAATCATTGCTCGTCCCGAGTAATGTTTATTCACAGCAAAAGGTCTTGCTAAGGCAAAATTGCTAATTGAGTAAGCATCATCAATCTTTGTCCCATAATCATGTTTATCGATCTTCTTTATTAACAAGTAATTCATATGCAAACAGTCCTTAAGATTATACTAAGTGATACGAATCGTCTCGGGTTTGAAAACGAATCGTAAATGTTGCCCGATCGTAAATTAGGTAGTTTTTCGTTTAGATAACAAAAGGGGTAATTTTATTGATAATGTTTTTGAAAAATAAAGATAGGTAAGTGGTTGAGGTGGATACGAATTTGAAACAAGAAAGAACCTTTAATAAAAATTAAAGACCCGAATCTTATAAGCTTCAAATTGATGAAAGGAGTTTTAAATAAAAAACCGAGACCCACTATCTAGCAAGATAGGAACCAACGGAACAGATAAATGAACACCACACCAGATAGGATGATAAGTTCGAAACAAGGATAGAATGACGCCACTAGGAACTAGATAAGTCAATTCGAACCTTGAAGAATTAGGAGAGTGAATTAAACTCACCAAATAGAAAAATATTCATTCCTCTAAAAAAAATTCCTGCTCAAATGACAAAAGTCCAACCTATTTATAGGACAAGTGGTCTTCAAGAAATTTAAATTCATGAAAGCTTGGAATTCGGCCAAGGAATGCTTTTAGCCGTCCCCATGCTTTGAATAATTTCATGAAAGTCAATTTGCATATGCTGCTCAATTGTTTAAAATCCTAGCAATTAAAAATCATTCAATCATGCTCCATTTTAGCCGTCCACTTACTAACAAGAAGACAAGGGAATATTTAATTCATGTTAAACAATCCCATTTAGCCATGCTTCCACTCAAATGAATTGAAGTTTTGTTTTGGCTGCACATTCCTTCTTCATTACCGTCCAAACCAATTTAGAATAATATGGCCCTTATCTCTCATGCATGCTTCCACTATGCCTTCATCAAAGCATTATTTAATTCAAGGATGGTCAAACCCCATACCCCATGTGTTTTCAAATTAAAATTCTCTCCTTCATGCACCAATTCTTGCCGTCCCATGCTAGGTGCCATCCTACTAATTTAAAAATTCAATTCATCCATTCTTAGTGCCGCATGCTTCATCTTGTTAATTCCACCTTGATTAATATATTCCAAAGTCAATGTTGTGCCGACCATGCATAAGCTCCACCAAGCACATGTCTTTATTTGTTGATGACTCATTCCACTACAGCCGTCCATGCTTAAGCTCCACCAAGCCTTGTTGCCGCATGCTCCTTGTAAGTGCCAACATGGTTGCTTAAATTAATCCATAGCCAGATACCTTGTGCCGCATGCTCCATGTAGTTTATTATTTATTCAAAACAAATGCCCATGCTTTCTCAATTACATGGATCCTTGCGTTCATGCTCCAAGAATTAAAACCCATGCTTGTGCACCATTTGTTGTTGCCGTTTTGTTCCACTAGTGTCCATGGTTCTTGCATCATTTTATTTAACCCATGATTTGTGGTCATCCAACTTGCATCAAAAACGTGGAGCAAACTACAAAACATATAAACCAACATTATTAGTAAAATTCGGCTGACATAGTTAGCACAGATTTTAATCACTTTATTTAAACACTAGGTAAAACACACTAATATTCAACTTCGACAAAGGACATATTAAAAACTTGTACTATCTAGATAAATTAACATGAACTAAGAAAATGCAGTAAACTAATTAAATGGCTGAAAATAAATCAAACATGCGTAATAAAGTGTTGAATAAACTAGCAGTCGAACTAGCTAGTATATTCAACTTCAAATAAATTGTAAGAGATCGGCATGTTCTTGGGCTCTTTTCTATCTGTATTCCAAATTTGTGCCACCAAAGCCGACGTGGCATCTTTGAATTGTTTAGCACGGGCACACGTAATTGGCCCATTAGGTAGCCCGATTGGGTCTTGGTTAACTTCCGTCACAGGCTTCTTAGGTGAGTTCGTATCATCCCCTCCCTCTTTAAGTTGATTCATCCTCGAATCATCACCTACATCGAAAGGAGACAGATCAGAGACATTAAAACTTGCACTCACATTATACTCACCTGGTAAGTCCAATTTATAAGAGTTGTCATTTATTCGCTCAAGGACTTGAAATGGACCATCTCCCCTCGGAAGAAGTTTGGATCATCTTTGTGCGGGAAACCTTTCTTTTCGCATATGAACCCAAACCCAGTCCCCCGGTTCAAAGCGAATGTGCCTACGGCCTTTGTTGGCTCGTTGCTCGTACTCCTTAGTTTTTGCCTCTATGTTGTCCCTAACCTTTTGGTGCAACTGTTTAATATATTCAGCCTTGCGTTTTCCATCTACATGCACAAGTTGATTAGAAGACAAAGGTATTAGATCAAGCGGTGTTAATGGATTAAAACCATACACAACTTCGAATGGGGAAAACTTAGTAGCAGAGTGTATAGAGCGATTGTAAGCAAACTCCACGTGTGGTAGGCAATCTTCCCATGTTTTTAAATTCCTCCAAATGATTGCTCGTCGCAATGTTGAAAGAATTCGATTTACCACCTCGATTTGACCGTCCGTTTGCGGGTGGCAAGTGGTAGAGAATAGTAACTTGGTTCCTAATCATCCCCACAGTGTCCTCCAAAAATGGCTAAGAAATTTTGTGTCCCGGTCGGACACGATAGTCTTAGGCATGCCATGCAACCTAACCACTTCTTTAAAAAAAAGATTAGCAATATTCACAGCATCATCAGTTTTATGGCAAGCTATAAAGTGAGCCATTTTAGAGAATCTATCCACAACCACAAATATCGAATCTCGTCCATTCTTGCTTCTAGGCAAGCCAAGTACAAAATCCATAGAAACATCAGTCCAAGGAGTTTCAGAAATGGGTAAAGGTTTATACAAACCGTGCGGATTAGTTCGAGATTTAGCCCTTCTACAGGTAACGCATCTATCACAATATCGTTCTACATCTCATCGCATCTTAGGCCAAAAGAAGTGCTCCTGGAGGGTGGCTAAAGTTTTAACAACTCCGAAATGTCCCATCAATCCACCAATATGAGCTTCATCTACTAACACCTCTCGCACAAATCCTTGCGGAATGCATAGTTTACCTTCTCGAAACAGATATTCGTCATGGCGGTAGTATTTCTCGTAGGCTCCCTTTTCACAACTTGAAAATTTCACCAAAGTTAGTATCATTCGCATATAGGTCCTTAAGAAATATAAACCCCATCAATTTAGAATCCAACACATTTAACAAAGCATACCTTCGGGATAGTGCATCAGCTACTATATTTTCCTTACCTTTTTTGTATTTAATGACATAAGGAAATGATTCGAGAAATTCTACCCACTTAGCGTGACGCTTGTTGATTATATGTTGCCCCCTTAAATACTTCAATGACTCGTGGTCGATATGAATCACGAATTCTTTGGGCAGTAGGTAGTGTTGCCATGTCTCCAAGGCTCGAATTAGAGCATACAGTTCCTTGTCATATGTCGGGTAGTTTAAGACAGCACCGTTGAGCTTTTCGCTGAAGTACACAATGGGGAGTCCGTCTTACATAAGTACAGCGCCAATACCTAACCCTGAGGCATCACATTCTAACTCGAAAGTTTTGTCAAAGTTTGGTAAAGCTAATAATGGTGCTTGAGTCAAACAGTCTTTAATTTTCAAAAATGCTTTCTCTTGTTCCTCTCCCCAAACAAAGTTAGAATTCTTACGGATTACACCGGTTAATGGTGCGGCCAACGTGCTGAAGTTTGGTACGAACCGTCGATAAAAACTAGCCAGTTAATGAAAGCTTCGAACTTGGGAAATATTTGTCAGACGGGGCCATTCTTTGATTGCTTTAACCTTCTCTTGATCAACTTTAAGGCCTTCCGAACTGACGACAAATCCTAAAAACACAATTTTGTTAGTACAAAAATCACATTTCTGCAAATTTGCATATAAGGTTTCCTTTCGCAGAACTTCTAGAACAGACTTTAAATGTTTCACGTGCTCATCTAAAGTTTTACTATAGACAAGTATGTCGTCAAAGTATACGACACAAAATCTACCGATGAATGATCGCAACACGTGGTTCATGAGTCGCATGAACGTGCTTGGGGCATTTGTTAGCTTAATGGCATAACGAACCATTCATAGAGTCCTTGCTTCGTCTTGAAAGCAGTCTTCCACTCGTCACCCTCGTGCATACGTATTTGATGATATCCGCTTTTAAGGTCGATCTTTGAAAATAAGCTCGCTTCACTCAATTCATCGAGCATGTCATCCAATCGCGGAATAGGGTATCGGTATTTGATCGTGATCTTGTTGATGGCTTGGCAATCTACGCACATCCTCCATGTTCCATCCTTCTTGGGAAAACTAACAAGACGGGCACAGCACAAGGGCTTAAACTTTCGCGTACATAGCCCTTTTCAAGAAGTTCATTCACTTGTCTTTGAAGTTCCTTCGTCTCTTCCGGATTGCTTCGGTAAGCTGGTCTATTTGGAATTGCGGCTCCCGGCACAAAGTCTATCTGATGTTCTATTCCATGAATAGGAGGCAATCCACTTGGAATCTCTTCCGGGAATACGTCTTGGAATTCCTGTAACAAAGACAAAACAGGGGAAGGTAACTTGTCAACAAAATAGTTAGTTTCAAAGAGACTTTTCTTGTACATAAGTACCAACAGAGGCTGTTTTAACAACATAGACTACCAGATTTCTTTCTCTTTAACATAAAAACTTTCTTTTTCACTCTCGTCTTTTGTTTCCTTTTCTTTTTGTTCCCACTCTCTCTTTTTATCACTCATTTTCTTGCCCCTCTTTTTTTCTAAATTCTTTTCTTTTTCTTTCTCATTTTTCCGCTCACTTTCTTTTGACTTTTCAATTGATGCTTTCATCTTCAATTGATCTTCTTAAACTTGCTTGGGTGTTAGCGGGGCTAGTGTCACGTTCCGGCCCAAGTATTTGAAAGTGTACCGATTAGTGTAGCCATCATGGATCGCTCGCTTGTCAAATTGCCAAGGTCGCCCAAGCAGGAGATGTCCCACTTGCATCGGTACCACATTGCACAAGACCTCATCTTGATATTTACCTATTACAAAGGAGACCAAAACTTGTTTTGTGACCTTAAGCTCTCCCCCGTCGTTAAGCCATTGCAGTTTATACGGATGGGGATGTTTGGTGGTAGTCAATCTGAGCTTCTCCACCAATATGTTGCTGGCCACATTAGTACAACTTCCTCCGTCAATAATGACACAACAAATCTTCCCTTGTACTTGGCAACGTGTATGGGAGATGTTTTCTCGTTGTTGTTCATTTTCGACGCCTTGTAAGCTAAGACTCCTTTTTACCACTAAAATCTCTCCATTTTCGGCTTGTTCTACTTCTTCCTCGTCTTGCGATGTCTTACTAGCATCATCTTCCCTTTCACTTTCGGATTCAATCTCGCCATTGTCTCGAATAAACATAGTGTTTCGGTTTGGACATTGACTTGCAATATGGCCTCGACCCAAACATTTGAAACACTTAATGTCTCAGGATCGGTTCGGAATAGCTTCCATTTTGCCCTTACTCGTCTCACCGCTTGGCTTGTTAAACTTAGGTGCACCAATTGCTTCTTTGGTTCGGCTCGGTATGTCCCGTTTATTGGTCATTTGCCCCCACTTAGATGTTGAAGCATTATTGGGGATTGCTCTATGCGTAGCTTTTCGTTTTAGCTATTTTTTGACCTTTATTGCCATGTGAACCATATCGATGATATCGATGTAATGGTGTAATTCTATAACATTTGCGATATCTCGATTAAGGCCAGCGCTAAAGCGTGTCATTGTGGCTTCTTGTTCTTCTTCTACATTGGCTTGGATTATGACCACTTCCATTTCCTCGTAGTAATCCTCCACGCTACGGTGACCCTGAGTTAGGCTTTGCAACTTTTGATGCAATTCGCGGTGATAGTAGGTTGGGATGAATCTTTTTCGCATTTGTGCCTTCGTTTCTGCCCATGTAGATATTGGACGTTCACCACTCCGTCTTCGGCTCATTGTTAACTGATCCCACCAAATAATGGCATAATCAGATAACTCGATGGTAGCAAGTTTCACCTTCTTATTTTCTGAGTAATTATGGCATTCGAAGATTAACTCCACCTTCTTTTCCCACTCAAGGTAGGCTTCCGGATTGGACCGCCCTTGGAAAGAAGAAATCGCCATTTTAATATTTTTCAAGTCGTCATCAGCCCATTCTCGATCTCTTCGCTCACGGACTCGTGGACCTCCTCTCCGTGCATTGTGTTCGAAAGCTAGATTGCTGTCAGCTTCACTCGGTTCATAGATGTCGTTGTCATGTAGCCAAGGTTGTTCTTGTCCCCTTCTCAGAATCGAAGGGGTGTTTGTTCGAGGTCTCCGTTCATTTCTTCGGTCCAATCGTTCGTTGATTGATTGGAACAAACGTGTGATTTCTCACATTACGGTTTACAAATCAGGATCTCTTCCTTTAGGATCATTCCTTCGGGGTTGCAATCCTCTTCCACCCCCGGCGGCATCTGATGCTTCGTCGCTTACTATTCGTCGTTCGAGACTCCTAGACATGTTAAACAAGATTAATGAAACCTCACTACAATCCTCACTTGTTCACTCACAAAGAAATTATTAACACTCACGCTCGTGTTTTCACTCAATTTCTGGCTTTTCTTTCAATGTAATCTCTCTTGCCTTTTACCGCTTGAATTCACTCTTCTAGATTCTAGAAGGTTGTCTTCGACTTACTAGCAACTCGTAGGTCGTTTCAAAAAGTTAAAAGGGTAAAATTGTTTCGAAAAAAGGTAGGTTTTAAAAGGGTAGAAGGTTGGTAGGTGGTGTCGGAAAGTAAGGCTCGATAGTAGAGGTGGTGAATTATGAAGAGTTTGAAAAATCCAGATATTACGACAAATTTTTTTTTAACTTACTCGAAAAAAACTCGAGATGATCAAAACGAGCCTAATTTAATTGGCTCTGGTACCAACTGATACGAATCGTCTCGGGTTTGAAAACGAATCGTAAATGTTGCCTGATCGTAAATTATGTAGTTTTTCATTTAGATAACAAAATGGGTAATTTTATTGATAATGTGTTTGAAAAATAAAGATAGGTAAGTGGTTGAGGTGGATACGAATTTGAAACAAGAAAGAACCTTTAATAAAAATTAAAAACCCGAATCTTATAAGCTTCAAATTGATGAAAGGAGTTTTAAATAAAAAACCGAGACCCACTATCTAGCAAGATAGGAACCAACGGTACAGATAAATGAACGCCACACCCGATAGGATGATAAGTTCGAAACAAGGATAGAATGACGCCACTAGAAACTAGATAAGTCAATTCGAACCTTGAAGAATTAGGAGTGTGAATTAAACTCACCAAATAGAAAAATATTCATTCCTCTAAAAAAAATTCCTGCCCAAATGACAAAGGTCCAACCTATTTATAGGACAAGTGGTCTTCAAGAAATTTAAATTCATGAAAGCTTGGAATTCGGCCAAGGAATGCTTTTAGCCGTCCCCATGCTTTGAATAATTTCATGAAAGTCAATTTGCATGTGCTGCTCAATTGTTTAAAATCCTAGCAATTAAAAATCATTCAATCATGCTCCATTTTAGCCATCCACTTACTAACGAGAAGACAAGGGAATATTTAATTCATGTTAAACAATCCCATTTAGCCATCCTTCCACTCAAATGAATTGAAGTTTTGTTTTGGCTGCACATTCCTTCTTCATTGCCGTCCAAACCAATTTAGAATAATATGGCCCTTATCTCTCACGCATGCTTCCACTATGCCTTCATCAAAGCATTATTTAATTCAAGGATGGTCAAACCTCATACCCCATGTGTTTTCAAATTAAAATTCTCTCCTTCATGCACCAATTCTTGCCGTCCCATGCTAGGTGCCATCCCACTAATTTAAAAATTCAATTCATCCATTCTTAGTGCCGCATGCTTTATCTTGTTAATTCCACCTTGATTAATATATTCCAAAGTCAATGTTGTGCCGACCATGCTAAAGCTCCACCAAGCACATGTCTTTATTTGTTGATGACTCATTCCACTACAGCCGTCCATGCTTAAGCTCCACCAAGCCTTGTTGCCTCATGCTCCTTGTAAGTGCCAACATGGTTGCTTAAATTAATCCATAGCCAAATACCTTGTGCCGCATGCTCCATGTAGTTTTATTATTTATTCAAAACAAATATCCATGCTTTCTCAATTACATGGATCCTTGCGTTCATGCTCCAAGAATTGAAACCCATGCTTGTGCACCATTTGTTGTTGCCGTTTGTTCCACTAGTGTCCATGGTTCTTGCATCATTTTATTTAACCCATGATTTGTGGTCATCCAACTTGCATCAAAAACATGGAGCAAACTACAAAACATATAAACCAACATTATTAGTAAAATTCGGCTGACATAGTTAGCACAGATTTTAATCACTTTATTTAAACACTAGGTAAAACACACTAATATTCAACTTCGACAAAGGACATATTAAGAACTCGTACTATCTAGATAAATTAACATGAACTAAGAAAATGCAGTAAACTAATTAAATGGCTGAAAATAAATCAAACATGCGTCATAAAGTGTTGAATAAACTAGCAGTCGGACTATCTAGTATATTCAACTTCCAATAAATTGTAAGAGTTCAGCATGTTCTTGGGCTCTTTTCTATCTGTATTCCAAATTTGTGCCACCAAAGCCGACGTGGAATCTTTGAATTGTTTAGCACGGGCACGCGTAATTGGCCCATTAGGTAGCTCGATTGGGTCTTGGTTGACTTCCGTCACAGGCTTCTTAGGTGTGTTCGTATCACTAAGCTTCAAAATATGCCAACATTAATCATAGTTTGCATGTATGTCACAGCCATAGATAACATTCTTCATTCAACATAATTTCCTATAAATCACCTAAACATTCATTTATTAAAACATACTTATGAAAGAAATGATTGAAACATACTTGAAAAATGTAAAAGTTTGAGAAATTTATTTGCCTTACCCCCCTTTAAAAAGAAGCAATATCCTCATTTGAAGAACAAAGTAATGAATGAAAACTGAACACCAGGTAGGGTTGTAAAGAAAGAGAGGTGAGTCATTAAGACTGCTTAAATACCAAGTCTTCCCTAATAACCCAATCCTAGACATGTTCATTCCCATTACCACATCACTTAGTCTTATTCTTTCTAAAGAAATGTTAAGTTTGTTCATGCTTGCTATGTTTTATTCTGTAGAAATTAAATCCTAATTACGAAAGAAATAAATTCCTAAGGACCTAAAAATAATTAAATAAATAACAAGACAAGAATCCCCCCTTTTATTTTTTTGACTCATTCCCCTTGTCTTCTTTAGCTCCGTCTTTGCTTGCATCGGCAGTAACTTCAGTCCATGTCTCAAAGATAGCATTTGGGAACTCAGGAATAAAAGTATTAGTGATATTCTTAAAAGTATTTCAAATTGAGTCATCTCTAACTTTTGCATATTTCCAGTAAGTTTGTTGTTGATTGTGCATGAACTTGCACATATCCATCAAAATTGACAACTCCGATTTCCTTGAAGTACTTGCAGAAGTCGGGATGGGAGTTGTATATTCAGGTTCAACACTTATCTTGACTAGTTCTTATTCTGGCTCAACCCTTGGTTCAGGAATGTTTGGTTCCTTATCAGATTCTTCCTCTTCAATGTTTGTAACTAAATTAGCTTCAGTTTCAGTTCCATCTGTTGACTCCTCGGTATCCGGCTCAGTTGGCTCTTCTTGTTCGCCTTGGTCCAGCTCATGCACCCTCTCTATTAATCTTTCAAGATTATAATTTGTAATGCATCCTTGAACATATCGCCCCTGCAAATTTGCTTGTGTTTTAACACGGGCCTTTAAGCAAAGTGAAGTGATTAATGATGGGAAATAAGCACTTCCTGCCTTCTTTTTAGCACAATCGTGAGCCTCCTTGAGGATAATTTTCCCAACATTAATGGACTTTTCTGTCAAAATTGCATATAGCAAAAGCATCCATTCCATCGAGAAGGGGGAACTATGTGAGATAGGCATAAAACTATAGCGAACGAAATAAAACCATACCTTTGCTATTGGTTTTAAGTATTCTCTTAGACAAGAATGGCTCCCATACTTTCTTATAATCCATTGGGATCTCGAATTTTTCACAACATCAGGCACTTGTTGAAGAAAATCCCAATTGATATTGTTCATCATAGGGTAGTACTCATCTTCTTCAACGTCAGGGAAATTAAATAAACCATTGATGGACTTAGAAGTAAGAGGTGCCTTTTTCTTTCAAACGATGACTTCAGTAGCATCTTGCGTAGTCAAACTAGCATAGAATTCTCGAACTAGTTCATCATCGGGAAGTGAACGAGCATCACAAAATTGTTCCCATTTGAGAGCATTGATTTTCTTTCTAATCGGTATAGGAACAACCATCAAATCATTACTCTTCAAGTCAAAACCTTTTTCCGGCATCATAGGTTGATGCTTGAAGATTGAATCAAATCTCTCTTTCACTTGTTCATCGATCAAAATCGGGTTTTCAGGAGTAGTCTTTGAAGATCTGGTTATTTTGCGAGACATGTATCTTTTCTCGAAAATTCGGCAAAGTTTCTGCACAAGAGAGAAAAGAGAAATCGACAAAGTGGATAGAACTTGCTACGGAAAAAATCTTGTGACGAAAAGGATGGTGCGGCGGTGATGACAACTTGCGACAGCAATGACGGTGCTTCGGTAATCTCTTTGTGGTGACAATAGGGACTTTCGGCAAAAAGGGAAGAGAACTAGGGTTTTTTTAGGGATTTGAGGTTGACGGCACAAAAGGGAGATTTAGGGATTTTTAGGGTGTAAGCAAATTGCTTTGAAGGATATGAAAATTAGTAGAATGGAGAGGGGTTTAAATAGGGAAAAATTAGGGCAACATGTAGCAAAACTTTAGCTACATTAGGGTTACTTGGGCTGCAAGCAATAGGTGTGACAGCAAGGCACGGATTTTTCCCTCCTTTTTATTGTCTTGGGCGTCAAACTCAGACTGTATCTTACTAAAAAAACTAAGTAGTACTTGGGCCAAATTTGACCCCCTTTATTAACATAAAAATTTAAATTTAAACAAAACGAATGAAACTTAGAAATTTTAAATCTTAATTAGAAAATTTCTTCTTAACAAATTACATTAAATTAATTCCCAAGAAAGGTTGGAGGGGTCACAGCGGTCCCGCTTAAGTTCCAATCTCCTTAGACAAAATTAATTAAATGTAATAAGTTAAGAAAATAAGCTCTAATTATTTATTTATTTACAAAATGAGGTCATGAAAAATTAAGGGTCTGTTAATTTGAACGAGGAGTCAACTCGCTCAACTTCACCATCCCAATAGTGTTTAAGACGTTGACCATTAACTTTAAATGTACCTCTGTAATTGTTGTATAATTCAATAGCTCCATAAGGATAACCTCGGTAGATGGTATAAGGTCCTTTCCATCGAGATTTAAGCTTCCCAAGAAATAACTTCAACCTTGAATTAAACAACAAAACCTTCTAACCTTCTTTAAACTCAAGAGGTTGTATATGATTATCATGCCATCTCTTTGATCTTTCTTTACACATTTTGGCATTCTCATAGGAAAACAACCTCAGCTCTTCCAACTCATCAAGTTGTAACATCCTTCTCTCACTGGCTTGCTTAAGATCAAAGTTCAACTGCTTCAAAGCCCAGTGAGCTTTATTCTCCAACTCTAATGGCAAATGACATGCCTTTCCTAAGGCTAATCGATAAGGAGTCATTCCTAACGGTGTCTTAAATGCTGTTT
This sequence comes from Gossypium australe, assembly GCA_005393395.2. NCBI lineage: Eukaryota > Viridiplantae > Streptophyta > Magnoliopsida > Malvales > Malvaceae > Gossypium > Gossypium australe. The sequence goes on along the minus strand of CM016616.1, from coordinate 25,658,628 downwards.
GATAGGCCCATAATGCATCATCGAGCCTTCGAGACCAGTCTTTTCTGCTAGGGCGTACTACCTTTTCAAGGATACCTTTGATTTCGCGATTCACTCTTTCAACTTGCCCATTAGACTGAGGGTGAAAGGCAGTAGTAATCTTATGCTTCACATCATATTTGTCAAGCAACCACTTAAGCCATTTGTTCACAAAGTGAGAACCTTCATCACTAATAATAGCTCTTCATGTCCCAAATCGTGTAAACACATGCTTATGTAAGAATCGCATGACTACCTTAGCATCATTTGTAGGGTATGCTTCAGCTTCAATGTAACACCCCCAGACCCAGCCCAGACGTTATGGCCGAATTCGGGAATGTCACATCAAAGGCATAATTCAAACGATTTTGCTAAGTTAAAATTTAAGGCCTAAAAGCCCCAAATCCTTGAACTTGTTAAGTAATAATAAAAGCCCATATTTTTAAGTATTTCGAAAACCATGTTTAAGAAAATTTCTTTAAGCTTAACAATTAAGTAAACAGTTGAACAATGATAACAAAACATAAAATCTAAAGTCAAATCGGAGTACAAGGCCTTATTACAACCAGCGAAAATAAAGTAATTAAAATCATGTCCTTTGAAACAAATAAACAAAACTCCTAAGTATCTTGTAGTGTGGCCATCTCCGAGTCTTCTCCCATGTCGAGTTGTCTACTAAGGGACACCTGAAACATTTAATAAAAGGGTGTGAGTTTCGAAACTCAGTTTGTACGACCCTTGGTAACCAATCAACATGCAAATATCACATTAGGCCTAAGCCCTATCCAATTCGGTGGTCTTGGGCCTTAGCCCGCAATGACCTCACTTCACATCAGTATCACATGAATGCAATGCACCCATCCCAAATCCAACCCTGCACTTCATTTCCCTTCCAACCCTACACTCTCGTGGGGATATAAATATCAACCCACCCATCCCTACACTACAAAGGTAGCACCAGCAGCGGCACTACTCAAACGTTGCAGCAAAGCTGCTATAATGGGCTTAAAGCCACTGGTGGATCCACGGTCGTCAAGCGACTATGCGATCCTCAAATCTTCCTCCGTATCATCAAGACCCACCCAAGTGCAAGATATATTTCATGAATGCAACATACACATTTTCACACATTCGGCACTTTGGGGTATTTTAGTCATTTCACTATCCAATGGTATTTCCGTAAATCTACTCTACAGGGTATTTAGGTAATTTTGCAAAACAGGGGTATTTTGGAAATTTTATAAATCAGGGATATTTTGGTAATTCTGCAAATCAACGGTATTCTGGTAATTTTACAAATTGGCGGTATTTTAGTAATTTTGCAAATCTAAGGATATTTTGGAAATTTTTAAACTAAGGGTATTTTGGTAATTTTTCAAATCAGGGGTATTTGGTCCCTCTCAGGTTTTAGTTATGAACTTTGGCCCATTAACAAGTCCTTACGGCTAAAGTGAACAAATACTATGCACTAGGTAGGATTCTAAAGAAGAGGAGGTGGGTCGCTAGGACCGCTTAAGTACCAAGCTCTCCTTAGATCCAATCCTAGACATGCATATGTTCGTTGCCACACTCTAGCCCAGCGACTTGTCCATGGACATGTTTAATTATTAGATTAAGTCTTATGCGGTTTAAGAGTTGTTCAGAACTAGGCCTAAAGTCCATTAAACCCTAGCATACTTGTCTACGTCCCTATAAAGCCCATCAAGCCCATTTCACGTTCATATAGCCCATTATGCCCAAATCACATCCTTATGGCCCATTAGGCCCAGATCTCATTCATATGGCCTATTAGGCCCAAAAAAATTCCAGATCATGTAACATGCATGACTAACTCAATTCATATAACCAAATCAATCAATTTCATCAAACTTAGCCTCAGGGCATCAAACTTAGCCTCAGGGCCCACCGGGCCCATTTAGCCACTTTCGACTTTTCGGCTTTCTGGCATTGCCGATATCATGTGTGTGTAGTGTTTTTACACACCTGGTTACTGCGACGTGCTATACTATCCTTGTTCTTGAACCTACAACCAACCAACCTTTAATCAATCAGCCATACTTAATCAAAATATTTGCCAAAAGCCGAATCATTACCATAACATTACCGTGTGCCACCGGGTTCTAATAGCCCTTCCTTAGCTACTAATCATGAGTATCCCCTAGATCTGCACTCACACATACACCATCAAACTTCGAGTAACTCATAATCCACACAAGTCACCCCTACAGATCATACTCACATTCGGCCATTTACTTAAACCATAATCGAGTTGAGTACACTTACACTTCGCTAACGATCCTTACCACACTTGCGATCTCTGAACCTTACCTTTGTTAATACAAGATTAACGACAATGAGAAGTTTGATAGCCCTTAGGCTTTTAAAAAAACACACTAAGGGGTTAACTGAATACTTACCGATTCCACTTTTGATCCTGCGGCCTAGATAACTACTAAACGAGATTCGGCTTTTAACCTTGACTGATAGTAGGTAACAATCGATTTGTGATAGAGGAAAACAACAAAGATTCGCACTAATAGGGATTTTGGCAAGAGAAGATGATGATACTTTGGCAATAAAAGAGTTTGGCTATGAGAGAATTCGGCAAAAAGGGATTCGGCTATAGGAGATTTCGGCAACAAGGCAAGGAATTTTCGGTTGTGGAAAAATAAGGTTTTGGCAAGGAAAAGAAAAGGAATGGAAAATTTGGCATTACCTAGGACCCCAGAATCGACACACACACATTTATATAGCCTATAGCCTGAACTTAGCCACCCCGAAAGTCCAATTTGGCATCACTTCACCCACTGATCATCTCTTAATTTTTTCTCCATGATATCTCCCTTATCCTTCTCCTAAATTCTCTCTACTAATCACTTCTCCTTAGAGTCCCTCTACACGCCACTTCCAGCCTTCTAGAAGCCTAAAATTAAACTCAAAAATAAAGCTAAGCTAGTACTCGAACCTCAGACCTTTCCGCATGCATATGTCGCCACCTCTCTAGACCCTAGTGGCGTCACTTAGCCACTTCACCACAGGCTTCTTTGTGCCATTTTCACTTATTTTTATTTAAAAGCCCACTACTCACAACCCTGATTCCTTAATTAATTAAATTAAGAATCCTCCACCACAAAACTCGAACCTAGAGCTTCTCCAACACACCTAAACACTCCAAATTCATTAAACCTTTATAGCCGTCATGTTATTTTTCATTTTCTTGCTCACTTAAAAATTTTATGAGACCCAAAGCCCAATAGGCCCAATTCTACTAGGCCCAAATTCGGGGCGTTACATTCAACCCACTTGGATACATAGTCCACAGTAGCTAAGATGTATTTGTTCCCATACGAAGAAAGAAACGGGCCTAAGAAGTCAATGCCCTATACTTCGAACAATTCAATCTCCAAAATGTTTGTCAAGGGCATCTTATTCCTCATTGATATATTTTCGGTCCATTGGCATTTATCACAGTTCTTCATATAAGCATAAGCATCTTTAAATGGCGTAGGCCAAAAGAAAACTGCTTGCAAAATCTTTGTTGTAGTACGTAAACCACCAAAGTGTCCCCCACTTGGAGATGAATGGCAATGATACAAGATTTCAGCAATCTCACTTTCAGCTACACACTTTCGGATTATATTATCTGCACATTGTTTAAACAAAAATAGATCCTCCCAAAGATAATACAGACTATCATGAAAGAATTTTTCTTCTTTGTTGGTATGCCATTTCTCAAGGAATTATTCCACATGCAAGATAATTGGGAAAATCAGCAAACCAAGGAATTTCATGAATTCGTTTTACCTCATATAAGTGTTCATCTGGGAAATTCTCATTAATAGGCACACATGGTCGAGTTACCTGATCTTGCTCCAACCTCGACAGATGATCAACTATTTGATTTTTGACACCTTTTTGTCTTGGATTTCAAGGTCAAATCCTTGGAGTAAAAGTATCCGACAAATTAGCCTCGATTTTTCATCTTTATTCGTGAGCAAGTATTTAATGGCCGCAGGGTCAGTAAATACTATAACTTTGGTACATATAAGATATGAGTGGAATTTGTCAAAAGCAAAAACTATAGCAAAGAGTTCCTTTTCGGTTACCATAAAATTGAGTTGGGCTCCCGTCAAAGTTCTACTTGCATAGTAAATAGGGTGAAACACTCTGTTTCTTCTTTGACCCATCACAGCTCCAGCGTCATAGTCACTTGCATCGCACATCAACTCAAATGGTGAGTTCCAATTAAGTGTAACAATTATTGGGGCTGAGATTAACTGCTTCTTTAGATCTTCAAAAGCTTCTAAACATGCTTTGTTGAAATCAAACATTGTATCTTTCTCTAACAACAAACACAACGATTTAGAAATTTTTGAGAAATCTTTGATAAACCTTCGATAAAAACTGACATGGCCTAAGAAACTTCTGACTCATTTCACATTAATTAGGGCCGGTAATCTTTCAATTACATCCACATTTTCTTTATCGACTTCAATTCCTTTCTTTGATATCTTATGACCTAAGACAATCCCTTCCTTGACCATAAAATGGCATTTTTCCCAATTAAGGACAAGATTTGTCTCCTTGCATCTCTTCAGTACCTTAGCCAAATTAATCAAACAAATATCATAAGTGTTACCAAAAACAGAAAAATCATCCATGAAAACCTCAACAAAATTTTCAACCATATTAGTAAATATTGCCATCATGCATCATTGAAAAGTTGCAAGTGCATTGTATAAACCAAATGGCATTCGCCTAAAAACAAACGTGTCGTATGGACAAGTAAAGGTTGTTTTATGTTGGTCCTCCGGGGCTAAAACTATTCGGTTATATCCCGAATATCCATCTAAAAGACAATAAAATTCATTACCTGCTAGTCGATCTAACATCTGATCCATAAAAAGCAACGGAAAATGGTCCTTCCGAGTGGCTTTGTTCAACTTTCTGTAATCAATACAGATTCTCCAACTGTTATCAGTTCTCAATGGAATTAACTCGTTACGCTCATTTTCAACAATCGTGATTCCTCTTTTCTTCGGCACACACTGCACCGGACTTACCCACGAACTATCTAAAATAGGATATATGGTTCCTACATCTAACCATTTGACCACTTTCTTTCTCACAACTTCTTTCATAATAGGATTGAGCCTCCTTTTCCCATCAATTCGAGCTCTTTCACCTTCTTCTAAAATGATTTTATGCATGCAAAAAGAAGGGCTTATACCTCGAATATCAACTATGGTCCAACCAATTGCTTTCTTAAATTTCTTTAGAACAAGTAGTTGCTCCTCTTGATCTTTTGTCAGTTCCATTAAAATAATCACAGGCAAAGTAAAACAATCACCTAAATAAACGTATTTCAAATGGGAAGGAAGTACCTTTAGTTCGAGTTTAGGTGGTTCTTCAATTGACAACTTGGGTTGCACAAATTCTCTAACTTCCAACTCTAACGGTTCAAACCGTGTGGATTGAATAAAATTTCTCGGATTGGCTTTCATCAAAGCCATGTTTTCTTCACCTTCTTCATCCTCCAAATGGTCAAGATCTAAAGCTTTCTCCAATGGATCTTCTTTAGAATTGCTTTCCATAGAAACCAAGATTTCTATCTCTTTCATAACTTAACACTCTTCAGCCGGATCGAGAAATTTCATTGCTTTAAGAATGTTAAAGGATACCTGATCGTCTTAAACTCGCATGGTTAGTTCACCTTTCTTCACATCAATTAACGTTCTTCCCATGGCTAAGAAAGGTCTCCCAAGGATGATCAGCACTTCCTTGTCTGCTTCAAAATCTAAAAACAATGAAATCAGCAGGAAAAATATATTTATCGACTCTTACCAAAACACCCTCGATCTTTCCTTCGGGATATGCTAAAGATCAATCCGCTAGCTGAAGTGTCACAGTTGTAGGTCATACTTCACCTATCCCTAACATCTTGAAAATAGACTTAGGCATCAAGTTGATACTCGCTCCTAAGTCACATAAAGCTTTACCACAGTAAGATTTACTAGGTATAGCAAAGCTTCACGGGTCTTTCAATTTCGGTGGCAATTTTTGTTCTGCAAGAATGCACGACACTCCTTTGTCAAGGCAATAATCTTATACCCACTCAGTCATTTCTTCTTGGACAGTATATCCTTCATAAATTTCACATAATTCGACATTTGTTCTAAAGCCTCCACCAACGGAATATTGATGTGTAACTGCTTCAGAACCTCCAAAAACTTCTTGAATTGCACCTCTTGTTTTTGCTTGTGTTGCTGCAATCTTTGCGGATATGGAGGTGATGAAACTTTCGGTTGAACCAAACAACTTTTCTGAGTAGGTAAATCTTCATCCAAAGAAGATGTTAAAATATCTGAATTTACTAAGTCAGGGTTTACCTTGTCAGACTTTGCAGATTCTGGTTCCTTTGGTGTAGGAATTTCAACAGTTGGTTGATTCTTTTCAACGGGCTTATCTTCGAAATCAATCAATCAGGGTTCCAGAATTTTACCACTTCATAATGCTACTGCCTTGATATGTTCTTTACCCAAATTTCTTGGATTCTCAGTATCGCTCAGCAAGGTTCCTTGTGGTCTATTACGAAGCTCCGTAGCTGACTGACCCATTTGGTTTTCCAAATTTTTTAGTGTTGCTGCTTGGCGTTGGATCAAAGCGTCATTCTTTGCCATGTTTTCAACAAGTTCTCCAAACTTTTTCATGCCTCAACTTGAGGTGGTTTTGGAGCTTGCTGATTAAACCCTTGAGATGGGTTGGGTCTTTACTACAATAACTTGTTGTTCGGTCCATTTCCTTGGTTGCTCCAAGAAAAGTTAGGATGATTACGCCATGAAGGATTGTAGAAGTTGGACTGAAGTCCTTTTCCACTCCTATTTTGATATTGGTTCCCCACATAGTATACTGAATCGAGATTTGATGGACAATTCTCAAAAGAATGACCTTCCCCACAGTACACACAGGAAACTACTTCAAACAGACTTGGTGGCTGAGCTACAAAATTATTAGCACTACTAGCGGTAAATTGTTTTAACATTGAGGAAATAGACTATACCTGAGCTGATAACAAAGTGAAGGCGTTAACTTCATGAACTCTGGCTACACATCTTCCTGAAGCTGTTCGATTTGTTGGGCATTGATAGTTATTACTCGCGGTCCTCTCGATGATCTCTTAAGCCTCATTATAAGACTTAGACAAAATTGCATCATTCACAGAAGCATCTACCATCAATCTTGTATGTGCATTGAGACCATTATAGAATGTCTCCAACTGGATACAATGAGGAATCCCATGATGAGGACACTTACGAAGTAACTCCTTAAATAGCTTCCAAGCCTCATACAAAGACTCGTCATCCAATTGTTGGAAAGTTGTGATCTCGTTCCTCAACTTAGCGTTTTTGCTAGGTGGGAAATACTTAACCAAAAATCTCTCTGCTAATTCTTGCCATGTAAATATGGAACTTGGTGGCAATAAACTGAGCCATGCTCATGCTCAATCTCGCAACGAGTACGAAAATAACTTCAACCTCAATGTGTCTTCAGTCACACCGGCTATCTTGAATGAATCACTCACCTCCATAAACAATCGAAGATGGAGATGTGGATCTTCCATGGGCATACCACTAAATTGGCCCACCATTTGTAGCATTTGAAACATCACTAGTTTCAATTCAAATTTAGTTGCTTCAATATCTGGCATTCTAATTCCTAGATTTAACTCACTGAAAAGTGGCACAACATATTATCTGATGCATCGATCCCTATCATCGGCAATGAGAATGGGATTTCGTACAGGATCGGTTTCATTACCTTGGTCTTAATTCTGATTTCTAAGGTCCATCTCGACTTGTCTTTGAGCTGTTCGTTCACATCTTTTTTGTCTAAAAGTTCACTCAATTTCAGGGTCTACAGGGAGTAAATCAATAATTTGATCTATGCTCATAAACACCTTAAAAGAAAATCAAAAAAATTAAAAAGAATAAGTTAGTAATGTTATGAATAAATCAAATTGAAAATAAAAAATTTCACGAAAAAAATGACTATGGCAATAGTTGACAATCCCCGGCAACGGCGCCAAAAACTTGTAACGCGTAGGTTTGTGCAAGTGTACACAGTTGTTATCAAGTAATAAGTAAGTATCGAGATATCGTCTCCACAGGGATTTTATTTGTGCTAAGTCACTTAATTTGTAAAGTTATATTAACAATTTGGTAAATAAAAACACAATATAGTTAAGAAGTGGTAATTAAAATATATTAAACTAAATGTAATGATCTCTAATGCAAATTATCCTAAGTATGCAAACTATATGAATGCAATCGATTTTAGTAAAATTAAACACAATTTGCAACAATTATAACATAAATAAACTAGGATAATTACTTTAATTAATCTCAATTTATTATCAACATGCTTAATAACATTTAGAAAAACATTCCATGACAACTCGTTCTTTCATGAGTTTGGAAACCACTTTAGGTCCTTTCGGAATCCTTTACTTAGTAAATACGCATTTTATTGATCCTTATTTACTAAGGGTTTTCTAGCATTCGTGTAAGGTAACAGGGACGTGTAAGTTTGAAACATTTTAATCACAACTATGCAGATAACAGAGCTTGGTCAGAGTTGTTATGCAACCTAGAATTTAATCGGGTTAGGATCTAAATTGAGCATGCACATTTCAATTATGTGTCCATTAGCCGTCGTCTGGTCAGGATCGCTCAGCTAATTCAGGTGCATTTCAATCACGTATGAACGAAATACAGACTTGATTTTAATTGAAAACTTGATTGATTGAGGCACAAACATTATAAGCATGAATCAAATAAATATTATTTAATCAAAGCAATCATCCTAGCTTAAATAAAATTAAGCTAACATTGTTGTAAACAAGAACAAAGAACACATAGCAAACATCTTTAGATTAAATTAAAGAAACGAAAGATTAAACCTAATTCAGAGTGGCTATCACCCAAGACTCTGACTGATGAGGCTCCTTCGTTCTTTTGCTTTGCTCCTTTGCTGATGGCTTTCCAAGGTGGTCGACCAAGGGTTCTTTAAGAGGCTTAATTGCTAAATTCTCTATGAAGAGATGATGCTAGGTGTGGGGAATGGAAAAGGCTAAGAGAATTTGGAGAGAAGAGAGAATGATGAATGATGAGAATGATTGAGGGATGATTGAGGGATTGAGAGGGTCTTATTTATAGGTGAGGAGTGGGGGATAGTTTGCTAAAAATAGTGGATGTTAACCTCTTCAAATCTCCTCAAATTGTGGCCGCCCATGCTTAGTGGCTTTTGACTTGATTTTTGCTTTATTTTTAAGCAATTTTGGATGCCACACAACTTAGGACTAAGACTTGGTCAATCGTAAATCTTCGGGCAAATCTCTAATTTCTTCAACACTGTAAGGACCTTGTGTAATTAAACCAAAGAATGGTTTAAATGGACAGCCATGTGTAGCCAAATATTGGGTTGACTTAGTCTCCAAATTGGACATTTTTGTAATCCAGCAAAGCTATCAGACCTGTCCAAAATAAATCAACAAGTTAGAGGACCAAAGAATAAAATTTATCCAATTTAATTAATGAAATATTTTAAAATGAATTATTAAATATAATTTTATATTTTATTATTTAATTTAATCATGCATGGCCCACTTTATGTCTTAAAAAATATAATATATTTAAATTAATATAAAATAAGCCATTTATTGCTTGGAAACTATATAATAAAGCACAAAATCACATTTTAATAATTTCTATGTCCTAATTTCATATTTTCACATATTTCATTAATTTATTAAACAATTACTTAGTTTTAACAACGGATTTAAGTAAAAAGGTGATAAATTACATAGGAAAAATCCTATAAATTTTTTCGTTTACACATGGGAATTCTTCCAGGCTGAATTCAGAATGAAATATGTTAGTCCGAGATTCATGGATCAGAAAAAGAAAGAATTTTTAGAACTCAAGTAGGGAAACATGACTGTATTCTAAAATGAATGAGAATTTGTTCGGTTGAGCAAATATGCCAGAGAATGGGTTCTAACTGAGGCTAAGATGTGTAAATGCTTTGAGGAGGGTTTAAATGAAGATATCAAGTTATTGATTGGAATTCTCGAAAAAAGGGAATTTGCAGTGTTAGCCGATCTAGCACACAAAGTTGAGGAATTGAGTAAAGAAAAGAAACAAGCTGAAAGAGAGGCTCGGGTTTCTGGAAAAAGAACTATGAGAAAGTCACAATCATTTGCTTCTAAGAAATTAAAGAAGTATTATGATTGTGTAACCACATCTACGGGATATTCTGGAAGAGAGCGGGGCTCTCAACGTTTTAACTTGAGGTCTTCATCTCCATCTGTGACCAGTGTGGGTAGTGTTGGTAATCACAAACTGAAATGTAAGTATTGTAATAAATTTCATCATAGGGAATGTCGGTCTAGAAGTGGAGCTTGTTTTGGATGTGGTTCAATTGACCATTATCTCAGGGATTGTCCCAAAAGAGTTGAAAAATAGATAGAACCAGCTCTAAAGCCTAGTAATCTTGCCTCGAGAGGCAGACCACCCCGTCATCCAGCAATGTTGGTGGTAGTCGAGGTACTACCAAGAATACAACAGTTAGATCGGAGGCACGAGCACCTGCAAGGACATATGCTATTCGTGCTAGAGAAGATTCCTCTGTGCCATATGTCATTACTGGTATATTTTCTCTACTTGATACTAATATTACTGCTTTGGTTGATCTTGGTTCCACACATTCATACATATGCACGAACTTAGTGACTGTTAAAAAGTTACCTGTTGAATTCACTGAAATTATGGTTAAATTTTCAAACCCCTTGGGCCATGTGTTATGCTGGATAGAGTCTGTAAAAACTGTCCATTGATGGTAAAAGGTTATTTCTTTTCGGCTGACTTGATGTTACTGCCATTTGATGAATTTGATGTGATTTTGGGAATGGATTAGTTAACCCAATATGATGCAGTGGTGAATTGTAAGCAGAAATATATTGTATTGAAATGTGAGATTGGTGAATTACTTCATGTTGAATTTGATAAACTGGATGGATTACCTAATGTGATTTCAACAATATCGGCACAGAAATACGTCTGAAAGGGTAATGATGTTTACTTTGCATACGTGCTGGATACTAAAGTATCTTAGACAAAGATTCAATCAGTGCCAGTTGTATGTAAATTTCTTGATGTATTCCCAGAAGAATTACCTGGTTTACCACTGAATAGAGAAGTGGAATTCTCTATAGATCTTGTTCCAGAAACAACACCTATATCCATAGCACCTTACAGAATGGCTCTTACTGAATTGAAAGAACTGAAAGTATAGTTGCAAGAGCTAATTGATCGAGGTTTTGCTCGACCTAGTGTCTCACCTTAGGGTGCTCCGGTTCTATTTATAAAGAAGAATGATGGATCACTGAGGATGTGTATTGATTATAGACAGCTCAACAAAGTTACAATAAAGAACAAATATCCATTGCCTCGTATTGATGACTTGTTTAACCAGTTAAAATGTGTCACTGTATTTTCGAAGATCGATCTCCGTCCTGGTTACTATCAACTGTGGGTAAAAGATTCAGATATGCCAAAGACAGCTTTTAGAACCAAGTATAGACACTACGAGTTTCTTGTAATGCCATTCGGTTTAACGAATGCACCAGCAATGTTTATGGATCTGATGAATAGAATTTTCAGCCCGTATTTGACAGGTTAGTTTACTCTCGAGATGAAAATGAACATGCTGAGCATTTGAAAATAGTGTTGCAAACTCTGTGAGAGAAACAATTGTATGCCAAATTCAGTAAATGTGAATTTTAGGTACGGGAAGTTAGTTTTCTTGGGCATATAGTATCTGCTAAAGGTGTTAGGGTAGACCTGAATAAAATTTCAACCATTGTTAATTGGAAGCCACTGAAGAATGTGTTAGAAGTCCAAAGTTTTCTGGGACTAGCTGGTTATTATTGGAGGTTTGTAAAAAAAATTTGATGATAGCTTCTCCGATGACCCGTTTGTTGCAGAAAGATGTAAAGTTCGAGTGGACTGATAAATGCCAGCAGAGTTTTGATAGATTAAAGGCTTTATTGACAGAAGTACCTATGTTAGTCCAGCGTGAATCAAGTAAGGAATTTATAAGTTACATTGATGCATCATTAAATGGTTTAAGTTGTGTTTTGATGCAAAAAGGTAAAGTGGTAGCCTATGCTTCACGAAAGCTAAAGCCACATGAAAAGAACTACCCCACATACGATATTGAATTGGCAGCCATAGTTTTTGCATTGAAAATCTGGCGACATTACTTATTTGGTGAAAAATGTCATATATTCATTGATCATAAAAGTTAGAAATATTTGATGTCACAGAAAGATTTGAATTTGAGATAGCGCAGATGGCCTGAGTTAGTGAAAGATTATGATATTATTATTGACAACTATCTGGGAAAAGCCAATGTAGTGGCAGATGCTTTGAGCAGAAAATCCATGTATACCTTGCGAGCCATGAATACCCGTGTAACATCTCAAAATTAGGGGTTTGTGTTTTTGCTGTATAATTGCATGTTGTTTTTGTTTTGCAGGTTGTTTGAGAGTGTTTAGGAGCTCTAGGGAGGCCTGGGGTCGAGGCCAAGCCCTGGAAAAAATTTGATTTTTGGGCCTTCAATGGAGAGGGCTGTTGGAAGCAAGGTTCTAGTAAATTAATTTGTGGTTTTTAACACAAGATGGCTATGTAGTAGAATGGTGGTGGCATTAGTGAGTGAGCAAGGGGGAAGGGGTTCAAATCCCACAAGATGCATTTTGGTGGCCTTTATTTTGTACTTGGGAAGAGGAGGAAGCAGAGTTGGGATCAAACTCTGCCAAAGAGGTTAGAGAATGAGTCAAACGGTTTGAATGGGAGCTAGAGAGCAAAGTGAGGAGGAAAAAGGGGAGATAATCATGGGATAGGGGAGAGAGGTGGAGTCGGCTGAACTTGGGAGTGTATGGGGAGGAGAATTTCGTCTGAGAAGGGGATTAGGTAGCATATTCGGTCTTTGAGTGAGGGAGAGTGCCGATTTTCTCAAGAGTTCTTTTGAGAGAATTTTTACCTTTTTGCATTTTTTTGGCTATAGCATTTCGGGTCTTCTTGCTTCAATTTTCTTTGCCGAAACCTCAACTTTTCTATTCTCTTCTTTTCGCTTTTTCAAACACTTTTCTTTTCACTTGTTGTCGCCTAAACACCTGTTGCCGAACTCTTTTCTTCCAGTAGCCGAATCTCTTCTACACTCACTCTTCATCTTGTGTTCTTCAATTGGTAAGCCTCTATTTCCATATTCTTTCTTTTCATCTTTGCATCATCTTTCTTCCTTTGACCGAATGCCATACTCTCATGGTCTTTATTCTCTCTTCCCTCTCTACTTAGCCTAAGCCAGAATTCTTCCTGGGGTGTAACCGAAGTCTTTAACAAACAACAGGCATAGGCTGTTAACTTGGGTCTTGGGTAAAGGTGAAGTTATTCGATTACCTTTTTATTTTGATCTTAATGGTATTTATGTGACCCTTTTTGGGGATTTAGCGTCGTTCTCCTTCTTTCTTGTAGGAGGGCCGAATGTTACTTAGATGCTAACCTCTTTGGTGCATCAATTACTCTCTTTTAGGAATGTGTGGTGGTAGCTAGGAAGCAAGGCCGAATATTGGGGCTCTGTAAGGGAGATCACGTTTTGTGGTAAGTGATTCTAGGGGTGTAATGAATTCGGGTTTATGAAATCTTTTGAAAAGTTGAGGCTAACTTTTGATCGTTGTTATTCTAGGGGCAACAAAGAGTAGTTCTGTCGGCAATCCAAATCAGGTGTGTAATCTCACACCAATCATCGATGAAAGCATGTCTTGATCTGTATTTCGGCCAAAAGCCGAAAAGCCGGAAAACTGGCAACTGTGACCACTCGAGCGTACGAGCGTTCATAGTGATTAACTAACTATGATGGCGGTAGGTCGTGGAGAGTATCACGAGCACTCTCGCGGAACTGAGACCGTAACGAGCCGGATTGAGCCGAAACGGGCTAAACGGGCCCAATGGGTTAATAGGCCCACATGAGAAAAATCGTTAAAAAACTACCGAATGATGGATGCGACTGCAAAGTCTGCAAAACCGAGACTAGAATCATGCTAAATGGGCCACACGAGTGTGTGGGCCCATTTGGGGTCGAAAATGGATTTTAGGCCCAAATACGCTGTAGAGGCCCAATAAGGAGTCCCGAGTCGCTCGAGGCGACAGTAGGCCTCCTGAGAGATCGTTGATGACTGAATTTATTGAAATACCCTTGGTGGGTAAATTACTGAAATACCCTTGGTGGGTAAATTACTGAAATACCTTTGGTGGGTAAAATTACTGTTATACCCTTAGGGCCAGACTTAGTAGGTTTGTGTATAATTTGTTTGGCGGCATGATGGTACATTATTGCATACACTGAAATATTATGTCACGACATCTTGCATTGGGTTGGGATGGATTAATATATATATATATTGGAGGAAGTATTGTACTGGTGGCTATGCCACATTATACTGATTCAGTGGCTCTGCCACGATATACTAATTTTAGTGGCTCAGCCACAAATACTGATACTAGCAGCATTGCTGCGTTATACTGGCAGCTCGGCTGCATTCTTGGTGTGTAGGGTTGGGTGGGTTGTCTTGGTCCCCACAAGAGTGTAGGGCTGGTACGGGAGGTGTGTTGGTTGGATTGGGTGGGCTACATTTTCTCTGTTTGCATTACCATGATTTTGGGGCCTTAGGCCCGAACTGATATTGCATGGGCTTGGGCCCAGACTGTGATTGTAACTGGGGTTACACACTGAGTTCCTGTAACTCATTCCTTTACTTTAACTGTACAGGTAATCCCCAGCCATAGAGGATTTGGATCTGTGAGGGACTCAGAGGTGGCCACTCGTTCCGCACGTTTTAAGGGTGAACTAAGTATTTTAAATTTGGATTTCTTTACTTTAATTATTGGGTTTTATAATTGTTGTAAAAAGGCTATTGGAACTATTTTAACTTCTATTTTGGATTTTCTTTAAACACTGCAAATTTAATCAACACGAAGTTTTCAAAACAATAAACAACTATTTTTCAAATAACTCGTTTTCGTAAATGATAAGACCAAATTCTTTGTAATCGACTCAGTTTTATTAAACAACACAAACCGCGCATTTTGAAAGAATAATAAAATGAGTAAATCCCTCTTTGGGCATAAGTAAGGAGAGATAAAATTTCAAACTTATAAACGTGATCTTAAATAATATGTTTTCCAACAACCATGTGGTTTCAAACATCACCTGATGTAACACACTAGATCCGGTCGTAACGTTTAGGCCGGGTTTGGGGTGTTACAACCCGATTGTCATTATCTGATGATGGTTCAATCATAGCTGAGTTAAAAATTAGACCAATGTTTTTGCAACAGATTTCTGAAGCTCAGAAAAATGATAGTAAGTTGCAAGCAAAACAGATACAAAGTGAATCGACTTCTGACTCAGAATTTCAGATCGGGATTGATGGTTGTCTGTTATTCAGAGGCAGAGTATGTGTATCGAAAGGTTCAGAACTAGTACAAAAGATTTTGAGTAAAGCTAATAATGGTAACATTTGTATTCATCCTGGCAGTAATAAAATGTATAATGATCTGAAAAAGATGTACTGGTGGCCAAGAATGAAACGGGATATTTCTGAGTTTGTATCCAAATGTTTGATGTGTCAGCAAGTAAAAGCTGAACATCAATTGCCTTCTGGACTACTACAACCAGTTACGATAGCGGAATGGAAATGGGAAAGAATTACTATGGACTTTGTATCGGGGTTACCCCTGCCTCCAAGGAAGAAATATGCCATTTGGGTGATTGTTGACCGATTAACAAAGTCTGCACACTTTATTTCGATACATATGGATTATTCCTTGGATAGATTGGCTGAATTATATGTTTCTGAGACTGTCAGATTGCATAGAGTGCCTGTCTCCATTATTTTAGATAGAGACCCTCGATTTACATCTCAATTCTGGAGCAAATTACAAGAAGCTTTGGGTACTTAGTTACACTTTAGTATTGCATTTCATCCCTAAACAGATGGTCAATCTGAACTTGTTATATAGATTTTAGAATATATGCTTCGGTGTTGTATACTTGAGTTTGAAGGTAACTAGGAAAGGTATTTGTCTTTGGTTGAATTTGTTTATAATAACAGTTATCAGTCTAGCATCAAAATAGAACCGCATGAAGCTTTGTATGGTCGCAAATGTAGAAGTCCATTTTGGACAGAACTCAGTGAGAAAAAGTTACACGGAGTTGACTTAATCTGTGAAACCGAGGAAAAGGTGAAAATGATTCGAGACAGTTTGAAAGCAGCCTCTGATCGTCAAAAGTCCTATGCTAATCTCAAATGAAAAGAAATAGAATTTCAAGTCGATGACAAGGTATTCTTGAAAGTATTGCCTTGGAAGAAAGTTCTCCATTTTGGTCGCAAGGGAAAACTGAGTCCACTGTTCATTGGACCATATGAAATTACAGAAAGAATTGGACCAGTTGCATATCAGTTAGCTTTACCACCAGAACTTGATCGGGTTCGTAATGTTTTTCATGTGTCTATGCTACGATGTACCAATCCGATCCTTTAGATGTTATCTCTCTGACAGAGGTAGAGATTCAGCCTGATATGACATATAGTGAAGAACCAAACAAAATCTTAGCTCAGGAAACAAAAGAGTTAAGAAATAAGAAGGTAGCATTAGTAAAAGTTCTTTGGAAACGACACGGTATAGAGGAGGCTACCTAGGAACTAGAGGATACTATGAGGAAGCAATATCTGAATCTTTTTACTGGTAAGATTTTCGAGGACGAAAATCCTTAAGGGGGAGAGTTGTAACAGACCATTTTTCAATGAAATCGGAACAGTGGTTTCGGAACCACAAATCTGATCTGAAAATAAAGTTTATTTTTATATTATTATATGGTCTGTATTATGATAGACGTGTCGTGTGAAAAATTTTGATACGAAAATTTTATCGATTAAGTGTTTAATTACGAGAAGGACTAAATCGCATAAACTGCGAAAGTTGAATTCTAGTAGCTATAAGGATTAAATAGCTATGGAATTCAAAACTAGAGGTCCTTATATGGTAATTAGACCATTAAAGAAAAGTATGTAGATTTTTGGTGACTCATCCATGAAAAAATTAGAAAAGAGTAGGGACTAAATTGGAAATTGAAATAATTAATTAATTAAAAAGATGATAAAAGATATAATCTTATTATTTTGTCATCTTCAACCTCGAAATTATATGGAAACCCTAGGAGAGAGAGAAGAAACTTTCAAGGCTTAATTGGGTAAGTTTCATTGTCCTGTTTTTAGTAATTTTGATATTTTTGAAACCGGGATAGTCTAATCTATCTATTTGGGGATTAATTTGAAAAGTTATCAAGGTATAACATTTGGGTCATGGATGAATATGTTGAAAATTTGAAATTTATGGTAGAAAAAGGTTGTTGATAGATAAACAACTTTTACAAAGTGATTTTTGATGAAAACATGAATTAGGGACTAAAATGTAAAGTTGTGAAATTTGATGAAAAATTATGAATTTTTATTAATACATGTGCTGTAAATTTTGTAATGGGATTTTGGTTATGCTTGGAATAGGGAGTAAATTGCACAAGTTTCATTTTCCGAGCCTAGAGACGAAATTGGAATTTATGGAAAAGTTAGAGGCAAAATGGTAATTTTGCCTACGACGTAAATTGAGCCCAAATGAATACAAAATATGAGAAATTGGTGATTAAAGCTATTTATGTAGATCCGGACAACACAAATTCGAGGTTAGATCGAGGATAAGAAAAGGTTTCAGATTAGTAGATTACTTACGCGAACAAGTATCGAGGTAAGTTCGTGTAACTTAATCGAGCATGTAATTATGTTGATTGAATGTTGTGTTTGTATGTAATGTGACTTATATTGATATGCATTACTTGAATGCTATAATGGAAAATTTAATACATGCTTGAAATGATGAAAAATGGGTAAAGTCCTGATTGAATATTGAATTTCGATGAATATATGCGCTTTTTTGAAACGAATAAGGTCCTGCATTTGTTCTGGACGGGATTTAGCTCGGACGAGTGATCTTATCAATCTTGTTATAGAAAGAATTTGGCCCGGATGGGTAATACTAATATAATACCTCTCGAGTATATGTTACGATGAGGGTTTAACCTGGACTAGTAATCCTAATTGAGCTCTTTAAGCATACGTTATATAAAGGATTTAGCCTGGACTGGTAATCCTATTATACGATATGTGGCTCGAGAGTGTGCTTCTTGATTAAGTTCCCTAATAGGTACCCTCGAATAAGAATTGACAGATCATTGAATCGTACACCCCGAGTGTACTACTCAAGTATCCATTGGAATTTCAATGATTCAAAGGACATAAAACTATTGACATGACATGAGAATTATGAGATGAAATGAAAATGTCTTGAAAGAGTATTGCATGATGACCTCATCTATCCTTACTTGATGTATATGTAAAGTTTGTGACTAACATGTTTGATTGGATGCATGTGTTTAGGCAATTTTGTCAAATGGATGGAAAACATGATATTTTATGCTTAGATTTAATAAACGAGATTGGTAAGTTTAGTTTTCGTTATACGAACTTACTAAGCATGTAATGCTTACTCCATCTTATTTTCTCCTGTTTTATAGTGCTCGGAAGCTCGCGAAGGTTGGAGATCATTGGAGCATTGTCACACTATCAACTAGCTTATTTTGGGTATACTTAGTAAAATCATTTTGGTATAATGGCATGTATAGGACAACTTGACCATTAGTGGCTTGATACTGATGCTTGTAATTTAGCCATTGGAATGGCTAGTAATAGTTGTTTTGATATACTTGCAATGTCATGCTATGGTAGCTAAATATATGTTAAGTAGATGATTTATGTCTAATATATGGAATGAGCCAAGGTAAGATTGAAAGCATGTATGCATGTATTGGTATGCCATGATGAATGATGGAATTTGCTTAATTGAATGATTAGAATGGTTGGTATTGGATGTGTGTTTCAAGTGCAGGTCATGGGTGTGATTTTGGGTGAGAAATGAAGCTAGAAATGACTTTATTTTGTCTACACGAACATGTGTCTAGACCGTGTGTGACACACGGTTGGGAACATAGACGTGTAGTTAGGTCGTGTGTCCCCTGCACCTTAATTTTGAGAAACAGAATGCTCAAAATTGAGCACACGGGTAGAGACACGGGCGTGTGTCTCAACCGGCATAGAAGACGAGCATGTGTCTCAGCTGTGTGTGGTACACGGCCTAGAAGACAGGCGTGTGTCTCAGCCATGTGTGCTACACGGCCTAGAAGATGGGCGTGTGTCTTGGCCGTGCGAAACCTGCTCCTAACTTCGAATAGAATTAATTAACCATACGGGCGTGTGGCATGGCCGTGTGCACAAGTCATAGAGTTCCTCGAGGTCGAACACGGCCTATAGCATGGGCGTGTCCCTTGGACCACACGTGTAACACCCCTTACCCGTTTTCAACGCCGGAATAAGGTACGAGGCATTACCGAAATTGCAAATTTATTTATCAGACATTTTATTTCATTTAGCATTTATATTTGAAACCCATCAAAATCAAACATATTGTCCCATAAACATATTTATTTTTCTCGTCATGTCTTACTTAAATTTATTACTCGTTTCAACATACTTAATTACCTTGTATTAACATATTAAAGATAATCACATATTTACATATCATGATAAATATCATTCACTTGTCTCTTCTTCATAAACATAAATTAGTTAATTTATCATATCAATATTTCACGTACCATCAACTCATATTTTCTTATATCACATAATTAAGTTACATGAACTTATCTGGCTAAATTTGTAGAAATATCAAGATTCAGGGTCATTTTAGAAATTTTCTATTTTCATCGATTTTTCAATCGATCTTAATCTATATTAATAATTTCATTCAATTTACAATTTTAAATAATAAAATAATCTATTTCATGCAAATTGGTCATTTCCACGTTTTTACAAAATTAATCATAAAATTTTACTTTTATTCAATTTAGTCCCTGAGTCTAAAACATTACAAATTAGCCATGCTAGCTGAATATTCATACATATTTTCCTCCTCCTCCTCTCCATTCCACATCCTTAATGTTATAACATGCTATAAGTAACATTATCAATAAATTTCATTAATTACTCATAAGTATATTCAAAACTGTCCATTTGAGTTATAGTCACTAAATTATTTATTTCCAGAGCTACAGAACTCCAAATGAAGAACCGTTAATTTTTCCTGAAACTAGACTCACATATATTCTTGCCATAAAATTTTCAGAATTTTTGATTTAGCCAATTAGTACAGTTTATTCTTTAAATTCACCCCTGTTCTGCTGTCTAGCAGTTCCGACCCTTCTTCACTAAAAATTAATTATCTTTTTATATAGAATTCATATGATGTTATGGTTTATTTCTTATAAAACTAGACTCATTAAGGAATCTAACCATATAAATTATGTTCCAAAATTATTTTTATACAATTTTTAGTGAATTTCTAAAGTAAGAACAGGGAATCACGAAGTTATTCTAAACCAGTCTTACAAAAATTTAAATATCTCAAAATGTAGACTTCCTTTGCTTTCTCTGTTTCTTTTATATGAAAATAGACTCAATAAGCTTTAATTTCATATCTCATTCAACTTCTAATTCGATTTATACAATTTTTGGTGATTTTTCAAAGTTAGACAACTGCTGTTGTCCAAAACTGCTTTAGTGTAACATGTTGATTTCTATTTTGTCCCTAATTCCACAATTCATACAATTCAATCCTTGCTCAATTAACCCCTCAATTAAACTAATTTTCTCATTTAATACTTTTCTCTATCATTTTAAACTACTTCATAACTTTTGAAAATCAGAATTTTAACACTAGGCCTTAATTTCAGCTATTTCACAATTAGGTCCTAAAACCAATTTCCATCAATTTCACTTGATAAAATCATCATATAACAAAATTAAAGCTTCAAATCAATATCTATTCATCATATTATTTCAGCACTAATCCACATCAAATTTAAAAATTAACCATAGAATCATAAACTAATGAATTAATAAGTTGGACTCAATTGTAGAAAGTCCAAAAACATAGAAATTTCAAGGAGAAAGCAAGTATTAAACTTACATGAAGCTTGATATGAAAACCAACTTGAACTCTTTTCCATGACTGTTTTTCAGCTGAAGAAAATGAAGAGAATTGAAGAGAATTCTCCAAATATTTCAATTTAATCCCCTTTTATTTAGCTAATTTTGGAAATTTTCCAATTTTCTCCCTTTTCCTTCTTTCTCTTCTCTTCTTCTTTCTTTCCTTCCCCTGCTCTCTGTTTCGTTTGGTTTCTGTTCTCTCCCCTTTTTTTTTTTCTTTGGATTATTATATAATATAATATTATAATAATATAATAATATAATAATATAATAATATAATAATATAATATAAATATATATAATAATATACTTTTAAAAAAATCTCAGATTTTCTAATGTTACACCGCCTCAACTATGCAAAATGGTATAATTACCATTTTGATCCTTCATAATTTCTTTTAATCTATAATTCAACTTTTACACCTTTTCAATTTAGTCCTTTTCATTTAATTACATATCCAAACGTTAAAATTTCTCAACTAAACTTTAATAATAACTTAATGACACTCCATAAATATTTTTAGAAATATTTATGGCTCACTTTATGAATTCGAGGTCTCAATACCTCGTTTTTGGCCCAATTTTTCTAATTAATTCTTTTAGTTCACAAAATTCACTAATTTTAAAATATTTCTAATATCACACTTAACTTATAATTATCGATTAACAAAGTTTTCTAACTTTTTCGTCAGAGTTAGTGATCTCGAATCACTGTTCCGATACTATTGAAAATTGGGCTGTTACAACACGGGCGCGTGAGCCCTATACCTTGGAAAATCTTTAAAATTTCGCAAAAAATTCTTAAAGTTCCAGATTAAGTCCCGACTCGATTCTAATGCTTGTATTAGGCATCGAGGGTCCAATTAAGGGACGTTTTGAATGATCTCAATTTATGAATAGTATTTTACATAAATTATTAATTGTTCTGAAAGTTTTGGTAATGTTCTGAAACCCTGTTTCGACGACGGATATGGATTAGGGTATTACAATGAGATTTAGGCAATAGGGTTAATCTCGTTTTAATTTTCGGTAACTACAAGATATACCCTATTTCTTTTGTTGTGTGTTTTCAGCAAAGTTAGGGATCTGATTCTTGCATATTTCTGTGTAGGAGAAAATGGTAGTGGAGGGAACTCGATTTGATAACCTAACCGTGTTGTCTGTGTTTATCGACAGTAGTTATTTGTGTTGTTTCGGGATTCTTGTGGTGACTCGTAAAGTGGTTGTTAAGTGATCAATGGATTTCTGTTCCTTAGGCTTTAGAGGGCTCGGGATTGCTGTAGCGTCTTAAATGAATCAGGTGTGTACCGAAAACGCATAACATGAGGCTTCAAAAAAAGTCTAAAAAAATGAATCTGTCGACGCCACACGGGCGTGTGGTCGCCCGTGTGGAAGGCAGTGTGCGATACACGGCCGTGTGGTCGGCAAAGCCATGGTCGTGCGCTGCATACAGTCGTGTGGTGGCTTGAGTGTGGCCGTGTGAGCCACACAGGCTAGGCCATGTTGGGCGTGTGGGCCTACATGAGCATGCTACACGACCTTGTGGATTTTGGGCCAGGCCGTGTGGGCCACACGGGCAAGGCCAATCTGGGCATATGGGCTACACAGGCGTATAGGCCCATAATTCTGAAATTTTCTCTAGGGTCGCACAGGTCACTCCGATCGACTGTGGGCTTACTGTAAGGTCGGTCAGGGCTATTTAAACCATATCTTGCATGTTATGATATCCTGATAGACTGGCTTGTGTAGGATACTAAATGTATGCCTGACTGTACTGCCATATGTATATCTGTTATTTGTTTAAAAGCATGTCGAGCATGTTTAATCTGATAATTCTGTATCTGGTTTGGGGTGGGATTTGTATTTGCGAAGGAAGTATTCTGATTGGCGTTAATCACCTATACTATGGCAGCACGACTGCATATATTCTGATATGTGTCTTAGTGGCACAAGTTGGTGTGTAGGGATGAGTGGGTGTTTTTAACCCCACATGGTGTGATGGGATGGTCGGAGATGGTGTGTAGAAGATGGGGGTAAGATTATGCATGTTTGCTTCTGGATCTGACTTTGAATCTGAAACTATATCTGCTTCTGACTGTGTTTACAAATATGTATGTTTGCATGCTTAAATCTGATGGGTTACACACTGAGTTTTTCGTAAACTCACCTCTATTTGTCAGGTAATCCACAGACTTAGGCGGATCGGTGCGACGGAGTCTCACGGTGACCACAAGTTGGTGAATTGACTTTAAACAATGGTTTTATTTAATTCCGGATTATTTCTGGGCGTTTTGTATTTGTTGGACTCTCTGGACTATTTAAATTTTTATTTGGGTTTGATTATGTTTTAGCTTTTGTAGCAACGTTTGTCTACAATTACGGTTTTACAAAATCAAAGGTTTTTTTTCCAAAAGCACGAACTGGATTTTTCAAAGTATAATGGTTTTAAAACCTTCGCTTTAAATATTGTTTTGGAAAATGAATTTATTAAATAACGTTATCAGTAATAGTTGTAAAACTTGGACGACTTATCGAAACAACACTGTTTTCAAAACTCAATCCTTGTGACATCACTAGATTTGGCCGTAATGTCTAGGCCGGGTTTGAGGTGTTACATTTATTACATATGATCCCAATATTGGATTTATTAGGTTTTATTATTTTATTATTTATTTATTCCTAATTTAAGATATTTTTTAAGTAGTTTAAGTTATTTAGGAGTTTTATGTTTTTAGTCAAACAAGTAAGTTTAGTTTAAAACTAGTTCTTGTTTAGATTAATTAGAGTTTCAGCATAGTTGAGAGTTTTATTTAATGTATTTAGCTAACCTATATAAAGGTCTTGTCATTGTTCATTAGATACACAATTGTTTTTATTAATAAGATTTTCAACTTTGGGAGTTAGTTTCTTTGTGCAAGATTTCTTTCTTGTGATTTTTAGTAGTTTTCTTCTCAATTTTCTTTAAGAAGTCGTAGGAATTCATTCTTCATCCTTCAATTTGCTAAAGATTATTTCTTGGAGGGTTGATTAGATCTATTAATTGAGTTTGTTGAGATTTATATCTCAAATAGTTCAATTGGACATTTATCCATCTATCCATCATATTCATCGATTTACTAGTTCCATCATCTACTTTGTTTTCTTTTAATTTTCGTTTATTTATTATTTTTATTTATTTATTATTTTTATTTATTTTTTGTTCTCATTTCTTCTTTTATTGTTTTCGTTTTCTTTATTTCTAAATTTGTTTTATTTATTCTTCACAGATCAGATCTAAATCCTTCTTTCTCGAGTGGAACAACTTGAATATGATCCTTGGTCCGCTTTTTTTTTATCAATTATGGGAACTAAAAAATTGTTTATTGGGTTGGTTAAATTATATAAATTAATTAAAAGTCCAGACAATACATAATTGTATCTAATACATGAGATAAACCCAATTACTCATCTTACATAGCATAGGCAGCAGCCTTAGCTCCTAAAGTAGGGGGTGTCCTAGCCCATAGCCTATCCTAGTAACGGATAGGTGTATTTTTTAGTAAAATATTGTTATTTTGCTTCTTCTTGGTAAAGCAATACTCTTGTGATTTTCTCTATAAATAAGTACTATGAGTTAGGTAAAAAATGATGATACTAGTCAAAATTTAATGAAATTTATTCTTCAAATAAATTCTAACTTTGAGAGAGTTTGCTATCGACTTATAGGCTTTGAGAGTTATTGATTTCCCCCCTGGAATATCAATTAAGTTTTCATTGTATTCATTGGTTTGTGAATTAGAGCCCACACTCTAAGCAAGTTAAGATTCGAGAATAGCGAAGAAAATCATGTTGGTTGAAAGGAAGGGAACAACACAGCTCACCTATTTCAAAACTCATGTACGAATTTAATAAATGATTTATTGTAATAAATAACTTAATCGCTCAGATTTTTTTCAAAAAAAATTTAATTTTTCCAACATAATTATGGTATGAGAGAAAGTGCTACATCTAGTAAAAATAGCACGATATATTTCCAAACCTTTTTCCTTCTTTACTTGATGAAGCTTGGAATTGACATGAACACCATAAAGCACACCTGCCTTTGACAGAAATTGTACATTGAAAAGTTCTCCCAAGACTTTGTCTACCCATCCCTCCCAACCCGTAACTGGTCAGAAGTTACCGAGCTTTGTAACAAAAAGGGGAAATCAAAGTTTAAAAATAAAGCTAGTTGGGAAACTAAACTGAAAGTTGTTCCCAGCTTGAGGAAATTAATTTGTTTTCAATTCAACTCTGCTCGCCTTAATAACTAAATCTTCCCAACTTTTAGGGACTGATGGCACAATCCCATCCTTATTAGCTCTAAGGGTAAGTCTTTTAGGGGAATTCTGCGAAACGTTTATTTTCGCTTCTTTGAAGTTGGGCAAGCATCTCTAGAAGGCTTGACTTGTGCAAGTTCATCGTCTTCACCATAACGAGAAAGAAGAGAACGCTACCAAAAAAAAAAAAAAAAAAGAATGGTCAAAATCAAATGTCAATCTAACGCAAACAACTAATTCTCATGTCACCTTTTTTATCTTTTTTAACCATTCTATTTTATATACACGTGTTCCATTATAATAGAGTAAAAAGAAGCATATATATATATAGTACATGGGACCTGGTGACAATACAATTACTTATAAATTTATAAAGTTTATGTTTTACAAACAACTGAAAAGGCTTTTGAAAATCGAAAGATGAAAAAGAAAAAGGCTTCCTTATCTTTTCTTTCTTTCTTTAAAACTTCTTTTAAAGAAGACATTTTCAAGAATTTAATACTAAAAAGAATTGACTGCTGTATAGGCTTACAAAAAGAGTTTAGGAGAGACGGAGAAAAAAAAGGCATAATGATTTTTCAGTCCTTCAACTTTATAAAAAAGTTTATTTTAGTCATTCATTTAGTTTTTCGTCTCTTCTACCATTGGATTTATATTTTTTGTCAAATCACTCCAAAATAGATGTAAATTTTTTTTGTTAACTTTACTAATGTGGCATACATGTGAATTGTCACATAGATGACATGTCAACATTTAATTAAGTTTTTAAAAATTTATCAAATATTTTAAAATATATTATTTATAATTTTTAAGTTTTTAAAAATAATTTTTATATTTTTAAATTTTTAAAATTTAAAAAATTAATTAAATGCTAACATGTTATCCATATGGCAATCCACATATATACAACATCAGCAAAGTTTTAAAATATTAACTTTTCTATTCATTTTTGGATAATTTGATAAAAAAACACAAATTTAAAAGTTAAAAAAATTAAAAATTAAAAATTAAATAGAGAAATAAAATAGCTTTCTTGTAAAGTTTGAGACGAAAAAATCATTATACTAAAAAAAATGAAAATTTACTTATGTTTTTTATTTACTTATGTTTTTGATTCATGAGCTTTGAGATTAATTCTCAAAAGGAAAAAGATTTTAACCTCTTGAAAGTTTCTTTGAAAGTACTAAAAAGAACTTTAGAGATTTTTTTATATAATTTTAATTGTGTCCTTTGATAATAAAAAATTTCAATAGAAATAAACAACATTAAGCAAAAAAAAAAAAAATCAAACAACTCTGTTGAGAAAAATACTATCAGATTGTAAAAACTCTTGAATAGAAATTGGGGGTCCTCGTAAAGCGCCAAGCCCAATGGATTATAATAAATGCATTTCGACATTTAATCAACAACTATGTTTTGAGATCTAGGAATGTGTCAAATTCTTATCTTCCAATCTCGATTAAGATAACCATTGATTAGTCATAGCTCCACCAGATTACTACTGGTTGCGCTTCCTGCAAGTAAGGACTCCACAAGTAGTACATTATCGCATTCAATGTCCAACTGTCTGTAAACTTTCTCCCATGCTATACATAGACCTTCAAGAATCACTCGAGTTTCAATGCGAAAAACTGTTTCCTTGCCCATTTACAATGAGTAACCACATAACCAATTTCCATATGCATCTCTAAATACTCCTCCAATTGAAGCATTATCATCATTAAACAACACTACTCCATCTGATTTCATCTTAATCCATCCTGGTTTTCGAGGTGACCAATACTTTAACAGTATCAAAGTGAACGGCTAAGGTCCCCGTGAGTTCTGCAATAAGTAACTCCTTGCCCAAGTAATACCTGTATCAATAAGATCCTGAACTATAACACCCCTTACCCTTATCCTACACTAGAATAGGGTACGAGGCATTACCGGACTTATTCACAAGCAAACATTCAAAACCGAGACATGAATTTCCACTCAAATTTAAAAATTTTCAAAAACATTCATATCGTCCCTAAAACGAGCCTACGAGGCCCAAAACATGCATCAAAAGCGGTTCGAGACTAAACCGAGAACTTTGGAAACATTTGGAAAACTTTAAAAAAATTCATGAAAAGGGGGTCACAAGCCCGTGTGGGTTCGGGACATGCCCGTGTAACCCTAAGACACGCCCATGTTTCAGGCCGTGTTCAATTTAGGGAGCATTCTGTTTATGACGTCATCATCAAATTGAAGTCACACGGTCAGGTCACACGCCCGTGTGCTTAGGCCGTGTGATCGATTAAATTTTCACAATAGTTCATAAAATAGGTGCTGACTTCACACGGCCAGGGCACACACCCGTGTTCGAGGCCGTGTCGTCCACACGACTGAGGCACACCCATGTCTTTGCCCGTGTGCTCATTACTGAGCATTCTGTTTTGCAACAATTAAGGTGCAGGGGACACACGGCCGAAACACATGCCCGTGGAGCAGACCGTGTGTCGCACACGGCCTAAACACACGCTCGTGTGTCTACCCGTGTGGACAAATATAAGGCTATTTACCAAGCCTTTTTGCCACCCTTCCATGCACCAACCTACACAACAAAACATAGCACCAATCCAAGCATATACTTTCAACCCAATCAGCCATACACAAGGCATCCACATATCATTTACATGCTATCATTTATCACATACGAACATCACATACTTAGCATCTCAAACCATGCAATTTCCCACATTCATGAAAACATCATCATATGTATATATACTTAACCAATATTAGCCAATATCAAATGGCCATTTACAAAATGAATTATCAACTATTGAAGCCATCACTTATGGCCAAATCAATTATGACACATAACAAAAGACCAAGTCCATAGACATGCCATAACTCAAAATATTGAAATCATAAGTACCCAAAATGATAATTTGATAGTGTGAATGAATCTCCGACAGTCTTCGATCCCCGAGCTGGCTTGGTGACACTATAAGATAAGAGAAAAAGAAAGGGAGTAAGCTTTAAAGCTTAGTAAGTTCATATGCAAATAATAAGCATCATACACACCTTAATATATATTTAACATAAAGTAAATTAACATAAATGTCCTTGTGAATTCATAATCAAGCTTAGCATAGATGTTATTAAAATCTTAACATCATAACTTACTCAATCGAACCAATCCGAGGTTTCATCACATATCAAGCTCATTAAACATGAGTTTTATGTACATACTTGTACCAACTTGCAACTTACCCTAATCTTTCACATCATACCAGTCTTTCACAACTTAAACTTTGCCGTTAAGTTTCCCATTGAACCACTTGGAATACTAAAGGATACTCGGGAAATCTCACGCATATAGTACTATACCGATGCCATATCCCAGATATGGTCTTACATGGGATCTGATATAGATGCCAATAGCCCAGCTATAGTCTTACACGAATTTTCATATCGATGCCATATCCCAGATATGGTCTTACATGTAATCTCAACTAACCCTAATGTCATGATATTTGTATCCGAACAATTCCTAAGGTTCAACCGGGATTTGTTTCTCACTTGTCGAACTTTGTCGAATCCATTCAAGGAGTAAATCACAATTCGTACAATAATAACACAATTAAAGCATAAATAATAATGCATTATTTACATACGAACTTACCTCGGTACAAAGATAGCAGAAATGGACCTAATCGTCAATAACCTTGTTTTTCTCCCGATCAAGGTTCGAACCTCGTATTTCTTAATCTATAATAGCATATTTAACTTATTTATTATCCAGATTACTCAATTCAGTCCAAAATTTTATTATGGAAAAATTACACTTTTGCCCCTAAACTTTAACATATTTATATTTTTGTCCCTAGGCTCGTAAAATGAAATGTATCCATTTTCCTTGAATCCCAAGCCTAGCCGAACCTAAATCATGCTCATAACATCCCACATTTTCATCAAATCAGATTTTTACTACCCATTTTACAACTTTTTACAAATAAGTCCTTTTTATACATTTTCACTAAAAATCACTTAGTAAAAGTTGTTTATCACACCTTAAACAATCAATATCTTCCATCAAACATCAAAATACATGCACGTCACACATGGGTAAATTTCTAAACATGAGCCCTACTTCAAAATAATGGTAGAAATAGATAAACCGAATTACGATGACTTCAAAAATGTAAAAAGCATTAAAAACGGGGCTAGGATGCACTTACTATCAAGCTTGAAAAGTGGCAAAACCCTAGCTATGGAGCCCTTATGAAATTCAGCCAAGGTAGAAGAAAAATGAGCAAATTTTGGCTTTATTTTCCCTTTTTATTCTTTTATTAACCAAATGACCAAAATCCCTTTTTGCCAAACTTTAAAATTTTATCTCAACATGTCCATTTTTGTCCACTATCTTAAGAAATGGTCTAATTATCATATAAGGACCTCTAATTTAAAATCCCATAGCAATTAGACACCTCTAACATGTAGAACTCAACTTTTACACTTTTTACAATTTAGTCCTTTTGACTAAATTGAGTGCCCAAACGTCAAAATTTTTTAACGAAATTTTCACAAAATCATTCTGTGAAACAATAGACCATAAAAATATAATAAAAATGAACTTTTCTGTGTCAAATTTATGGTCCTGAAACCACTATTCTGACTAGGCCCAAAATTGGGCTGTAACATGAACACTATTGTTGCTACTAGCAAAAACATAGGAATTGCGATCCTTCCATAACAACCAACAGATAATGGAAAAGAAAGAGTGTCATTCAAAATCCTCCTTACTCCAAGCCTATCTTACCAGAATATCCAAAGAAACAATCGGACTCTTTGGGCTGCTTTTGTTTTCCAAATCAATTGCCAACAACTGGAATATCCACCTGCATCCATCTAGAACAAATTCTTGTATGCAACACCCCAAACCCGGCCTATGCATTAAGCCCGGATTTTGGCATGCCACACAAATTGAACGAGCGTTTAAATCATCAACGATGTAAGAAATCAAATCTTTAAAACGATTTTATAGAATGATTTTATCAAAAATCGAGGTTTACTAAAAATCCATGATTTAAAACACAAGAGTTTATCATTTGATTTTTCAGAGTAATAATTGATTTAAATTTTAAATTTTTTTGATCGAAATATTTTCATAAAAGAATTTTCAAAGAAATTTCTAAGTTTTAGTTATATTTAAGAAAAACCTTTATCTTATACGAAACTTTTAGAAAACATTTATGAAACTTAAAATAGCCCAATTTAAGAATCTAAAACATATTAAAAACCATCCACAAAATAAAAATCCAAGAAAATAATACCAGAGGCCTTATTACATCGCAATTGAAATAGTACTTAAATGAAAATAATTAAAGAAATTAAAAGTTTATATAAACCACCATTTGTAGTATGGCCTTCACACGAAGTCATCCCCGGCCCAAGCCTCCATCAATTATTGTTACCTGAGAAGGGTAAGAAAAACGGGGTGAGTTACTAAGAACTCAATGTATAACCCACTTACCGTGATCACTGGGCCAAAACCATTTAAGCAATTAGTTGGGTTTGAGCCCATTTACAAATGTACAATATATATAAAACAAATATAAAAAATAATAATGCATGTGATATGCAATTCCCAACCAAGCCTAATTTCCATCCGCAACACATCACCCGTACCAACCAACACACCTGTGGGGATCAAGTCAACCCACCCCGCCAACACACCAATAGCAGGCATTAAGCCAATTATAATATTTGTGGCAACAGGCCATTGTGACAGAGTCACCGAACTAGATTTTGGCAACAGGCCATTTGTAATATTTGTGGTAGAACCACCGAATTAGATTTTGGCAACAGGCCATTTATAATATTTGTGGTAGAACCACCGAACTAGATTTTGGCAATAGGCCTTTCTTCTCTTCGTCAATTATCCCAACCCATGCAGTCATGTATATATATAATGCATAACAATATATTCATAAAGTAAATTTCAACAAAAAAAACCCATAATACAAGTTAGCAATTTGGCCCATTAGTCAAAATAGCAATTTGGTCCATTTAACGATCTAGCCAACTTTGGCCCATTTAACGATCTAGCCAACTTTGGCCCATTTCATCTCATATCACATTTAGCTCATATATTAAAATAACACATTTGGCCCATAAAGCCACATATTTCAATTTGGCCCATAAAGGGTATTTTCGTAATTCGGTCTATAGGGACATTTCGTAATTCGGCTGATTTAACGCATGAGGCCTTTTTTCACAATTTCCACACTTGGCCAGTTTATCAAAATAATCATATGTCCCAAAATATCACTTTTTTTAACAAAATAGCCCATTAAGGGCAAATCTGTAATTTTTTCACAACCTAAATTCCGATTTCATGCATTCACAAAAAAAGTGCTAATATACCGTATTTTCAGATTTTACCGAATTTATGATTTTAATTCTAACGCTTACGGTATAATATAACCCATGAGATAAGTGTGAAGTTACACACCTGATTACGGTGAGAACTATACTTTCCCGCTCGTCGATACCTAAATAAGTGTCACACTTGATTAGAACACTAATACTTATAAAACTATACTAATGATAAGCGATCTAGATCCTTACCCTCGGAATCCCGAACAATAACTATTTGCGATTTCTCCCCGATTGATGGTTCGTTACCCGATGAATATCCACGGACAAACAAAGGTCCAAGAGTACGAATGACTTCGAATAATCGATTTTCGTCGGATGAGGGTCCACAACCCGGTGGAAAATCTCGGATTACCGAAACAATCCTTCGTTTGAATTTAGGGGGAATAGCAAAACTGCCCCTCTTCCGAACACTATTCACAACCCTTTTTGTCCCTATCTTGTTTGCCTTAGAATTTCGAATGATTCCGAAAAGAATCCCTATAAACAAAACTTTCAGTTATCAAACCCGATTGAATATCATTGGAAACTATAAGGATGATTATAACATCCATGAAGGGTTCCTTTAACCTTGATAGATATGCTCCAACTCGAATGGCCTCATGAAGTCTTCGTAAATGTGACGATTTGACTCACTACTATCTCACTAAAAAAAATAACAAAAAGAAAAGTCTAAGAGAAATGATCAATGATTTCTATCAAAAAGGCTCTCCTTTACCACCCTTAAGAATCGGCCAAAGCAATCAATAAACCAACATAAGAACCAAAAAGAAAACTCTTACCTACTGTCCAAGGTTTGAAAGAAAGATTGAGGAGAATATCTATGAAGTATGGAAGATTCGGCTATGATAAAACAAAGGAGAGAAAAGAATGATTCGGCTATGGAGGTAGTCTAACATTCGGCCAAGGGAGAAGAAAATGATGAAAGTATGGTTGAAAAAGAAAATAAATGATGAGAGAAAGAGAATGAGGATGAGAGGTTTATGATTTAATTTTCAAAAATAAAAGAAAAGCAAAGGGAGAGAGTTTGAAACAATGGTGCATTCGGCCAAGGGAGAGGAGGAAGAGATGATGTTTGTGTTTTATGTTTTAGGCACTAGATGAGAACACAAAATGGGATACTTGAGTGATTAGCAAAAATGACCAAATGGTCAAAAAGAAATGACAAAATGAAACCCAACAAAGTTTTTTCCTCCAAGCTCAAGACACATTCGGCTATGGGAGAAAGAAAATGAGAGGAAAGATGTTTTGGGAGAGGAAAAATTATGACCAAAAGAAATCCTAACAAGCTACCATCCTAACCCCATGCTAACCACCAAAATTCAGCTCCCCCTATAGTCCATGAAACCGTCCAAATACATAGACACTAAACCAAAGTTTTGCCATCAAAAACTTTCCAAGACAATCACCATACATTAAGCCTTGTGTTCCCCCATTACCTTAAATCATGAGATTCTTTTCCTTAAATTTTACTTACCTTTTCCTTTGGTCTTCTTGCCATAAAATGATATCCAACTCATCCTAATCCTTATCCATGACCGACACATAGGAAGAGGAAACAAAATAAAAACAAAACTCAAATGCACAACCAAGGATTCGAACCTCATCCCTCCAAGCATGCTTATGACGCCATATCCTCTTTACTACTAGCTCACTTTATGCTAGATTTTGACACTTAATTACCTTAAGCATCAGGGTCACTTGATCCTCTTCATTAAAATACTTACCACTAAAGTTTATTCTAATTCCAAATAAATCCTGAGCCTTCTCAAGGCTATAATAAGCACACAAAATTAATCATTCACAAACTAAGCACCAAAAACATGCAACATACCGATACTCAAATTTTTAGGATGCTACATTGTAGGTCTCTACAGTAGAGAACATATCTTTATTCATCAATTTCCAAGCTATCCTATAATTACCCGTATCAATCGATGGAGGTACCATTAATGTAATAAGAGCAACAACATTAGTAGGAAGAAAACTGTCCAGTCCCAGTCACCATTAGCCGTCACCAGATCACATACACGCAAAGTATCATCAAGATGTCCAACTCCTTGAAAGAAATCCCTTTGTTTGCCAACTTGATGGACTCAAACAGCATTCCAAAAGTTTATCAAGTAACCATCTCCTAATGACTAATACACATTTTTTATCACATCTGGCCACACTTTCACTAAAGACCTCTATATGTAAAAGCAATTGCTTCTAGAAATGGTAACTGACATCACCCCGTGTAGCTTTTATTTGCTCCTAACTAATTGTACCCATAAGGTGTTAGTGTTGGTTAAAATTTAGAAACCCAACTTGATCATGAAAATCTTGTTCTAAACAACCAAGCCTTGGATCCCTAGCCCTCCGTAATCTATCAGTCTACAATAGTCATTCCAAGGGACAAGTGCTAGTCTCCTTGACTCCAAAATCGAACCCCAAATGAAATGATGGGCAATCTTTTCAATCTCATTACAAATAGAAATCAGGATGGGAATTGTGCTCATAAAATAGTTGGGGATAGCAAGCAAAACTGATTTTCGCCAAGGTTAATCTACCTGCTAACGACAGCTTCCTAGCCTCCCACCCATTCAACTTGTTACGAACCTTGGACACTATAAAATTAAATGAATTCATTGTGACTCTTTTGTGTAATAGAGGCATACCAAGATAAACACCCAAATCCTCAACTCGCAACATACCAATATCATTGCAAATCATATGGGCTAAATCAGCAAGAGTGTTAGGAGAGAAGAATACATGAGATTTCTTTTCATTCACCTTTTGACCAGAGAAATGGAAAAATAAACTCAAAATTTCTGTTACCTGAGATACGTGAGCATTGTTAGCTTCGAAAAAGAAAAAGATATCATCCGCAAAGAATAAATGAGATAGAACAAGACCCTTCTTGATAGATATAATGGTGACCAACTTTCACATTTTACTACTTCTCCATGCATAACACAAAAAGATAAGGTGATGGAGGATCACGTTGATTTATCTCAAGTTTTTGAATTTTTTTCTAGATATTTCTTTTTGAATTTTTTTCTAGATATTTCTTTTAATTATATAGATATATATTAAAATAAAATTAAAAAACAATGAAATACAAGTTACTGGTGATAAGATTTTGGTTGACAAAGGAAATGGTTCTTTTATATATATTCTTTTTAATATATTTATATGTTTAAATAAATCAATCAAAATCATCATCATCATCATCATTGAAGTCACGTTGCCTTGCGCGAATTGGTTATTATTATTTATTTTCTCATATAATAACATTTAGTTCCGAATTTCTTTTCTTTTTTCTTATCTTGTCATATTCTTTTCAAGTACACTTGCTTATATGTCATGTTTAAGGCACAATGTGCTATTTCCTTATTGAACTTTGTATGAAACTTATAACCTCTCACTACTATGTTTCATTTTTTTTAGTTCAACGCAAAAGAACTACTTTTGTGAAAGATAATTCTCATGCAGGGGCATTTGTTTTTTGTTACTAATTATTTTATCAATAGTAGTTTCGGGAAATATTATTTTCTACACAAGCACTTTTGAGAATAACATCATGTTGGGAACAATTATGTTAAGGAACATCATATTTCGTGCAACTTCCTTTGGGAACAACATTAGAAGGTTGGTGGGATTCTTGAGTTGTTCCAATTTTGAGATGTCTTGGAGGCATCGCTTAGAGGCTCAAATACATATACTATTAAGAAGTTCACTTATTAATATTTCTTTGAAATATAAGTGCTTCCCCTTTTATTTCTTCATTGAACAATTGATGCGTTTACACTTAAAACCTTTCTTGCTAAAATATTTTAAATGGGTGTAACTTTTATGTAACTATCATTATATCCATTATTTATATAACTTACCTTCCATTATCCACGTTCAAGTAATTTCTTCCACTTCCACTACCCATTATTTTAGCATATTCATTCTTACTTTCTTATGGTAATCTTTCTTTAATAATTTCTTTCCAAGGCATATAAATATAGGCCTAAAAGTTTCATTTGGGGACTTTTTAATCTTTTGGCAAACTTGAGCATTCTAAAATTCTCTTTGTAACTTTATTTCTGCAATCAAAACCATAGCGCTCACCTTTTCTCAGCCTCTATTGCTTCCATCACTACTGCATGTAACGCCCAACAATTTAATATTTGGGTTGGTATTCTCTTTTTATTTTATTTTATTATTTTATCTTTAAGTAGTTATTTTGTTGGGAGTTAAAATATATATAGTAAATAAATTAAATGATAAGTTAAAAAAAAAAAACAAATCAAAACCCCCACGTTTGTCTTTGGTTCCCTTAATCCCCCTTTTCACGCCGCCTTCATGCTTCTTGTTTTTTGCAATCTGATTAATTTTGTTTGCTCTTTCTTTTTCTATTCTTTTTTTTTCTTGTTCTTTATTTTGTTACTTTGTTTTGGGCTGCCATTTTGTCTCATTCTATTCTTGATTTGGCTGCCATTTCATTTGTTCCTTATCAACGTTGTTGTTAGCATTGTTCGATCTTGTGGCTGCTATCTTAAGTGTCGTATCCAAAGGAGTGGTTTTGTAAGTATTTTGAGTTGTATTATTATTTTCGGTTATTAAGGGTTGGTAGTATTTAAATGTAGTTCATGTTTTCGAGTTGTTTT
Organism: Gossypium australe; assembly: GCA_005393395.2. Lineage (NCBI taxonomy): Eukaryota > Viridiplantae > Streptophyta > Magnoliopsida > Malvales > Malvaceae > Gossypium > Gossypium australe. The sequence goes on along the minus strand of CM016616.1, from coordinate 25,621,987 downwards.
GGGAATGGTTGTGATGGTGTTGGTTTTTCTTAGGTGGAGTCTCGAATCCAAGTGCGCTTTCATCGAGATAGATTATAGTTGGTTTTTTTTGTGAGTGATTTTGTTTCAAAATTAGTCAAGGTGTGTATCGAGAACACGAAAAGTAGCAATCGGCGAAAGCCGAAAAAGTTTTCTATTGACACCACACGGCCTTGTGTCAGACCGTGTGTGACACAGGGCCGTGTGACAGACCATGTACTAGACCATGTGTGACACACAGTCTGGGCTATTTGGGTCGTGTGGGCTCAAACCTCTAAAATTTTCCCTAAGGCCGTACACAAAGTCCCGATCGACTATGGGCCTTTTGTAGGGTCTGTATGTGAGTATATATACTGTGAAACATGAAGTCTAGACATCTGTTAGTATAGTTACTGCTATCTGTAAGAGTAATTATGATGCCGATTGATAAATAAACCCAAAATTTTATGTTAAGTTTATGATTCATATCTGATATGTGTGCATGTAAAACTATAGCATGTATAATGTTTGTTTTGAATACGTATGACATTTATTATTTTCTGTATTTGCATATGGGTTGGGTTGTAAATAACATATGGAGGGAGTGGTTCTGTGAAAAAGCAATAAGTCGCCTATTGATCCGGTAGCTCTGCTGCAAATATTTTATATAGTGTATTAATGAAACTAAGTGGTGTGTAGGGTTGGATGAGTGTTTTTAAACCTCATATGGTGTGTTGGGATAGTCGGAGATGGTGTGTAGCAGTTGGGGGTAGGATTATACGTTATATCTATTCTGTTCTGTCATAAATTTGTTTCTGATTAATCTATCAAATATGCATCTAACTATTTTGAGTAATTCGATCTACATTGAATTTCAAAAACTCATTTTCTGTTTGTCTGTCACTTACAGGTAATTCACAAACTTAGGCAGATCGGTGTGACGGGAGCTCGGTTATATTAGTATTTCATTTTTGTAAAATTATTTTAAATTGGGTTTAAGTGTTTTGTAAAAATTGGACTGTTTTGGACATTTTGGGACTGTTTTGGCTTTGGATTTTATTTTCGTTTTGCACATGATACCATTAAAATGTCTGTTTTCCTGTAAACAAATGATTTTGGGAAAACAAACTTGGTTTTCCAAATATAATGGTTTAAGAATTTTCGTTGCAAAGTATTTGTTTTATTTAGAAAATATAAACAAACTACGTTTTCAATTAAATCGTTATGTCAAATACATTTTCCAATAAAATGAGTTTTTAAGTAACAAAGGTTTACGACGTTTTTCAAAATATTCAGAAATTGGGTTTACAACTATTTTTCGTAGCATCTCCAGATCTAGCCATAACGTCTAAGTCGGGTTTAGGGTGTTACACTACGTGCCACCATTTTTGTTTAACAGAGCCTGCTCTGATCTTCCTCTCCTCCATCTCTTCACGACACTCTATTTTACTGGTTTGTAACATTTCCTCTTATAACCAAAGGAATCCTTTACACGTGCATGTATGTATGATCTTTTTTTTTTTCTTTTATTGTTTAAAAAAAAGCTTGAAGATGTGATAAACTCCTATAAGTACTTTTTATATCTTTGATGCAACATAGTCCTATAACTTCTCAGTATTTGATAGAGTCATCTTTAACACATTTAGTGGAGCTTTTTAACACTGCTAGTCTTAAATTTTACGTGCATTACACATGAATATACATCTTTATTTTTTGTTATCTAATAAAATATTTTTAGATAATGTAACTAATGTAATTAATTATTATTAAAATAATTAAATTATATAATATTCAAAAAAAATATTTAAAATCAAAATTTAAATGATTGAAGTTATATATATAATGTTTAAAAGATGAACATGTTGCAAATTCATATATTCTATTATCAATCTTCATTTCTTTTATCTTTGTAAAATTAGTTTAAATAAATTATTAATATTATCAATGAAATAAATAATCAATATTAATTTAAGTTAGAAAAAAAATATTGCTTACCCATGTTAATAACCTCCCATTCTCTAGATTCCACTTGATTGAAAATATTTAAGTGTTGAATATTATTTATAGTGATACATCTTAACTGTAACAAAAAAAAAAAAAAAAGAGTCATATACTTTTACTTACTTTTATTGGCGGTTAAATTTTGTCACAATAACAAGGTCTATAGCAATGGACAACTTATTTGTCAGTATATGTCAAACTTATTTCAACACAAATTTCCACCGTCGGCAAAATGCAAAACTTTTAAAATTTTAATTTGTCTTTATATGGACAAAAGTTTTATTAACCAGACACCAACTTAATTGAAATACTTAAATAAAATTTTAAACCTAATACATCATGAAATTTAAAGCTTCAACTTAATTATTTCAAAAACAAATTAATTGATTTTCATATATTTTTTAAAAGTATATTTCTAATGTATTTTTACCGACGTCGAGGTGTATTATAATCTAATTTCTATGAAAGGAAAATACCCAAAATAAATTTAATTGTTTCATTATTGTAGCTCATTTAATTTAGTTTTTAACTAAAAACTCTAACCCATTTTATCCCCCCAACAATTTCCATTTTCCTCTCTTCAATCCTAACCTATTAATGGAACTCTTTGCTTTTGCTAACTCTCCATTTTTCACTATTGGTGTAACGCCCCTATCCCGTGTCCGTTGCCGGATTAGGGTTAGGAGCGTTACCAGACAGATCGGAAACATTCACAGGCAAAATCATACATTCAATCATCATTCTCAGATATAATGTCCCTTAAACGGGTCCTCAAGACCTGAATCATACTTAGACGTCGAGTCAGGACTAAATCGAAACACATAGAGAATTTCTCAGAAAATTTAAAACTTTACTAAACTACAGGGGAGACACGCCCGTGGGAGGAGACCGTGTGCCCTCCACGGCTTCTAGACACCCCCGTGTATCCATCCGTGTCTATATACTGACTATACCAACACGGTCATTAGGCACGCCCATATGCCATGGCCATGTACTTTTAGATCATATACTGACTTTCCCACCACGGCCACCAAGCACGCCCGTGGGTTTTGGCCGTGTACTTTTATGTTAGCTACTGACTTGCACACCACGGCCAGATGACACACCCGTGTTGAGGCCGTGTGATGTTAAACTACATCCTACAATTCACCCACGGTCGTTAGGCACGCCCGTGTGCCACAACTGTGTGACATTATAGGCCATTTACAAGGCCAAAATGCCACCCATAAGGGTCAAACCTACAAACCATAATTAACAAGATATCTCATGCACATATAACCATAAAAACATACCAAAATAATCAACCAATTCATGCATATTTGTCAACTAAAGGTATCACACTACAATCCATTCAATATTCACTCAATCTAACTATTCAAACCAATACCAAACATACCAATTTGCATAACTAAATCTAAATTATACCAAGCTCCTTTCATCCATATATACTTACCATCTCATAACCATTTCATGTAACAACTAAGCATGCCAAAACAACTTCACATATCACATTCATTAAGGCATATTATCAAAACATAATTAGCCAAATCACATGGCTAAGTTCATTATATAACTCATACCAAAACTAGCCTATACATGCCATATTGAGCTATATACATTTTCAAAGTGTACCAAATAAGTTTTAGTAGTGTGATGACGACCGTGACGGTCCCGAGCCTTCAGTAGCTTTGACGACCTATAAAACAGATTAAACACACACACAGAGTAAGCTTCCCAAAAGCTTAGTAAGCCAGTATTCAAACAAACTTAGCATAAAATGCATATATTGCAAATAGATACATAGGCACATTCCATCCATCTGGCATATATCACAATTATGCTTTGTTTCACATACTTGTGGCCACATTTGCCACATTCATCATTTTAGGATTCTCATTCTCATATTTAAACATACACTTATTCGAGTCAAAGTCTTATAGGTACTTACCTTTTTATACACACTTGTGTATATATATACCAAACGTACCTGAAACAGACATTCGTTTACTTGTTTGATCATGGCTCGGTTTCACAATTCATAACACAGACTTGCCTGTTGAACCGTAAGGAACCTAATAAGATACCCAGAAAGCTCGGAATGGTTGTACAATGCCAACGTCCCAGACGAGGTCTTACATGCACACAAATATCGATGCCACTGTCCCAGACAGGGTCTTATACGAATCAATACGATGCCGATGTCCCAGACATGGTCTTACACATAAAGCTTGTATCGATGCCAACGTCCTAGACGTGGTCTTACTCGTAAACAGATATTGATGCCAACGTCCCAGATGTGGTCTTACACGTAAACAGATATTGATGCCAACATCCCAGACGTGGTCTTATACGTAAACAGATATGCCAACGTCCCAGACGTGGTCTTACACGATAAAACAGAACAGATACCTATTCCTAGGTTCGTACGGGGCTTCTCAGACTTAGTCAATTCTATCTATTCATATGCTCATACGAGGCTTCTTGAACTTAATCACTATATCGAACTTGTCTCGGCATTCAAATGCAAAACCTCTCATAAACATTCACTATCATCATAATCATATGAACAATTATAATTGCATACATATACATTTATTTGCATAGTGACTTACCTCGGATTTGGTTTATCGGAAATGTAATCGGCTACTCGTTTACTTTCGCTTTCCCGCGATCTAAATCCATTTTCCTCGATTCTTGATCTAAACATATTCAGAATTAACCCTTTTCTTCACTAGTTCATTCAATTCAATCCGAAGACATACATTTAGGGCTATTTGCATTTTAGCCCTCACATTTGCACATTTTATCAATCTAGTCCATTTTTCACAAAACACCAAATTCACAAAATCCACCCATGCTCATGCTTAGCTGAATATCCCTAAGGACTATACAAGTCCAAATATTTCATCAAGTTCACAAATTAGGCCTCCAAAATAATTTTTCTCAATTTAGCCCTATTTAGCTAAATTCAACAAAACTTCAAGAACAAAACATGTTCATCAAGCTTAGATATTTGATTTAACACCATAAAACATCACAAAACTCAACATATCAACAATGGCATAACTCACAAACATCATCAATTCACAAAATTGAGACATGGGTTTGATAGTAGAAGAAGCAACGATTGCAAAAACGTAAAGATCATCGAAAACTGACTCAAAATCATACCTTAATTTGAGCTTGAAGATGCCGAATGCCTAGCTCAAGGTTTTCTTCTTTTTCTTTCTTTGATTTTCGGCTAACAAGGATGATAATGTGGCCATTTTTATGTTTTTCTTAAACATATAATCATTTATTACAAACGACATTTTTAACCTTAAAAAATAAATATATCAAAACATATAATTCAAGGTCATTTATGACCTTAGCCATCCACTAACCACTTATTGGCTTATTTGCCTATTAAGGCCACAACGTTCAAAAGCCACATCACATTGATACTTTAACAATTAGCAAGCAACTTTCACATTCAATGCAATTTCATCCTTTTGTCAAATTAAACACACAGACAGGCAATTTAGCTCACGGAAATTTACCACATGCTTAGTCACAAATTAAGGACACAGAAAATAATATTAAAATATCATTCAAACTCGAATTTGTGGTCCCGAAACCACTGTTCCGACTAGGGTGTAAACCGGACTGTTACAATTGGATTCAATGGTGAATGTTGAAATGATGCAAGCTTTAGTTCTCCATTTCAAATTTCCAAGTTTCAAAAGAGATTTTTTTCAAATTAAATTTCAACCATTTTATATTTATTAATTCCTTCATTTTCAATTTTGAGGATTCAAAAGAGCTTATCCTTTTAGCTCTCGTTCTTGGTTTTTTCAACATTAATTCCTCATTTACTCTTCTTCTTCTTTTTTTCTACTTTCTAAGTGGATTTGGATGTGTTTTAGGTTGTTCATTTGTAGTGACATTGGGCTTAGGCATTAAATTTATCACTTCATCTCAATTTTATTTGATGTTTCTCAAGCGAATTATATTTGTTTTGAATAATATGAATAATATGAACAATAAGAAAGAAAGAGAAGTAAAAATATTTGTCCTTTGCTCACCTTTTATTGGAATCTAGTGTTCTTAGTGTAGTGAATTTGTCTATATACTCGTAACTTTTTTAACAATTTGGTTTTATAAAATATTTTTCAAAATCATTAATATCTTTGTATATTATCCTCAATGGTTTTTGCATGTAAAATAAAATGACAGCAAATAATAACTCACTGATTATCTAATATTTAATTAATACTAAGCAATATTATGTGGTTGGATCGTAATGCGGAAAGATAACTTATATTAATAGATTATCTAAACATGTCCTTAGTCTAATTGGAAATGAGCAAATCCATTGAAAGATTCATATGTCGTTTATCAAGTCTAATTGGGGAAATATTTTGTCTTGGGTATCAAAACAGATGACTCCTAGAAGATAGAGACATAAATGTGATTAACTGGTCAAATAATATATCAAATAGGATCCAAGTAGAATAGATCCTAGATCCGTTTTGGATTTATTCACTTGTGAGATTCATGGTGTGGCATATCTTAATCTTAAGTGAATGATGGAATATGTATGCATGACTCATATATTTTGATGTAAATAAAAGTTTGAACTCAAATAGATAAGGAACTAAAAGCTGGTATGTTGGGAATAAGACTTCTGCATGATGTAATATCATTAAACAATAGTGGAATTCATAGCCCAATAAAGGGTAAATGATATCTTCTCATTGGTATTACATGATAGATGAAAAGTAATGTGGTCACGGGTTAGTTAGATTAAAGATAAATGATTTAATTACTATTTGTTTGTAACATCCTGGATTTTTGGGCCTATGCATTTAATGGGTGAATATGTGTAATGAGTTAATTTGAGTATTAGGAGTCCAAATTGGGCTTAGGATTGGGCTGAAGCCTTAGTTAAATTTTTGTTTGGGCACTATAGGGTTTAAAAAGTGGTATCTGAGTTTAAAATATCAAAATGGGCTTGTGGCCCAGTGGTCAGTGGTGCCACTTAGGGAGTAAGGAGGTGACGCCACACAAGGGAGTAAGGGGCCCAAATTTAAGTTTCATGGAGCCCAATTCTTCTAATTTAAATTAGCTAATTTTCGGCATTAGGGTTAGCTGGAGTGGACGGCAACACGGCTCAAAAATAGGAGGATTTATGTGAATGGGATAATGTAGATATTATAGTTGATAATATGGAAGATAAAGGAGAAAAGATAGGAATTATCTGCAAGGCTAAGTGGTGGCCGAATTTCAAACTTTGAGGGGGAGGAGAAATCGGTTTCTGATATGGCTAAGGGGTGCCGAAATTTCCCTTGCTAATTAACTGGTTTTAGTTGTCAAAAGAGGGCAATTCCGACTTTTGGTCAGTAGGAATGCCGAAACTTTAAATAGTCAGGTGAGGGTTCTCTTCTTTATTTTTTGGCATTTAGGGTTTCCATCTTTTCTTTCTCTTCTTCTCTGAGTAAAGCCGAAATTCCTAACCCTATTCCCTCATCTTCACTTTGATTCAAAAGTCGAAACTCCATTGTTCTTTTCTCTTCTTTCTTCTAAAAGCCGAAACCTCATAATCCTTTTTCTACATTCTTTTCTTTTGATCTTTGCTAAAGCCGAACCTACCTCTGGTCTGCCGAAATTCTCTTTTCTTCTTCCTGCCGATTTCTTCATTAAAAGCCGAATCTGCATAGACTCATTCCTATCTTCTTCTGATCTTCTCAAAAAGCTGGAATCTCAAAGGGGTAGTCGAATTCTTTGTATTAAGGTGAGTGCCGATTTTCCTATCTCTTCACTTTCTCCTTCGATTTCTGGAAGACAAAGCCGAAAAGCTAATGGTTTAATGGTTTTATGTATTTTCTTGTTGGGCGACATCGGGAATTGAAGTAAATCTCTTAGATCTAAAAGCCGGAAACACTAGTCCCTAAATCTCATATCACTTTTCAGGATTTCAAGGTAAGGATTTCAATCTCCTTAAGATGATCAACCGTTTTCTTTTCGTTAGTTGTGCCTTAACCTAATGTTTCGTTACCGGCTTCTGAACAACACCTTAGGCAGATAGCGGTGGTGTTGGCTACGGATAGCGTCGACTTAGAGGGTCTCGTTCTAACGGTAATCAGGTGTGTAGATCTCTAACACACTATTAAATCTGTATGTGTATATATGTGTTGTGGGCTAAGAGCCGGAAAATAGGCTGTGTGAACAGCCGTATTACCCAGAAAGGGTAGGCAAAGGATGTCAGGTACGTAATCATAGAAATCTCTCTATGTGTATCGATGTATGCGATAAACTGAAATCTCTTAGGTAATACATTTTTTGATTTTGCATGTATGTATGCATGGGGGAAGAAGGTCGCATAGCGATCGGTGGCTTTGCCACGTAGGTCACATAGTGATCGGTCTTTATGACAGGCAGCTCAGCTGTCGAAATGCTACGATGTGTTATTAAGGTTGCATGGCGATCGGTGGCTTTGCCACATAGGTCACACAGTGATCGGTCTTTAAGACAGGCAGCACAGCTGTCGATATGGTGTGTAGCGGTTGGCGGGTTGATTGTAGAAATCCCCAAGGTGTGATGGTTGGTACGGGTTGGTGTGTAGAGGATGGATTTCTAGGATGGGTTGGGCTATTCATCATTCATTATTTTCATGTATTTATGATTGATGCCTTTATGTATGGGCCAGGGCTCATAATGTGTTTGTGGGCCAAGCCTTTGATGTGTCTTCGGGATTTACACACTGAGTCTTGGTGACTCACCCTATTATTTTTCCTTAACTTTGCAGATGAGCAGTAGACCATGGACATGGGAGCCGAGACGGACTCGAGGGGCCATCAAATTTTAATTCTATAGATTATTTTCGGTTTTTCTTTAAGTTTTCAATTTTGAGAATATTTATGTAATAAGGCCCCATAGTTTGTATTCAACTAAGTAGTTTTTAATGTTTGCAACTTATGAAATTATGTCAAGGGTTTAATTATACGTAATAATAATAATACAAGGTTTTCTTTTCAAATGTCACTTATTTATTCAAATATTGTCTAATTAACTTACGATTTCCAAAACCAACAAAGAAAAAGTTTTCAATGTACAACCCGTAGCGTACCAGATCTGGTCGAAACTTATGGGCCGGGTTGGGGTGTTACATTGTTAGTAATTGACTTTTAATGAAGGAAGATGTAATAGTTACCATGAGATAAAATATGATCATATCAGGAGAACATATTTATCCCAAAGAGATTAAGGATATCCTATGAGGGTAACACAGTTATGATAAAGGTCATTGAACGAGCACTCAATGAGTGGCTTCTGTAATGATATATAATAAGGGAGAGCTTAATCATTATTATACTTTAGTGGAAGGACTTCATAACTAAATAATGTTGAAATTAATAGGCCAAGAGTCAAAACTTAATACAAATTATTTGTGCCCTAATTTTATATGTCTAATCGATCCCTCCACTAGCTCAAGATAATCAAAAACGAATTGCATGTAGAACTAATAATATGGAATGAATGAAAACAATAAATTAAGATAAATGGATTGCATGTATAACTATCCGTAATGAATGCATTGCCTCGCTAAGTATTGAAGCTAACTTAGAGATTAATTTAATTTCTTCGAATTATTATTTAATTAAATGTAATTAAATAATTGAAATTCCAAGTGAAAATTAAATTAATTAGTCATCATGTATTGTTGATTAAGACAATTAAATATAATTTCTCATAGATTCTAGTACAGTAAAGCTATCATGACCTTAAACGGAATTAGAATTGAGTTGAAAAATTAATTTAGTTTAATTAATTAATATTTTTTGAAATTGAAAAATGTTATTGGATTGAATAAATTGTAAGTGTTGGATAAAAGTCTAGATAGCAATATAATTTGGCCCAATACATGAAAGGCCCAATTAGGCATTGTTACACACAATGAGTGGCAAACCTTAGTATCCTATAGGGCATGCCGCCCCTATCTTTTACTTGGAGTAGACGTTGTATTTTCTATTAAAATGTTATTATTTAATTAAACATTATTCGAACAGAACTCTTATGTCGTTTCTCTATAAATAGGTACTATGTGTTGAACTATTAACACACATCATAAAGAATCGTTATTCTGTCAAAAAAATAGTGAATTTATTTTACAGAATAAATTTTATTTTCTCAGAAGAACACATAGTTTTTGGTTAAAGAGAGAACTAACTTTACTATTGAAAGTTAATAAAGCTTTTCATTCTATGCGTTTGGTTTGCGTTGTTTGAGCCCACATTCAAACGAATTTGTGGTTTGAGAATAGTAAAGAAGGTTGTTCGCTAGAAAGTAGGGATTTACTTAACCGCCTTGTACAAAGAATAAGTATCATTTCGGTTAAGTGTTTATTACTATAAGTATCACAAATGCTTAACTTTAAGGAAAAAATTTAAACTTCTACTACGCCTAAAAAATTGTTTTCTAAACCGATTTTTCCAATACCTTTTGCATATGGATATGCTTGATAACTCTAACTGGTATTTTCATGTGTTGAGTAACCATTGTCCTTCTTAGTTTTGGTCATATATTCTTGCACATTATGTTTGGATTATATTTAGTCTAGAATTAAGATTATGAATAAATATTGTTAAAAAAATATTACAATATATGTCTAGGGGTATAATTGAATTTTCACACTATAGTGATGCAAACAAATTATTGGTATATCTATATTAATAACTTTTATCGATGGTCTAAACTGTCACTACATATTAAGGGTTATAGTGGTAATTCATGTTCGTGGCAATATGTATGAGGAAACAATTACTACAAATGGTATCTATTCCGAAGTTTGCATTATTAGGGATGCAATTCGTCAGTATAAAAACTTATATCTATTTCGACATTGAAGTTTTCCGTCGGTAAAGGTGTATATCGATGTTACATCTGGCATTGAAGAAAGGTATAGTCGCTTGAACTAAACTACAGAATACTGAAATTGAAATGGAAAAGGAATTGAAGAACTCTGTTTCTATTTCATGAATCTAGTCTGCTTTTTGATCGTTGTACAAACAGTATTTATAGAATGAGTATAGTAAGTTGTTGCTAACAGCATTATCTAACTGCTTGACTGATCACTATCAGTTGTAACCAACTAACAACTGCCTGAGCTATTACTCTATCATGCACCCATCTTCCGAATAGGTAAGACCTGAAGAAGATGCCGAAACCGAGTAAACAAACTGACTGATAGAGGCTTGGTGAGGACATCAGCCACTTGATCACACGCGGGAACCTCACCAACTTGCAAAGAACCATCTGTGACTTTCTCACTACAAAGAAAAGATCAAGTTCAATATGTTTGAATTTAGAGTGTAAAACATGATTCGTTGCAATAGCTACAGCACTAGAATTATCGCACCAAACACTTGGAGTATCATCAAACGCAATATGAAGTTCGTGAAGCAACGAAAGTAACCAGGTGACCTCACTAGTGGCAGCCGCAAGGCTCCTATACTCGGCCTCGGCGGTGGACCGAGACGCCACCTGCTGCTTCTTGGAGCACCATAACACTGGAGTTTGCCCAAAATAAACGCAGTAACCTGACGTAGAGCGTTGATCGTCAAAATTTAACCCCCAGTTGGCATCGGCATACCCAACCAAATACAACTGATCAAATGGACGAAAAACAAGTCCAAAATCAAGAGTGCCACATAGATACCTCAAAATACGTTTTAATGCCACCATATGTGCCGTAGTAGGTTGTGCATGAATTGACAAACTCGATTTACAGCATAGGCAATATCAGGCCTGGTCAGAACAACATATTCAAGAGCACCCGCAAGACTTCTGTACTCAATAGGATCTTCCAAACGATCTCCATCAGTCTTGGACATGGTAGATGAGCTGACCATCGGTGTAGGAACACTCTTCGTTGTAGTCATCGAGCAACGAGCAAGAATATCCCGGATATATTTTCGCTGGCAGAGATGTAGACAACCAGAGGAACGAGTCACCTCTATCCTGAGAAAATAGTAAAGATCACCCATATCCTTAAGGGAGAACTCATTGTTTAATAATTGAACAAACCAGTCAATTGTCGTGGACAAGTTGCCAGTGATAATGATATCATTGACATATACAAGTAAGTAAAGAATAGAATCTGATGTTAACCGAACAAACAATAACGCATCAAATTTAGAGACAACGAAACCAACGGAGACTAGAAACTGTCGCAGCTTCTCAAACCAGGCACGAGGAGCTTGACGTAGACCATATAAGGCTTTCTGCAGACGACAGACAAACGATTTTCCTTTTGAATCATATTGTTTGTATCCTAGCGGCTGATGCATAAAGACTTCAGTATCAAGATCCCCATTCAAAAAGGCATTGTTCACATCAACTTGCCTCAAAGACCATCCTTTGGAAATAGCAATCGATAAAATAACTCGAATAGTGGCAGGCTTAACTACTGGACTGAAGGTTTCCTTGAAATCACAGCCAGGAACCTGAGAACAACCTTTCACAACTAGCCAAGCTTTCTGTCAAGCTATAGTACCGTCAAGATTTTTCTTGATCTTGAAAAGCCACTTACATCCGATGACCTTGCAATTTGCTAGGCGAGAAACAAGTTGCCATGTAGAGTTACGAACCAGAGCATCATATTCAACCTGAGCTGCGGCCCGCCTTTCAGAGGAAGAAAAAGCTTCCTTGATCGAAGAAGGTTCCACAGCTTCAACAGTTAGAGCTTTGGGTTTGAAAATACCAGCCTTCGACCGGGTCACCATCGGGTAAGTATTGCCTACGGGCTCATGATGAGGTTGACCTTCAGAGGAGAACTCGTGATCTTCTACAGAACGGATCCTATCAGCATCAAGTACAGAGGAACCTTGTGGGTTACGGTTAGACCCAATATCAGACTGAGCCGCAATAGTAGGAGTAGTCATTGGACACAGAAATGGTTGAACAGTAGAGGGCTCAAAAGTCGGAGAAGAAACTTATCGAACTAACGGGACAAACATAGAGACATACTGACTAGGGCCTGATAGTTAACCCTCGGAAGCAGACTTTGACGAAAGAAATCGATTCTCATCAAACACAACGTGCCGTGAGATAACTATCTTGCCAGACGGAAGAAGGCATTGGTACCCCTTATGTTGAGCACTATAACCCAAAAACGTAGAGGGTTGAGACCGAAAATCCAACTTATGTGTCATAAACGGCCGTAAATATGGGTAGCAACAACATCCGAACACTCTGAGATGATCGTAAGTGGGCTTGCATCCATAGAGAGCCTTATACAGAGTTTGGCCATGTAACACTGGAGTGGGAAGGCGATTGATGAGATGAACAGCACAGGAAATTGCATACCCTCAGTACTCCATAGACAAATTTGCCTAAGCCAGAAGAGTGATACCCATATCAACAATATGTCGGTGTTTGCGTTCAGCCACTCCGTTCTGTTCAGAGGTATGTGGACCGGTCAGTCGATGAATGATTCCTTGCGATGCTAAAATTGATGTAAAGGCTCGATATTCTCCTCCCCAATCACTTTGAAATTGTTTAATATTCTTCCCAAACTGAGTTTTAACAAATTGCTGAAACTGGAGAAAAGACTTCACAACCTGAGACTTCTGTCGAAGTAGATATATCCACGTGAATCGGGTGCAAACATCAATAAAAGAAACATAGTACCAGTTATTGCCACACGGAACGGACGTAGGACCCCACAGATCAAACACAACCAAAGTAAAGGGTTCACTATATTCTGTAGTAGAAACAGGAAACGGCAATTTATGGGATTTTCCTTTTTGACATGCAGTACACACAGATTCACAATTGTATTTATCGGAGGCAATGCTACATTTATTCAGAACAAATTTGACAATATTAGAAGCTGGGTGACCCAAACACTTATGCCATAGAGAGAAAACATTACACTCTTTGGAGTTAGCCTCGATTTTAGAAGAACCAGTGGAAGGAGCTTCAGCCGACTGAACAGACATCACAGGTACCGGAAAATGATACAGTCCATCACGAATGTGGTCCTTCAGCAGAGTTTCCCGAGGCATGATGTCCTTAATAACATAATAAGTGGGGTGAAATTCAAAAAATACAGCATTATCATTTGTAAATTGAGATACCGACAAAAGATTCTTCCTGATGCTTAGAACACACAAAACGTTAGATAAGTGCAGCAACTTAGATTCAGTAGGTAAATAACTATGTCCAATTGACGCAATCGAGGTGGGAGTGGCATCACCCATTAGTAGATTAGAAGTACCTGAATACGGAGTTACGTGATGCAGAGCCGATGGATCCCGACACACATGATTACTAGCTCCCGAGTCAGGATACCAGGATGTGGTGCCCACTGGCACGGGAATATAAGAATTTGTACCACCAGCATTGGAGCCAACATGTGTAGTATTGACATTATAGTCAGAAGAGGAATCAGACCCAAAGTAAACACGAGCACGTGGTTTAGTATGCCACGAAACAACACCACCACCAAAGTGATCATCATACGGCCCTACACCAAGAGAAGAATTAATTTGAACATTATTAGTAATCGGTGTTTGGGGTAAGAGAGGGGCATTCGGCCTATTAGATTCTTGAATTGGCCCAACACCATGTGGCCTATTATTGTGGGGCCTAGGTACATCACAAACTTGAGGAGGGAGCCTATGTTGACCATTCAGCCCAAGCACACAAGGTGGCCCGCGTGCACCACAATGTTGTTGTCCAGCATTCGGCCTAACAAAAGGAAAGTTTGACACACCATGTGGTTCCACATCATAGTAATTTTGACCACCATAAAAATTTGGACCATTAGCACCATAATTTTGACCAATAGTACCATAATTTTGACCAGCAAAATAAATTTGACCAACATCAAACCTAGGTCATCTGTTTGCTTGTGAATACCACTCAACATCTGCTGCAGGAGGCTGCAAGCCATTAGACAGAACAGAGATCGGGCCATCAGGCGCAAACGAGGGAACCACCACCGGCGCCGCCTCATCACGATGGTATCGGTAATAACAGCGCTGAGCGATGTGACCATATTGGGCACAGATCTGGCATTGAAGGTGCTGTCGAAAACTCCTCCCTCGACCGCGTGAGAATGTCCGACCACCACGAGCAGGTTCATCCGTCATCTACGAAGGCGAGCTTTCCACCAAGTTTGCCGCAAGAACCACATCATGAACAACCCGTTCTTGACGGAGTTCACATTCAAGAAGCACATCGAAAATACGTTGAAACGGTAAGGGAGATGGAGAAAGAGAAGCGGACAACACCACGACATCAAACTCGGTAGGAAGGCCCGCAAGTAAGATCTCCGTCCTCTCGGCCTCGGAGATGTGCGATCTAGACGCTTCCAAAAGAGCACACAACGCTTTTAGTTTCGCAACAAAATTAGTAACAGAGAGTGTACCTTTTCGCAAAGAATGGAGTTCGTTGCGCAACCGAGACTGCTTCGCACCAGTATCTGCCACGAATAAAGTGTTCGTCGTTGTCCACACGTCAAAAGCCGACTGAACATCAACAAAGGATGAAAGGAACGAAGGTGCGATGATGGACAGTAGCCAGGACATCAGAAGATTATCTTGCTGCGTGAAGGCCGATGAGGTCGGATTGGACACAAGTCCTCCTTCAGGCGCTTGAACAAATCTAGCAGGAGCTGTGACCGAGCCATCCAAGAACCCAGCCAAGTCATATCCAGTAACAATCAGCTTCACTTGTTTTTGCCATTGAATGAAGCTATTTTCGTCGAGTTTGACGATATCATGCCTAGGAAAAGAATTGATGATTCTGTCACCGGTGAAGGGAGAGCCATACGGCTCAACAGAGTCAGAATCAGCAGAATGTACGGTGTTCATGGCCTAGGATCGGCGACGACTGATACCATAAAGAGAGGTATAGTCACTTGAACTAAACTACAGAATACTGAAATTGAATTGGAAAAGGAATTGAAGAACTCTGTTTCTATTTCATGAATCTAGTCTGCTTTTTGATCGTTGTACAAACAGTATTTATAGAATGAGTATCGTAAGCTGTTGCTAACAGCATTATCTAACTGCTTGACTGATCACTATCAGTTGTAACCAACTAACAACTGCCTGAGCTATTACTCTATCAGGCATTGATATTTTTCCTTCGAAATAAATCGTTTGATTGTGGTATTTATCAGCGGATTTTTCATTTGTAGCGGCGGCTTTTAAGTTGTTAATTACGACGGTTTGTTTACAGTGTAATTGATATAAAACCATAATACTAATTAAATAATAATTAATCTAAAAAATATTTATTATTAGTATTTTAAATATTATTCTATGTTAATATATTAAATTTAATTTCAACTCAATTGCACCATTCAAAAAATACAAAATAAATGAGCTTATTTTACAAATGGATGCCAAAAAAATCCACCTTCGACATACCAGACTATTACTCCTGAAAGCCACTATACTCGAGCAAGAAGAAAATCTATAGTGCACAAAATGATGAGAGCAGCCTGTTGAAAAATATCAACCACACTACTCGTATAGAAACTCATAATATGGGGTAGTCCTATTTACGACTCTCGTCGACGGATACATGCTTCTTCAAGGGACTTGATGAGACCATGTCTTGTTTCAAGAGAGATTTTTATTTGTCAAATTATTTAATTTTTACTGTAAATAATTTATTAAGATTTTTGCTCATTCATTCAATTAAAAAAAGCCAATATTAATAGTAAATTATTATTAAATATCAAAAAATAAAAAAAATAAAATAAAATCAAACATATCAAATAACAATAAAACGTGAATCTTTTTTGGTCATGAAAACAAAACATATCATATTAAATAATACTAAAAGGTTTTCTCTCGATGATTCTTAATGTTATTTGAATGAAAATGGTTTGATAATGCATATATTTATAGGATTAAATATTAGTCTTAATTCATATATAACTATAATGCTAATGGGGCGTTTGGTTCGCCAAATCTTAGATTACGTGCCATAATAGGATTATAGGAATGTAAAATTATAGGTGGAATGTGACATTACTTTATATGTTTCTTTTTTTTTTTTTTTTTTTGCTAGAATGTAAGATTCAGGTATTTCGTTAACGGAATGTAAGATTACCTAGAAGCACATTGTACTCAATTGTTCTTATTATAGAATTTAGTTTTTTTTTCTAACAAGTTTAGTTCCTTTAATTTTTTAGCCTCAATTTTCATAAAATTATGATAAAGTATTACAACTCTTACTTTTTATTACCATTTATATATGAAGAAGTAAATAAATTGTGTTGAAATAAATATGTAATTCATAATTATAACAATTCATTAAAAGTCATTGCAACACCAACCATATTATAGTTATAACATAATTAATATATTAATAAATAAATTATTAAATAAAACATAATGATTATAATTGTAAGATATGATATCTATTGGTTCACTATTAATAATTTTTTTTGTTTTTAATTAGTTTTTTATTTAAGATTTAAGGAAAAAAAATGATAAATTGATTAGAATAATAAAATAAAGGGCAACTTGGTCCAAATTTAAGATTACGCTTATAATCTAAGGCTCTGTTTGGTTGCAGGAAAACATTTTCCGGAAAATGTTTTCCTAGTTTTCCAATGTTTGTTTGACTGAAAACATTTTCCATTTGGAAAATGTTTTCCAAAACACGGGTAAAATGGCTTACATTTTAGGGAAAATGTCTTACGGATTTCATTTCTGTAAGACATTTTCCATCTCTTTCATCTGTTTTTCATTCCTACTCTTTCTTCCGCTCTTCATCTTCTTACCATCGCATAGCTTCTCTTCTCAGGTTGTTGTTTCCTTAGTCCGTCGCGTATCTTCTTCTCAGGCTGCTGTTTCATTTCCTCTATTTCTTAGGCAAATCTCATTCCTCTTCGCTGGGTCTTGGCAGGTATGGCATAAAGCTCTTTTTTTTCTTCTTGTTCTTTACTTGTCCACATTTAACCGATTTTATGCCTGAAATTTTATGTCTTTCTTTGTTTCTTTATTTTTAATTTTTTTCTGGGTTTGGGATTAATTTCTATCGATTTAGGGCAATGAAAATGTAATCTGGTGCCACGTTTTGTTTGTAATGCTTAATTCTTATGCTTGTTTTTGGAAATGTCTGCCCATTTATACTATCAAGTCAGGGTTTTGGTGTGGATGATACTTCAATGTTAGGAAATGGTTGCCTCTATCTTCTTTGAAGTTGTTTGTGCTTCATATCAATTTTGATACTTGAACACTATAAAGATAATATGCAAGTATGTCAATTATAGCTTCTGTAATTTCAATATCATTTCAGGTTTTTGTGATGGGTTTATGTTTGAGCCAAATTTCATGAAATACATGATAAGTTATTATCTTTTGTGGAGTTCAATACATTGTCATTTGTGCGATTCCTATCCGAACAGTAGAGAAAGGTTTTTCTTTCAGTCATTACAATATCAGGCTCTCCATCGTTGTAAATAATGTCCTCAACTTATTCATGGATACCTCTTAGCAATTCCACATCTTTACTGAGCAAACTTGTTAATTTCTCTATAACCAAACTCACAGCCACTTCAGCCACTTTAGATTTAATTTTTATACTGTTGAATACCCTTTTGTTCTTTGTGCTGAATTAGTGGTGGGTTTTATCTGAAAGTGAAGCAACGTTGGTTATACAAGTTTCTTTCGGTTCATATGCCTGAAAATTTTCCTAGTTATCATTAACATGATGCATTTTTCTTTCTTATTTTTGGTTTTAAATTTTTGAGTTTCTACTTGAGTATTGAGTAATGAGATTTTTGAGTTATGCTTCAATTTAAAGTTGTCTACTTTCTACCTCTGCATCACTTTGCTGTATTTGATTTTCTATTTTTCATCTTGTGGCTTGTTACTGTGTTTCATATCATAAAAGGTATTGGTTTAATGGAAATAGTTGACTAGTATCGCTACCATTTTGTGTTATACTATTATTTGCAGCCACAATCAGCTGTTAAATTGTTCACATCACTATTGGGGGCTTTAGCAGTGGCAATGTCGACACTGTTACACCACCTCTAGAGTGATTAAGCTTGATTGAAAAAATTCCTAGTTGTCATTAATCCAATGAACCTTTCTTTCTTATTTATGCTCATGAAGTTTTAAGGTTTGCTTGAACTGTGGCATGATGAAAGTCATTAATTGGATTGTTGAATGGAAGTTTATTTTGCACTTACAGTAAAACACATATTAGCTTTTATGGCTTAGTACAAAATTTTTGAATATTGGTTCATTGGCATAAGCATACCTGTAATATTACATGTTTAGTGTTATGCTATAAGGAACTTATAGACTGTTCTCTTGGCAAGTTGCTTCATTCCCTTGCATACATCTTTTCCTAGAAGTCATTACCCAAAATAAATAACTCCATTCTAGTTCACATAGACAGCGGGATTTGCTGGTCCAGCATCTTGAAAAGATTTATTTCCTTCCAATCCATATCTGGTATAATCACTAAAAGACCACTTTTTGGTTAGTCCAAAGATCATGGTTGCATTTTGGATTTTTTCCAGTCTCATTGATTCCTATCACCGTAAAGTTTGCTTTGCTTATATTCCTTGACTCAATTAATTTTGTTTGCTAGATTGGTGTCCTCTTCCTCTACTGCCAGCAGTTAATGTTTATAATCAGAATAATTATTTCAACATTAGTATAAGTTCACTCTGATATCACTTTGATGCACTGCTATAGAGATATTAAAATGAAAAACAAATAGTGAAACAATCATAAGAGGAAAGATGCAGGAATGCTAATTGTATGGGATAAAGGAGAGTTCTTAACTAGTAAAAGTAGGACTAATAAGAATTCTTTTGTGGTTGAGGTGGAGTAAAGAAAACTTTAATGCTGCTATATGTAATGTATAAGATATACAAGCAACCTGCTGCCCCTAAAATTCCACTAAAAGCTAGATTATCTTTTAGTCAAATATTATGGTTGTGCAATTTCTGTTTCTATGTTGGTTCATCATAATATTTTGAGCCTTTTATATATATAATATTATTGGCATGTTTTTTTAGCCTTATAAAGACAATAAAACATATTTTCCTGGACCTAATTGTCATGTTCTATCTTTTGTAGGTTACTAGTGTTGAAGAAATGCTTTTTCCAGAAGCATACATTTTGCTCTATACTACACAGAGTATAGTTTTCAATTGTAATAGAACTGTTGTCTTGTAAACAAATCCTCTGATTTGGAGAGTATTTTCTCATGTGCAATTGAAGTAGTTATTGTTAATTTCAAAGATCCAAATGTTGTATATTTAAATCATCAAATATAGCCTGTTTAGATGTAGGTGAGCCTGTCATTCTTCACATTTCAAAATTTAATAATATAAATAGAAATTGGAATTAGCCTAGAAATATAAATTGCACGACCATAACATTATTATTTTATCTTTTCTTTATTTTCACATAATTGTTTTCTTTTTTCAATTTAGTATATCGTGTTACTTTCGATTTTATTTTTATTTCAAATTCATTCTAAATCATTGCAATATATGTAAAAAAAAATTTAAAATATAAAATTTTATTAATATGTAAATAAATTTATTAATATATGTAAAAACAACTTTTCCGGAAAATATTTTCAGGAATTTTGCCAAACAACAGAAAATATTTTACACAGATTTATCCAAACACCAGAAAATATTTTCAGGAAATCATTGTCCAGAAAAGTAAATCATTTTCCAGAAAACATTTTACTAGCAAACAAACGGACCCTAAGATTACTTAAAGAATGGGTCGTAATGAGATTACATCCTATATTACGGCCATAATGTGAGATTATAGACTGGCCGGAATGTTGAAATCCAAACACTGTAATCTCATTCCAAAGCTTGTAATGTCACATTCGACGAACCAAACACCCTTATATAACAATTCGAATCCCAGCCTATAAATTTCGTTCGAATTCTAGAGTTCACATTGAGTGATTCTAATAAATCACGAATTAATTTCTTGAAACTCAGTCAAAATCACTTTGCTTAGTTTGAGCTAAATGACTTTACAAAATTTTGCGTTGATTTTGTAATTCAAATCGAATTTAACAATTTTAAAGAATAAAAGTATGAAAACCCACTTGCAGCAAAAAGTTAAACCATTCACGTTACTTGAAAATCCATACATTAAAATTTGAATAGATAACGGAACAAAAATGTATTGATAAATCAAAACCCATGTACGAAAACATCGAATCAAGTCAATTATGGAAATCATACCGCAGTTCACTTAGCATTTATTTGCAAATATCCATAAAACATAGTTTATAGACTCATAATATAACTTATTTAACTAACTTGGACTGAGTAAATCCAAGAATTCCGAATGACAAAGTCCGAGCCTTAGTTATGTGAAATACCTGAAAAGTGAAAATTAAAGAGGTGTAGTTCAGTGTGAGTCCGAAACAAAAGAAAAGCGGCAATGACGAAGAAAATAAACAAATATACAAAAAAACTCAATTAACACATCACACATATTTACAAAAAATAAAATAGGCCATATCACGTATATTCCAACGAAGTTCATACAATCACAATATACTCGGATGCAAAACGAATGCATAAGAAAAAATCCCACCCAACCAATCAAAACACCACTCCGTCCCCTCTACACACCACAAAAGGGGTATGGTAGACCCTTCCACCCTGCACACCACAATCGTATGCCACTAAAATAAGGATATGCAGCTATCATATAACATAATATTGCAGTTAAACTGTCGAAACTAACTTCCTTCCCTTTACAACCAAAATCCCAGATATTTATGCAAATGCAAAAACGCGCAATCATCATGCATACGGACATACTCATATTTAGAGAAACAGAACCAGAATTCAACATACTTGTGTTTCTGCTTCCATGAGGCGCAATGGGCTTTCATACCTGGTAGGCAAATCTCTGATAATGTTTTGGTCGCCTATGAGATATTGCACTCTTTGAAAGCCAAGCGTTGGGGCAAGAAAGGAAATTTTGCTCTAAAACTTGATATGAGTAAAACTATGAAAGAATAAAATGGGATTTCTTTGCCAGGATGATGTTAAAGTTGGGTTTTCATATTGATTGGGTGACCTTAATTATGTGGTGTGTCGCTTCGGTCACTCACTTAGTGGGAATCAATGGGAATAGCAGTGAATGTTTTGTGCCTTCAAGGGGTCTACGATAGGGTGACCCTCTCAGCCCCTATTTATTCTTACTATGTATTGAAGGCTTTTCCACGATTTTGGCTGAGGCTAAAGAACGGAACTTAATACTGGGCATTCGAATAATTAGAGGTCATTTGGCCATAAACCACTTATTCTTTGCAGACGATAGTATTCCTTTTGGGGATGCTTCGAAGGAAGGTGCTGAGAATATCTACTGTGTCATTTCAGAATACGAGAAAGTTTAAGGGCAGAAGGTCAATTATGACAAGTCATTTGCTTTATTTTGTGGCAAATGTTGATGAAAGCGAGAAAGACATAGTGAGTACCATCCTGAGTGTTTGAGTATCATCAAATCTGGAAAAGTATCTGAGTTTCCCTATGATGGTGGGTAGAAAAAAGAAATGGGCATTTATGAATTATGTGGGCAGATTTCGAAGTAGAATGGAAAGTTGGAATCTGTGGTTTTTATCAATGGTAGGAAAAGAGACTCTCATTAAAACAATATTGCAAGCTCTTCTAGTTTATGCCATGCAATGCTTTCTTTTTCCAAATATGTTGTGTACCAAGCTAGAAAATGTGCTTAATAATTTTTGGTGGAGTAATACTAAATCGTTAAAAGGTATTCATTAGAGTTCTTGGAAAAGTTTATGTTTACCGAAACCCATTGGGAGCTTGGGGTTTCACGATTTTGCTATGTTTAATTTATCTTTATTAGCTAAATAGTGTTGGCGCATTTGGACTCAACCAAACTGTTTACTAGCCAGGGTATTAAAAGCACGCTATTATGATCTCACCCTTCCCTTACCTGGAGAAGCATTCTGAGTGCCAAAGGTTTGCTTGAAAAGGGACTAGGATCAATAAGGATTCAGTGAATATATGGAATGACCTTTGGATTCCTGGACCTGAGGATGGTAGAATTATATGTCAGAAAATTGATATCAGATACACTAAGGTGTCTCATCTAATTCACTTAGAAAGTTGTACCTGGAAGGAACACGTCATTCGCGAGCTCGCAGATGCTAATCAAGCTGAAGCTATTCTGTCAATTCCACTGACTAGGTGGCATGATTTGTAGGTTTGAAGGATCGGGGGTATATACAGTAAATAGTGGTTACAAGCTAATTATACGTGATAAATTACAATCACTGAGAGATTTCCCTACTTCTATGACAACAACTATTAAAACTTTCTTCTCTGAATTATGGGCACTACAACTGCCAGAGAAGATAAAGATTACATTGTGGAAAGTTTACAATGATTTCATGCCTACGTATGCTAATCTCAACAAACGCAACATTCCTACTCCTTTGTTTGTCTGCTATGTCAAGAAAGTAAGGAAATTGTAGACCACTGGTTGCGTTTTTGCTCGGTCACAAGCTAAATTTTGACGATTTTGCAAATTATAGTGTCCTCTGTCTCGAAACACTCAGATTACAGAACTTGGTTATTTAAGACTTTCCATATTGCAAATGATAGAACTAGAAAATTTTCGGCATTAAATATCTGGTCTATTTGGTTTGCACGATATCAGTTTGATTCATAAAGGTATAAGACAAATAGTAAATGAATTATCGGGGTTCATTTCAAGCTATCTACATGAAATTGATACTCTAGAGGCAATGAGGACTACTATTTGCCCCTCTATGCATGCGATTTGGAGACCACCTAAACCAGGCTTATTAAATTAAATTTTGATTCCTCTTTCCATGTCTTGGCCAAGGAGGGGCGTTGTTTCTTTGAAGAAAGATTACGGATTGAAGAGGCACCAGAATTGGTTGAGCGAACGACAGCAGTAGACTGGTTGCACTACTCTACAATGCCCTAATCTGGGTTACTAGCTTTGGTTTTTCAAAAAATTTTGTATTTCACTCCGATGATAATACCTAAGCTTCGGCTCTCTACTGGGTTTTCTTGCTGTTTCATGGAGTTATCTCATATCTAGGTTCTTTAGAGAGTTTGTAGCTAGATCCATGGCTTGAAGGGTCTAGGGAGGATCTGTTTTCTGTTGACTGCGGTTACTACTTTAGTTTTTGTTTGTTTGTATTTTTTTCTTTTTTGGCTTTAATTTGGGTTGCAGACTTCTTTAATTGCTTGTTGTTTCCCGATGTCTGTGCTTTGGGACACGTTTGGGTTTCTTTATTTCCTGCCTTATTTTTAAAGGATGCCATCTACCTTTTGTTTCAAAAATTTTCTTTCTTTTACTCTACCTTACTACTAGAAAGGGTATGCATGACCTTTTGAACTTTGTTAGTGGAAATAATGGAATCTTAAAAACTCATAGTCTATTAGATAATTTTTGTTATATCTATTTTTTTTTATTAGTCTATTTTTTTAACTTTACAACCAAAATGTTTCTTGATTTTAAAAGGAAAAATATGTTCCCTCGATCAAACCCAATAATTCTTATACCCTGTTGATTTTTGAAAATTATTCTCTATATTTTAATCCAAAGACATCAAGTTGAATTCCTCTAAAATATTTCAAAACTTGTCAAAGTGTTTAAAATGTCTTCACATTAAAATATATGGATTAAATTCTAAAATTTTCATAGAGTACGAGGATTCCTAACACATTTATACTAAAGTAGAACTATTGAATTCCTCTAAAATATTTCAAAACTTGTCAAAGTTGTCAAAGTGTTTAAAATGTCTTCACATTAAAATATATGGATTAAATTCTAAAACTTTTATAGAGTACGAGGATTCCTAACACATTTATACCAAAGTAGAACTATCTTTACAAAATAACTTTATTTTGGCATTTACAAAATAATTGGGATTTCGGAGAAAATGATTTATTAATTCAATAAATGAATTAATAAATGAGTATTGGTGATACAAGTGTCAACAAGAGATGAGATAAAAAGGAGAAGATGGGTTCACCTAAATAGGTGAAGAGCTGAAGAAAGGAGGAAGGTAAAGAGGAGGGTAAGATACCAAAGGAAGTTGAGTGTTGAGGACTCCTTAGGGTTGCTAAAAGGTCAAAAAAAATCATTTCTCATCGTCTTGGAGGATCTTTATAGAGGGGAGGTCTAGTGCCTAGTGGCGCCATGTCATTGACAAATTCGGTACATGGTGGTCGTGTGACCGGTTAGGTGGCAAGGCTGTTGTGCATGGGTTGTCCTCATACATGGTACTATTCTAATGTTCCCTTGGCTGAGGTAGTATGAAGTTGTTATGCTCAATGATCCCTTAGTGGTCCCCTCTTGGAAGTGAGTGCGTTCCCGTTATAAGCAAGTGGCTTGGAAGATGAGGTTCCCGGGTGGTTAGTCACCCAAGACCAACCTAGTGCTGTAAGGTAGTGAACCGTCTAAGTAATCTTCAAGTGAGAAGCTAAGTATTGGGAAGCAAAAGGTCATCCATGAGTGCCTTCAAGTACTTTCTCGTGGTGCCACGTGTCGTTATTGAATAAGGATATAATAAGTGTAATTTGATACTTCCGTCAAAATAAAGTAATTTATTCTGTTAAAATATTTATACACTAAAATTTTGAGTATTGCTAATGTAAAATAATATAATAATTACTGATAGCAAGAAAAATTCGTATTTTTAATATATTTATGTTTGGCTAATTATCAAATAAAATGCTATTAAATTTGAAATTTTCTTATCAGGAATGAAGTTGGTGTGTTGAATTCAAACTCTTACAAAAAAAAAAAGGCTAAATTGGAACAAAAAGCAAAGAGGAGGGCTTGATTGAAAGATTGAAGATTCAAAGATAATTGGATAAAGATTGAAGGGTTGAAGATTTTTTTTACAAGTGGTTGGATAAAGATTAACGGATTTTTTATATTGTTACAACTCTGTAATTAGTTTAAATTCTAGTTTAAATTTGATTTTTAAATTTTGAATTATTTAGTGATAATATTTAGAATTATTTAGTGATAATATTTAGAAAAAAATTAGCTAAATTTTAGCACTAAAAGGGTGTATAAATACCTAGTGGCTACAACCAATTGAACACACTTTAGCTTTCGCTTTGGCTTTAATAATTTCTTTTCTTTTTTTCTTTCCTTTCCTGCATCAATTCTCATACTGTTTCATTCATTTTTATACTTTCAACCTTTTTGGCTTAATTACCTTTCAAGGCCCTTTCCCTTCCCACTTTCCATAATTCCATTTAAATCATTTATTATAATTCTTTTCATGATTAACTAAACCCTTTTTAGCATTAGACCAGATATTGCTCCAATAAAACAATCGTGAGATACGAGCCCGCTCAAAAAACCTCTCAACGCAGTATTTTCTATCTCTCCGATATATGGGATAGTACAAATCCGTCCCTTAAAGTTGATTCAGCTTCGATTCAAAAAGTGCACGTTGGGTTAGAGTTGTTTAGCGTACAATTGGGAAGACGAATCGGCCGTGCTGTGTTCAAATTACCATGAACAAATTGGCGTGTCTAGGTGGGAAAAGCTAGTTGGATTCCGTCAAGGGAGATAAAGATCAGATTTAAACGACCCACGCAGTTGAAGCCGTTGATTTGATTGGGCTTTTCAGAGCGCAAGGCTGTCAAAATCTTAAATTGTGAACACGTATCGCAATTAGAAACTTGGCAAGAGTCGATTTGCAGGTCGTATTAGGATTGACTACTTAAGGAAAAGTTGGCGATCGGGACGTTCTTGGTCGTTATAACCAGCTTATTTCTTGGAAGGGAAAATCTATTTTAAGGATTGATTTAAGATTGGAGTACACCGAGGCTAAGGCTAAGCTTAAAAAAATATTTTATTTATCTATTTATTTTATTTTCTTAAATTTATTTATTTTTTGCATTTTTGAATCTGTTTTATTTTATTTTTCGTATTTTTTCTTTATTTATCTTAACCAATTTAAACCCCCATTTTTTTTAGCATTTCCATACATAGGTCGTAGGCACGACGACTGCGACCGCAACATCGATTCTGGTCACAGAAAAAGGCGAAATTAGATAGTCAGTTACTGCGGATTCGACCATACTGCTTTATAATGCTAATTACTGTTATTTTGTTGTAGGAATTTATATTTGGTGGTTTCAACGCCTATCAAATTTTGGCGTTGTTGCTGGGGATTGGTGAAAATTTCTAATTTTTGTTTTTTTTATGATCAGGTCAGAATCGGGGACTCTAGCATTTGAACCGGAGATAGAAAAGTTGGCTCGTACACTTCGAAGAGAAGCTATTCGGCTCGGTAAACAACCACAACCTGATTTTGAAGAAGAATCTTATACCGAAGATATCTACTCATCCGAAGATTCAGACGAAATGGCAGATCAAACTATACACCAACTTGCAGCTGCATCAGATGAATAACAATCGCTATGTATAAATTATTCGGCGGGCGAAACACCATTCGATTTAAATTCGGGATTAATACATTTATTGCCTACTTTCCATGGTTTGAAAAATGAGAACCCACATACTCATCTGAAAGAGTTCCACATGGTTTGTCTGAGCATGAAACCAGAAGGAGTAACTGAGGATCAAATAAAACTACGAGCTTTTCTTTTTTTATTAGCTGATTCTGCTAGAGAATGGCTGTTTTATTTACCTCTGGAATCTGTTAATACTTGGACTGATATGTCTCGATTGTTTCTTAACAGGTTTTTCCCAGTAGCTCGAGCAGCCGAATTAATGAGTATAGTCGGAATACAACGAAAAGAAGCAATCATTCTATGAATATTGGAAGCAATACAAGAAGTTGTGCACAAGCTGCCCACAACAAGGTCTGTCTGAACAGTCGTTTCTACAGTATTTCTACGAGGGCTTACTCCCAATGGAAATGAAGATGATTGATGCCGCTAGTAGAGGGGCTCTTGCGAACATAACTCCCCAAAGAGCTATGGCTGTAAATTCTCAACAGTATTGATCACCTATGGAACCTACAAGAAGGGTTCATGAGCTAAGTACACATTCCATAGTAAATAAGATTGATGAACCTACTAATGCGGTTAAAAATATGCTTGTAGGACAGATGAACCTAACTCGATTGTGTGGGATTTGTGCTAAGCCTGATCATCCTACCGATTCGTGCTCGATTTTACTTGAGGACACACCTGCACAAGTAGATGTCGTTGGGAACTTCCTAGGGCCACCTCAAAAGCGCTATGATCTATATTCAAACATGTACAATGTAAGGTGGAGGGATCACCCAAATCTAAGCAATGGATCGGACCATCGATACAATCAACCATATCAACTAAGGCCACCTCTGCCTCAACAATATCAACCTCCAAAGTCATCTCAAGAAACCATAGTAGAAAGGCTAGCCGTTAGCATTGAAAAGTTCCAACAAAAGACTAAAGTGCATCTCTAGGAAATGGATCAGCAAATAAGTAAGTTAGCTCTTACAGTTAGTCGTTTGAAGAACCAAGGAAAATTACCATCCCAAATCGAGTCGAACCCACGTCCAAATGCAAGTGCTGTGACTGTAAAGGATGGAAAAGAGTCAGTGTAACACCCCAAACCCGGCCTAGACATTATGGCCGTATCTAGCAATGTCACACGATGGTGTTTTTGAAACCTCGTTGTTACGATTAAAATATCCCATGTTATTATCTTTAGTAAACCTTTGTTAGAACTTAGGAAGTCGTCTTTATTCAATTAAAACATTTGTTTTGAAACATCCCTCATTGCGGAAGCTTTAATAGAACAGTCTAGGTGATCATACGTTTAGAAATTACTTTAACTTTTTGAAAACCAAATTTCCTACGACCACCAGATATAAATCCATAAAGTAAATAAATAAATAAAAACCCAAATTTAAAACCGAAGTCCTAGAGGGTCCTTAAATTACAACCCAATTAATCAATAATAATTAAATCATAAATCGTAAATTGAAAACCATGAAGTCCAAAAATTACTATGGTCACCACTGAGTCCTCCGCCGCACCGATTCATCTAAGTCTGGGGATTACCTGTGCACATTAAACAAAAAGGGTGAGTTTACGTAAACTCATTATGTAACCCTGCAGAAACAAACAAACAATTAGTATTCACAGTGCATAGTTGAACAGTCTTGGGCCTAAGCCCTTTTCAGTATCAGTGACAGTTTGGGCCTTAGCCCAACTCAGAACAATGTCAAAAATACAGTAGGCCTTATCCCATCACAGTATCAGTAGCAGTAACAGTTATGCAGTAGCAAAATCCTACCCAACCAGCCTCTACACACCATCTCCGTCCAACCCTACACTCTATGTGGGGATATAATTAACCCACCCATCTCTACACTCCAAGTAGTACCGAATGCGGCACAATACAGTAGTTTGTAGCTGAGCTGCCAGTAAATTAAGCTTAAAGCCTTTCAGTACACTTCCTCCGAATAACAAACCCCAACCTAATGCAATGTAACACACAATGGATGACATGCTATTATGCAATTTTAGTACATATATTCAATTCAAATATTAACATGCTCAGTACAGATATCATTCAATTAATTTCACATGTTTAGGGGTCTAAGTAGCGCTTATCGACCCTACAGTAGGTTCACAGTCGACTTGGCAACCCATGCAACCTTAAAAATATTTCGGTAAAAATAGGCCCACATGCCCATGTGATATGCCCGTGTGGGCCCACACACCCGTGTGGCCCACTCGACCTAAATTGGCCTTGGCCGTGTGATCTATTTTTAAAGTAACTAATGCTAGCTCAATACTCATATATGTTTTCACTATTTACTTATATGTTCATTCAAAGTTGTCTACTTGAGTCATTATCACTAAATTATTTATATCTTGAGCTACAGAATTCCAAATTAAGTTTCGCTTGATGCTTTTGAAACTAGACTCAAATACCTTTCTACCATAAAATTTTTAGAATCTATAGTTTATTAAATAAGTAGAGTAAAATCTTTAAAGTTATCCATATTCTGCTGTTTGACAACTTTATCCTTTCCTTACTAAAAATTATTTATCTCTTAGTACGGAATTTAGATGATGTTTCCATTTGTTTCTCTTGAAAATAGTCTCATTAAATATTTAAAAATATAAATTTAAGCCCTAATTATTTTTTTACAATTTTTTATGATTTTCCTAAGGCAGAATAGGGGAACCGAAATCATTTTGACCTTGTCTCACAAAATTTATTATATCTCGTGATTTACAATTCCATTGCTTACACTGTTTCTTCCATGAAAAACTAGACTCAATAAAATTTAATTTCATATTTTATTCAACCTCTAATTCAATTCCCACTATTTTTTATGATTTTTCAAAATTAGACTACTGCTGCTGTCCAAAACTATTTTAGTGCAAAATGTTGATTTCCAAGTTTTATAACACCCTTATTTCCTTTCTCTACAATTTTTCGCATCATTTTCTCTTATTACTCGATAGCAAGGAATTTTGGCTTTTCGTCGAATTCCGTTTTCTGCGTTTAGGGTACACACCTATATCGTTTTCGCTGCTTACGCAATCTCGAGATCACTAAAAACCTATAATCGACAATCCCAACTTTAGAATCGGTATTAAACTAAGATTAAACAGTATTCACGTACCAAAGGGTCAAAGCTTGTCCGTTCATCACTTACCTTCTAACTTCGTATAATTCCACCACCACTCAACACGAGGGAGTTAGCAACAGGAATAACTTGCTGCTGTAAAAATAATAATTCCTCATTAACGAAGAGTTCAACAAAGTTAAGAACGAATTCAAAGCCCAAACCACTCTCCCAACCAAACAATCACCACTTCGAGTCAAATCGACGAACATTAATTCCAGCCTCACGGTCGACTCCTAAACAGTTAACAAAACACCCCTTAATCCCTTATCCCGAGTAACATTCGAGTTTAATAAAACGAAAACTAACCGTACAACACAATTGCACGCTTGCACAAAGGGGAAAAGATGAAGAAAGAAAAAGAAAACGGAAGGGGAATTCAAAGGAAATTCGGCAACAATGATTTATTATTTTGAAAACAAAAGAAGAAAACCGAAAATTAAGAGTGGGGGAGAAGAGAGAAAATGTCAAAAAGGTGGAAAAGAGTCTAAAATTTGAAAAAAAAAACTAAACAAAAAGATAATGCCTAAAAATCTAGTAACTCATCTCCTTAATTCTCTCCCTAACCTCCCACAACAACTCCACTACTCGAAATTTCAATTTGACTAGGACTCCACCACGCCACACGGCCAAGCAACAAAAATAATTTCCTTGCACACCAAGGGATTTGAACTCCACGCCACACCTTAGCCACCAGACCAGCAAGCCCATTCTGATATATTTTTACCAACTTTTAACTATAAGCCTACTGACCAGAGATAGGGCTTTATTCATAAAACCAAAAATTGCCCAAGTCAAGGCTTGAACTTGGGACCTCATACACACACCTAGAACACTTAACCACTGAAGTAGACAAATATTTGTGTGTCACACATACATGAAATCAAAAATTAAAATTTTGGGGCGTTACAGTCAGAACTAGTGGCAGGCATGAGTTGTGACCACGACGTTGAATGGGAAGTCGAACCAGTAGCTCCCACTGAGTTGGCGCTTCATAAACCATTTGTTGTACCTCCCCCATACCCTGGAAGGCTCACCCAAGTTAAAAAGGAATGAGAGGAAAAAGAAATCCTTGAGACATTCCGAAAGGTAGAAATTAATATTCCTTTACTTGATGCTATTAAACAGGTTCCACGCTATGCAAAATTTTTAAGAAAACTATGCACTGGCAAAAAAAAGCTCCAAGGAAATGAATAGGTGAATGTAGGAGAAAACCTTTCTGCAGTGCTACAAAGGAAAATCCCGCCGAAGTGTAAGGACCAATGTATGTTTTCTATATCCTGCAAAATAGGTAATATTGGCATAAATAAAGCTATGTGTGATTTAGGAGCATCTATTAGTGTAATGCATTTATCTATTTTTAAATTGCTAAACATGGGTCCTTTGAAAGAAACAGGGGTGATTATTCAATTGGCAGATAGGTCATGCGTATATCTAGAAGGGGTGCTGGAAGATGTCCTCGTAAAGGTAAATGAACTAATTTTTCCCGCAAATGTTTACATCATCGATATGAAGGATGGCTATTCAAGAAATGCTTTCGATATTCTACTCGAGAGATCGTTCCTAAGTATCGCACGTACAAAGATTGATGTTCGAAGTGGAACCCTCACTATGGAATTCGACGGTGAGGTGGTAAAATTTAAAGTTTATGAGGCGATGGGCCAACCTAGTACAATGTCGAATATTTCTAATGTTTATATTATTGAACCACTAACGAAATTTCATTTTGAGTATCATGAAGGGGATGGATTACAAACTATACTTTCTAAAAGTTTAGACCTCAATACGATGGATAAATTGGATGAGATAATGACATTTAGAGAACCAATTCGGGAAACCGTTGTTTTATTGGAGACTCTTCAATTCCCTAGAAGCCAAGGTAAGTATTTTGAACTTTCTCCTTCTAAAACTAAACTGCTGCCTTCTATTTTGCAGGCCCCTGATAAACCATAACTTATACATATTTTGACCCCATGCTTGGCTAATTTTTGGATGAATTTTCATTAGATTTGATGAATTTGATGCTCCTAATCCTTTAATTTCATGTTTTACACTCAGGAGAGCTTAGGGAGTCGAAAAGAATGAGAAACGGGCAAAAAATGGACAAAATGGGCCTACCTCAGAAATCAACACGGCCTGGACTATCGCAAACGGGCAGACCACACTACCATGTAACGAGCAGAATCAAACACGGCCTAAGCTATCGCACACGGGCGTGTCACACGGGCGCGTCCCTGCCGAACCCAAGTCTAATTCTATTCAGAAAAGACTACTTGTAGGCCAAGAAAGGTGCTCCAAAGCCTATATAAACACCTTAGGGGAGGACCTAAGGGGGACACACATGGTAGAAAGCAGAAAATACTTGAAGACAGCCATTGGAAGCAGCTTGGAAGAAGGATCTCCATCAAGACTGAAGATCTCGTATCAATTTCTCTTGAAGTTTTTGGGCTTTTTTTATGTTTTGTAGTTTTCCTTATTTTAAGATGTTTTCCTCTATCAGTATGAACTAAATTCCTTAAATACCTGAGGGGATGAAACCTAAGACGGATCTTATTACTATTTGATTTATAAGATAAATACTTGTTCTTATTCTTAATTGTGAGTTCTTATTCTTGTTTTAATAATTCAGTTTATTGAGTAAAGTCGAATGTGCTTATCTAGAAGAGCAAAAGTCCCTGTTTAAGAGTAGATTAACACAATTAAGCGGAGTTGAATGCAATCCTAGACATAGGACAACATAAATCTGCCGAATTAGAGTCAAATCTAATAAGGGGATCCATAGATCGAGTTAATGTGACAATAAGGATTTTAATTAGAAAGAGATTTCAATTAATCAACATACAGTCAGTTGTTTTTAGTCTCGAAAGAAATATTAACATAATTTAAGGATTTCTACAGATTAAGTCAAGTGAATAAATCGTATGAATCAGAAGTAGTAAGTGAAGTCTAGGTGGATTCTTCCTTGGGTATTGCCTCTTTCATAAAGTTGTATAAAAGTATTTTCCCAATTCATTCTCTGTCGTGCTTTTAATTAGTTTTAGTTTAAAAGAAATCACTCCAATTCTTAGGCTAGATAATAGGAAGATAGTAATTACTAGTACTCTTGGTCCTTGTCGATACGATATTTCCGGTCTTACCATAACTATACTATTAAACGATAGGTGCATTTACCTTTATTATGATCATAGTTAGTTAGAGACACATCAAGTTTTTGGCGTAGTTGCCAGGGACTAAGATATTAGGAATGCCTAATTTTTATTACTTTAGCCATTATTATTTTGTTATTACAATTTATTTTTATTTTTATTTTAATTTGCTAATTTTCCTTTTATTTGCTTCTGGCAGGTAATTTTAGTTTATGACTAGAAGAAACCCATCAGAACCCTTGCTTTTTTACAGTGAGATAGAAAGTACAACTCGCAGAAATCGTAGGGAGATAAGGCGAAGTCAACAATACATAGAAGAAGAGCAAGAGGATGAAACCAATATTACTGAGGAGATGGCTGATAATAATCCGCTACCTCCCGTGGTTGCCAAAAATCCTGCTGCTCGTACTATGTACGACTATGCTAAGCCTAATTTAACTGGGGCTGAATCGAGTATTGTTAGACCTGTTATTGCTGCAAATAATTTTGAACTGAAACCTAACACTATTCAAATGATTCAACAGTTTGTTCAGTTTGATGGTTTGCAGGACGAAGACCCAAATACTCATTTAGCAAATTTTCTAGAATTCTGCGATACTTTCAAAATAAATGACATTTCTGACGATGCCATTTGCCTTCGGTTGTTTCCCTTCTCGTTAAGGAACAAAGCTAAACAGTGGTTGAACTCGTTATCACGAGGATCAATCACTACATGGGAACAGATGACTGAAAAATTTTTACTCAAATATTTTCCACCAGCTAAAACCGCTAAGTTAAAGAATGATATCTCTTCTTTTGTGCAGATGGATTTAGAAATACTTTACGATGCATGGGAAAGATACAAGGATCTACTGAGAAGATGCCCTCACCATGGTTTACCACTGTGGCTACAGGTTCAAACCTTTTACAATGGTGTGAACCCCTCAACTATGCAATTGATTGATGCAACTGCCAGCGGTACACTAAACAATAAAACACCTGAGGCTGCTTACGAATTCATTGAAGAGATGTCACTGAAAAATTATCAGTGGCAAGTTATGAGGACGAAGCCAACAAAAGCAGCTGACGTTTTCAACCTCGACGCAATTACCATGCTATCAAACCAAGTAGAGCTTTTAAATAAAAAGATTGATGGTTTGTGTAGTTCTTTGCAGGTACACCCAGTGATGCAGTGTGATACAAATAGAGGAGGGACGAACACAACAGAATATCCACCTTACAACCCGAGCACTGAGAATGAGCAAGTTCACTATATGGGTAATGTAATAACCAATTTTTGCCTGGGGCCCATTTACAACCCAAATTAAACCCAACTAAGCCCAACTACAATAACCAAATCTAATTAGCTCAGAAGCCCAAAACCAAAATGAATAAAAAAAACAAAAAGAAAAACCCTAGCCGCCGCACCTAGGGTATCTTCCAACCAACACCATCGGCTCCACCTGAAAACACGCAAAAAAGACAAACAGCAATGGCAGAAAAACAGGATTATATTGTATTTTATTTCCTTTTTTTTCCTTCAATTTCGGTTATAAAAACCGAAGCAAAAAAACCATGAGAGGGACCTTTTTTTTACGAACCTTAGAGATCGGAATAAAAAAAACAACAGAAGTTTTAAGGTGATTTTTAATCTCTTTCACTAATCCTTCCCTGTCATATAATATTGCCTTTTTTAGATCTATTTTTTTTTAGAATTGTTACAAACGAATTTTTTTTAGCAAAAAAAAAAATCGAAAATCAAAAGAGAATAGATCTGTTTTTTTGAAGGTGACTATCTATTTTCTCGACTTTCTTTCCGATTTGGTTTTCATTTTTGATACACAAAAAAGGAGAATAAAGGAAAACACTTACTTTTGGGTTTGGTCTCCGCTGATCGGCTGGTTCGAAACGGGGCTAACGGCCTCCCTCTCGCGCGTTGGCGGCCGCCAGATGGTTGCGGTTCTGCGACGACGTGATTTGGTCTAGTAGAAGAAGAAACAATAAAAGGAGGGAGGGTTCTCTGGTTATTCTGAAGAAAGGAAATCAAATGATGAAAAAAAAAAGGGGTGTTATAAAAGAAGCAAACAGCGTCGTTTGGCTTCAAAAAGTTGCATATATCCCTTCAAGGGGATATTTATGCGATAGGCCCTCCCTTTTTATGCCACTTTTTATTTGAACCTAATTTCATTCTTTTTAATTTTTAATTTTGCCCCGAACATTTACACCTTTTTTTATTAGTCCTGCACCGAAACGCTGCGCATCAGGGTGGATTATTTACCCATTTAGTCCTCACAGGTTTACGCGCATTGCATTGTTGTCCCTGTTCACCATTCTTTTTAATTTATTGCAACTTTGATCCTCGATTTTTTATCCTGGTTTCAATCTAGTTTCCAACCTATTTTAAAGAGTTTATTTATTTATTTTTCTTCAAAATTTTAGTATTATTATTATTACTATTATTATTTACTTTATTTTTTTATCATCATTATTACTATTATTATTATTTTATTATTATTTCTATTACTATATTATATTATTACTTGTATATATATTATTATTATTATTACTAGTGTGTTAATATTATTATTATTATTATCTATTTTAATATGTTTATTTATTGTAATTAATTTATCAACATTACTGTTATTTCTTTTTACTCATAACATTGTATATCCACGTTATTATTTGTCGCACTAGTTTTTTTTTTACCCAATGCATCTAGTTTTCAAATGATTGATATTTCGTATTATGGATTTGAGAAGATCGTGCCCTAACTTATTGGGTTCCGGTTTTCTTGATCAATCTAAATAACGGAATACCCTTTTTAAATCACAATCAAGTTTGAATAAAATGCTTATTCTCGTGAATCGAGAGGTTGTGTCCTAACGTATTGGATGTGACATTTCGTTAACTCGAGATAAGATTTTCAAAATAAGGCAATATTCTATGTTTGGAAAATCGAGAAATCGTGCCCTAACATGCTGGGTTTCGATTTTTGCTTGACCAAATAATTGGATATCCTTTTGATACTTTCAATGCATGAGTCTCAGGAATTATGAGATAATCTTGAATTCGAGGATTTAAATTATCGTGTCCTAAATTATTGGATGTGATATTTTATTCTTTTGGAATGAGAAAATCTTGATTCACTTAGAGAAAACTATGAGATGATCTTGGATTCGAGGATTTAAATTATCGTGTCCTAAAGTATTAGATGTGATATTTTATTCCTTCAAAACGAGACAATCTTGATTCAATTTGAGAAAACTCAAATATTTCCAGAAGAGATCGATTTTTTGAATTCTTTTTAAATTTTTCAACTTTCGACACAGAGGCATTGATTAATCAGTTTGGTACCAATTTTGGGCGTGAGGAGGGTGCTAACCCTTCCTCGCACGTAATCGACTCCTGAACCCGTTTTTTCAAATTTCGTAGACCAAAAACACTATTTTAGTAAATCAAAAGTTTTATTAAAACAATGGTGATCCGATCACACCAAATAAAGATCGGTGGCGACTCCCCTTTTATTTTCATTTTCAAAACCCAAGTCGATTCCCGCCTTTCTAAAAAAAATGGTTTCGACAGCTTGGTGACTCCACTGGGGACCAAAAAAGAGAGTTAGGCCATAAATTGATTACTTTCTGTCCTTTGGCAAAAGTTTGAAAATTTGATTTGAAAATTACTATCCTTTTGTTGCATTCATTTGTGTCATTGCATATGATTGCTATTTTCTTGTGCACATTGCATTGCATGACCGTTGTGGTCGTACCCTTAAGTGGGAGTGAGAAGCTACTCTTTCGTGAGGTTTTCACCTCCGTGCAAGATAGTGGATCGCTTTCGGGATACATCCGTACTTATGTCTTCGTGAGATTTTCATCTTCGTCCAGCCATAGGGAAATGTATTCCCCTGAACCGAACTTGGTCCGTATGAGCCTATAATGGGTGAGGATTGAGGAATCTGCTGGTTTGGGTACCTCTCTTTAGAACTGAACCACATATAGTGAACCTAGGAGCCTACCCTAGATAGAGCCATGCCAAACCCCTAGTTGGTCACCTGGATAGGTGTTCTCTGTTTGCTTATTTCTCTTACACTAACTGTTTTCTTTTGTATTTGTTTATTTCTCCTGTGCTAACGTGTTTTCTTCTATTTTGATTGCATTGCATTGCATCATCTTGAAAGGAGGTGTTGATTCGTATTCGATTGCTAAATAGAAGAGTTTGTCATAAGGAAATGTGTTACTTGATAAAGTGGATTATAATACGGTCATCCGAACATAGTCTAGGTAAACAATAAGAGAAGACCTTGCCTGAAGATTCAAGTCGACAAGGATTATTCAGGAGTCATCAGAAGATTATGAGTATCGCGGAAGATAAGGGAGTGATGAGGTACGACCTGGACCAAGCAACAAGGAGCTAGAAGAGACGTCTATGGAGAAAGTTCACGGGACACGACCA
Organism: Gossypium australe; assembly: GCA_005393395.2. NCBI lineage: Eukaryota > Viridiplantae > Streptophyta > Magnoliopsida > Malvales > Malvaceae > Gossypium > Gossypium australe. Next base: position 25,583,768 of record CM016616.1, on the reverse strand, counting down.
TAACATCCAGATACAAAGAGGAGGATTGGAGTGTTCACTTGGACTATGAGGACAAAGCCGTATATGAAATCCGTTTTATGTAAAGAAATGTATTTTCTAGAAAAGTTCTTCTAATGGAATTGAATTCAGAATCAACGCCTCCCTTTCTTTTTGTATTCATTTCATGCATTTACATTGCATTACATTACATGCATTAAATTTCTCAAAAAAAAAACCTAAAGAATTGAAATTCCTTGAAGAGGTCAAGAGCTCGGAAAGAATATCGGAAATTCTGAATGTCAACACCGTGTCCAAAGAGAGAGCCAGAGAAGAGAATTCATCAGACACCTGGCCTTACATACTTGGGAGTGTTCTGAACAATAGGATTGTGGAAGAGATCCTTGTATTTTTTAGAGCCAAATTCGGAGTAATGTCCAAAACACGCTTGTTGCTCTAAGCCTAAGAGCAATAAGAATCTTTTTGTGAGATAGGCTTATGTCCTAAATCTTTACTTCAATAAAAATACATTTTTCTCACATTGAGCAAATATTTTTTTCATGTTTATACTACCTAAATAATCATTCTTAGATTCACTTGTTCTTTGAATATTCTTTAGTACCAACAGCAGGTCCCTAGATATCAACGACAGGAGTGACGCTGTTACTGACTCAGAGTCTACTTTTGAGTAAGATATGTGTCTAGAGGGATCTCAGGGCTTTGGAGATGATAGAGATTGTAACCTATCTCCTGATTTGTTAATGATGGTAGAGCAAGATGAAAAACAGATACTACCATATAAAGCGTCGTTGTAAGCCTAGGAGAAGAGAGAAAGGTGAATATCGAAGCCTAGTTCACCACAAAGACAAAGCGAGACATCATTGAGTTATTCCCAATTCAATGATGTTTTCAAGTGACACGTCTGGGCTACTGAAACATGGGTATGCTGTTAAGGCTAAGGAAATCCTAGAATAGGTTCATCAGGGTATTTAAAGATCACACGCTAATGATTTTACGATAGCCAAGCTAATTATGAGATTCAGATTTTGCTGGTACATCATAGAAAGGGATTACATCAGTTATGCCGTAAATGCCAAATTTATGAAAACAAGATTCATATGTCTCATTCATTTCCTCATACACCTTATCTGTTTGGGGCATAGAGTTTATTGGAAAGATCTCGTCGGAAGCTTTTACCTAACATTAATTCGCTAAGAGGGTGGAAGTAGCTTCATAGGCCAATATTGCAAAGTCAATGGTCACTAGAACAAAAAAGGAAAGAAATATCACATTTAACTGCACAATGTCAAAAGTTTGCGGTCTGTACAAAGATCAAGTGCCATGTCATAGTGCAAAAAAAAAACAAAAAACAAAAAAAAAGGGACAACAAAACAAGGATCGTTAGGAAGATGACCTAGACTTGTAAAGATTGGCATATAGAAGTTACGTTTACCCTTTATGCTCATTAAACGCCGGCTAAGACCTCCACTGGGGCAACGCCTTCCTCATTAGGTTTTGCCTATTTAAGTCAAAATTCTCTTTTCCCGGGCACGGGCCGAGCCAAAACTGGATGAGGCGGAATGGATCCAATCTCAATATGATCAAGTGAATTTGAAGAGAAAATGTTAAGAGCTATCTGTCATGAACAGATGATGCGAGTTTACAACAAAAAGGATCGCCCTAGAAAATTCCATGATAGGGCTTTGAAAGAAAAATTCTCTCATGCAAAAGGGACTTCAGAAGAAAGTGAGTGCCAAACCAGGAAGGACCTTATGCAGCAAAGAAGGCATGTTGACGGATATGGATGGCAAGGACCTGTCTAATTCGGTGAATTCAGATTCAACCTAAAAAAGGGGATAAAAAATCAAAAAAGAAAAAAATTCTCATCAAAAAAGAAGAAAAAAAAAGGCTCGCAAAGGGTGCTTTGAGACCAAAGGTGGGTTTGAGTTGAAAACCTGAAAAGGGCAGCTCAAATTTTGATAAAAATGGGGCATACAGTAGTCTCGCTACGCTTGAATTAACAATGAAGGGGTATGTTACATCAACAAAGTACTCCGGATCCCTTAAACACATATCGAGCTTAAAATGGTCTTCAAGAAGTTTGAACAGAGAAGCTCAGGCTACGATATCTGGGGCACCTAGTTTCTATTTTACCCATTTTGAGTCTGCTATCTTTGTCTTTTCAAAATACGCTCTAAATAAACTTTCTTCTTCATTGCATTTGCTAGCTTTGATTAACTTGTTTGGTTCGAGCTATGCTCCCAATAAATTTCTGTTTTGTCCATCATTATGATCCTTTTCAAGCATTTTGCATTGACATAACGATTATTGGAATAATAATACTTTCATAAAAGGAGTTTCGCATATTACTCTGAAAGCCTCTAAATAATACAAGGACCTGAAACAGGAATGTTGTTCAGAACTTATTCAGCTTAAGGTTAGAAAATATTGGAGAAAGATAATCATCTCTTTGAACATTTTATTGGTCGAACAAAAGACAAGACACTTCATCGATGTTACAACCTTGACGGGTAATGCCAACCCAGGTGCACAAGGAGATCATTCTCAGGGAAAGAAAAATGATGCTTCACATTTAGGCAAATATCAGGCATATATATATATCTGGCCATTATACCCAGCGAACGGTGATGAACCCTATAGCTCAAAGTCGTAGTAGGATGTTTGGAAGAAACCAAATGTTATTCTCCTGAAGTTGCAGTGGGAGGTACAAACTTTATGTCCCAAAAGGTACAGTGGAAGAGACTCTAAAATTACAGCGAGGCAAGCTTGCTAAATAGAATACGATCGTTTCTTTGGGTTTTCTGTCAAAAATACCGGCTGAACGAGAAAGTATCGTAATGCATCAGTGATAGAACCTTGTTGAGCTATGAGCAATGACAACTCGAACAGTAAAAAGGGTTGTTCTCATGTATTCATGTAAATACATATCCAATTAGGAACATTTGATTCATTGTGATCATTACATCCTAATCATTTTACAATTAAAAAATAGATTATCCTCATGACATTCTACATTCATGCAAATGTCGTCCATAATACATTTGAATCTACAGGACATGTCCTTCAGATGACGGTATAGCAAATTGAAAAGTGCAGATCTTGTTCCCTAGAGATGATAGTGGGGCAGATTGAAGATTGAAGTCTTCCTGAAGATAGTAAGGAAGCAAATCGAAAAGTTCAGATCTTGTTCCCTAGAGATGATAGTGGAGCAGACTGACGATTAAAGTCTTCCTGAAGATAGTAAGGAAGCAAATTGAAAGGGTCAAATTTTGTTCCCTAGAGGATAGTGGAGCAGACAGAAGATTGAAGTCTTCCTGAAGATAGTAAGGAAGCAAATTGAAAGATTGAAGATAGCAAATCTGACATTCCTGATGTTGCAGGAGCAGATTGAAGAGAGCAAATCCGGAATTCCTGATGTTGCAGGAGTAGATTGAAGAGAGCAAGTCTGGCATTGCTGATGTTACAGGAGCAGATTGAAGAGAGCAAGTCTGGCATTCCTGATGTTGCAGGAGCAGATTGAAGATAGCAAGTCTGGCATTTCTTGATGTTACAGGAGCAGATTGAAGAGAGCAAGTCTGGCATTCCTGATGTTGCAAGAGCAGATTGAAGAGAGTAAGTCTGGCATTCCTGATGTTGCAGGAGTAGATTGAAGATAGCAAGTCTGGCATTCCTGATGTTGCAGGAGCAGATTGAAGATAGCAAGTCTGGCATTCCTGATGTTGTAGGAGCAGATCGAAGATAGCAAGTCTGGCATTCCTGATGTTGCAGGAGCAGATTGCAGAGAGCAAGCCTGGCATTCCTGATATTGCAGGAGTAGATTGCAGAGAGCAAGTCTGGCATTCCTAATGTTGTAGGAGCATATTGAAGATAGCAAGTCTGGCATTCCTGATATTGCAGGAGCATATTGAAGATAGCAAGTCTGGCAGTCCTGATGTTGCAGGAGCAGATTGAAGAGAGCAAGTCTGGCATTCCTGATGTTGTAGGAGCAGATTGAAGATAGCAAGTCTGGCATTCCTGATGTTGCAGGAGCAGATTGAAGATAGCAAATCTGGCAGTCCTGATGTTGCAGGAGCAGATTGAAGAGAGCAAGTCTGGCATTCCTGATGTTGCAGGAGCAGATTGAAGATAGCAGATGTTGCCTTCCTAAGCGAAGCAGATTGAAAATACAAGTCTGGCAGTCCTGATGTTTCAGGAGCAGATTGAAGATAGCAGATCTTGCTTTCCTAAGCGAAGTAGATCGAAGATACAAGTCGGCATTCCTGATGTTGCAGGAGCAGATTGAAGATAGCAAGTCTGGCATTCCTGATGTTGCAGGAGCAAATTGAAGATAGCAAGTCTGGCATTCTTGATGTTGCAGGAGCAGATTGAAGAGAGCAAGTCTGGCATTCCTGATGTTGCAGGAGCAGATTGCAGAGAGCAAGCCTGGCATTCCTGATGTTGCAGGAGCAGATTGAAGAGAGCAAGTCTGGCATTCCTGATGTTGCAGGAGCAGATTGAAGATATAAAGTCTGGCATTCCTGATGTTGCAGGAGCAGATTGAAGATAGCAAGTCTGGCAGTCCTGATGTTGCAGGAGCAGATTGAAGAGAGCAAGTCTGGCATTCCTGATTTTGTAGGAGCAGATTGAAGATAGCAAGTCTGGCATTCCTGATGTTGCAGGAGCAGATTGAAGATAGCAAATCTGGCAGTCCTGATGTTGCAGGAGCAGATTGAAGAGAGCAAGTCTGACATTCCTAAGCGAAGCAGATCGAAGATACAAGTCTGGCAGTCCTGATGTTGCAGGAGCAGATTGAAGAGAGCAAGTCTGGCATTCCTGATGTTGCAGGAGCAGATTGAAGATAACAGATCTTGCCTTCCTAAGCGAAGCAGATCGAAGATACAAGTCTGGCAGTCCTGATGTTTCAGAAGCAGATTGAAGATAGCAGATCTTGCCTTCCTAAGCGAAGCAGATTGAAGACAACAAACCTGGCAATCTTGAGTTTGCAGGAAAGCAGATTGAAGTCAACAGTCCTTTTTCAAAGTTGCAGTGAAGTCGGTCAAAGCAACAAGAAACAGTGGATTGGGATGAGGCTATATGAAGAATAAGAGCACTGAAGAATCAGGGCTTAACCAAGATCGGTCAAAATTGGTTCTTTTATTGTCTTTGCTCTATTCTCGTTTCAGGACAATGAGCAAAGAGGGGCAGCTGTAATAACCAATTTTTGCCCAGGGCCCATTTACAACCCAAATTAAACCCAACTAAGCCCAACTATAATAACCAAATCTAATTAGCTTAGAAGCCCAAAACCAAAATGAAAAAAAAAAAAAGAAAAACCCTAGCCGCCGCACCTAGGGTATCTTCCAACCAACACCATCGGCTCCACCTAAAAACACGCGAAAAAGACAAACAGCAATGGCAGAAAAACAGGAGTATATTGTATTTTATTTCCTTTTTTTCCTTCAATTTCGGTTATAAAAACCGAAGCAAAAAAACCATGAGAGGGACCTTTTTTTTTTTACGAACCTTAGAGATCGGAATAAAAAAAACAACAGAAGTTTTAAGGTGATTTTTAATCTCTTTCACTGATCCTTCTCTGTCATATAATATTGCCTTTTTTAGATCTATTTTTTTTGAGAATTGTTACAAACGAATTTTTTTAGCAAAATAAATCAGAAATCAAAAGAGAATAGATCTGTTTTTTCGAAGGTGACTCTCTATTTTCTCGACTTTCTTTCCGATTTGGTTTTCATTTTTTATACACAAAAAAGGAGAATAAAGGAAAACTCTCGCGCGTTGGCGGCTGCCGGATGGTTGCGGTTCGGCGACGACGTGATTTGGTCTAATAGAAGAAGAAACAATAAAATGAGGGGGGGTTCTCTGTTTATTCTGAAGAAAGGAAATCAAATGATGAAAAAAAAGTAAACGGGGTGTTATAAAAGAAGCAAACAGCGTCGTTTGGCTTCAAAAAGTTGCATATATCCCTTCAAGGGGATATTTATGCGATAGGCCCTCCCTTTTTGTGCCACTTTTTAATTGAACCTAATTTCATTCTTTTTAATTTTTAATTTTGCCTCGAACATTTACGCCTTTTTTTTATTAGTCCTGCACCGAAACGCTGCGCATCAGGGTGGATTATTTACCCATTTAGTCCTCTCAGGTTTACGCGCATTGCATTGTTGTCCCTGTTCACCCTTCTTTTTAATTTATTGCAACTTTGATCCTCGATTTTTTATCCTGGTTTCAATCTAGTTTCCAACCTATTTTAAAGAGTTTATTTATTTATTTTTCTTCAAAATTTCAGTATTATTATTATTACTATTATTATTTACTTTATTTTTTTATCATCATTATTTCGTATTATGGATTTGAGAAGATCATGCCCTAACTTATTAGGTTCCGGTTTTCTTGATCAATCTAAATAACGGAATACCCTTTTTAAATCACAATCAAGTTTTGAATAAAATGCTTATTCTCGTGAATTCGAGAGGTTGTGTCCTAACGTATTGGATGTGACATTTCGTTAACTCGAGATAAGATTTTCAAAATAAGGCAATATTCTATGTTTGGAAAATCGAGAAATCGTGCCCTAACGTGCTGGGTTTCAGTTTTTGCTTGACCAAATAATTGGATATCCTTTTGATACTTTCAATGCATGAGTCTCGGGAATTATGAGATAATCTTGAATTCGAGGATTTAAATTATCGTGTCCTAAATTATTGGATGTGATATTTTATTCTTTCGGAATGAGAAAATCTTGATTCACTTAGAGAAAACTATGAGATGATCTTGGATTCGAGGATTTAAATTATCGTGTCCTAAAGTATTGGATGTGATATTTTATTCCTTCAAAACAAGACAATCTTGATTCAATTTGAGAAAACTCAAATATTTCCAGAAGAGATCGATTTTTTGAATTCTTTTTAAATTTTTCAACTTTCGACACAGAGGCATTGATTAATCAGTTTGGTACCAATTTTGGGCGTGACGAGGGTGCTAACCCTTCCTCGCACGTAATCGACTCCCGAACCCGTTTTCTCAAATTTCGTAGACCAAAAACACTATTTTAGTAAATCAAAAGTTTTATTAAAACAATGGTAATCCGATCACACCAAATAAAGATCGGTGGCGACTCCCCTTTTATTTTCATTTTCAAAACCCAAGTCGATTCCCGTCTTTCTAAAAAAAATGGTTTCGATAGGTAACAATTCTAGACCTCAAAATAACCCCTATAGTAACATTTACAATCCAGGTTAGAGGAACCATCCCAATTTCTCATGGGGTGGTCAAGGAAATCAGAGACAATAGCCCCCTCCAGGCTTTCAACAACAACCCTACCCACAGGAGAAGAAGTCGAACCTTGATGAGATGCTAACAAAATTCATCTCGGTGTTAGAAACTCGTTTTTAAAACACTGAAACAACACTTAAAAATTAGCAAGAATCAATTCAAGGGCTTGAAAACCAAATAGGTCAGCTTGCTAAGCTAATCTCTGAACGACCACAAGGTAGCTTGCCAAGCAACACTGAAACTAACCCAAAGGAGCAACTTCATGCCATTACTGCTCACGATAGTGAAGGGTTAAACGAACCAAAACCGAGGCAAAAAACGTAGTAGATAAAGGTAAGGTTGACGTAAGCCATAATAAACCAAAACTGGTAAGTACAGAGTACAAACCTCGTGTGCCATACCCCAACGCGATGATTAAAGACCATACCAATGAACAATTCGGTAAATTTCTTAAACTCTTAAAAAATTACATATTAACTTATCATTTATTGAAGCTATTTCGAAGATGCCCAATTCAGTAAAATTCTTAAAAGAGTTTTTGGCAAACAAACGGAAGTAGACGATGCGTCACATGTGGAGCTAAATGTAGTTTGCTCAGCAATTTTATAGAATAAACTACCTGGCAAATTAAAAGATCCAGGGAGTTTTACGATTCCTTGCTTAATTGGGGGTTTATCTGTTAATAATGCTTTAGCTGATTTAGGAGCAAGTATCAATGTTTTGCCTTATAAAATGTTTAAACAGCTAGGTCTTAGGAAACCCAAACAAACTAGGATGAGCATTTAATTGGCTGATAAAACCATTAGATTTCCTAAGGGTATAATTGAAGATATGCTAGTCAAAATTGATAAATTCTTATTCCCAGTAGACTTTGTTATTTTAGACATGGATGAGGATAGTGACGTTCCTTTAATTTTAGGACGACCCTTTTTAGCAACTGCTAGGACCATTATTGATGTTGGTACATGGGAATTAATACTTCGTGTAGGTGATAACATGATTAAACTTCAAGCACGTGATTATGTCAGAATATATAGGGATTAAGATGATACAAGTCCTGTTAATGTAAGTGAACTTAATGTTCAATCTTCTGTGCAAGAAATCCCTCGGAAAAAGATGACAGAGCCATGGTCTAGCTCTCATATTGAGAACAAAATTGTTCATGAGGAACGAAGGTTCCAGATCGAGGAACTAGATGAATGGCGAACACAGTTTAAGGAGAAATTGAAAGTACACGATGAACCAAAGCAGAGCCATGACGAGCCTAAAAATAAAACGAGTCAAATTAAGATTGGAGACCGAGTTTTAATGGATAATGCAGATCCTCGTGTTTCCATTTCTGAACTTGATGGAACAACCCCTTTCACGGTACTTAATATTTTCCCATACGGTACAGTCGAGGTAACTCATTCCAAATTTGGCACCTTCAAGGAAAATAGTACTCGTCTAAAACCTTATTTTAACAAAATTAATAGCAAGAATAAGGAGTTTCAACTCCTCGAACCACCATGATTATGCGAATGAAAGGTAAGTCGAGCTTAGACTCTAAATAAGCGCTTCTCGGGAGGCAACCCAAGCACTAACCTCATTAATGTCCATATTTTTTTTTAGCACCTAACTAAAAAAACTAACCAAATTAATAGGAGCAGGTTTCCCTACCCACACGGCCTTGCACACGAGCGTGGCCGTGGCCGTGTGGACACCACGAGTAGGTACATCGGCGTGGCGGAGACCGTGTGGAAACAGGACGAAAATTTTCCCCAAAACACGGGCTGGGATAAAATGTCACGGCCGTACGATGCGGCCATGGTCGAAACTGACTAAAGAACACGGGGTGCGGTAAACCCACACGGGCGTGCCTTAAGACCGTGGGCGATACTAAGTAAGTGACACGGGTGTATGACACGCCTATGCCCAGAAGCCGTGGTTGAAACTGAGTAAGTCACATGGGCGTGCAACACGCCCGTGCCTATAGGCCATGGTCGATACTGATTAATTAACACGAGAGTGGGGAAAGACTCAAACACGCCCTAAACCAACATTTACGAAACACACGGGCTAAACACAGGGCACATGAGCGTGGGCCTCGACCGTGTGCCCCAATCCCTATTTAAACCCCCGTCTCTTGTTCACTTTCTTCCCCAAATTTCCCCCAAACCCTAGCCGCCACTCCCCATTTTTGGCCACCACCCTCTTTCTCCACTTTCCTCCTTCCTCCTTTCTTCCCCAATTCGAAACTCTCCCTCCCTTTTCCTTTTTTTCTTTTTTTTTCCTCATTCCTCCTTGCACCCTCACCGCCGCCTCTTTTCCTTTTTCCTGGCCACTCACCCCCTTTCGGACACACCACAACCTCGACCTGACACACACGCCCGTGCGCGACCACCACACCAGTGCGCACCACCACGTCCGTGCGCCATTTTAACACCTCCGTCAGTTCACCCTTCTCCCCCTTTTGCTTCTATCTTTCATTTTTATTTATTAAATCTTATTCTTTTTTCTTATTATTATTTTCATTCTTATTACGATTTAGATTTTGATTTCTAATTTCTTAGTTCTTTTGATTGTTTATTTTATTTAGTTTGATTTTATTCCATTACTAACCTTAATTATTATTTTGATACTAATTCTTAGTGATCTTGTTATTTTACTTAATTTTATTTTAGTTTATTCCTTTTAAAATTCCATTGCTAAGGCTATTGTTTTAAGCCTACCATAAATTCATATTGTCTAATTTCAGTATCTGATTTTAGCATTACTTGATAATCTAATTCACTTTTATAGGACTATACTATTATTTCGGACTACCAAGATAGTACCTTTTTGGCTGGCGATGATACTTGATTTATTGAAAATATTTTGCATTTTCAGGTACGTAATGACTCCCCACTTGGGAAAAAGACTACTGCCCCCGCTTCAAAAAAGCGGAAGGGACCCGGAGCTACCTCTGCGAGTGCATCTACTGAAGTGCGCCACCCTTTTCTACAGTTCCCCCTAGGACCCCAGGAGGAACTTTTTCAGATAATTCGTGCACGACCCATCGGCGTGGGGAAATGTATTGATTGGGCCGCCTCAGAGCAGGTCCAACTAGCTAACGCAATCCGGGCCCTATTGACTACTGATCCATGAGGGCACTTTTTCGAGATTGTCGAGTCGACCTATTTAGAGCTTACTTTGGAGCTCTGTTCCACCTTTCACCTTCAGGCAGCCATGACAAATTTCGGCGACCCAGGCACAGTCCAGTTCCGCCTTGGTGGCCTAGTTCGAGAGTTGAGTATCCCAGAGTTTGGGGTCGCTTTAGGACTTTATACTGAGGAATTCATGGAGGACGACGACTTCGAGAACCTTCATCGCCACATCTACTACTCCCCTTCGTTTGCTGAAGAGACCTACTCCCTGCCTCAGCTACCTACGATCCCAATCGCTCCAAGGCATCAACTCTCACCCCATCCTTGAGGTATTTACACACCATCCTGGCTCACACTTTGGCAGGTAAGCGAGAGAGCACTAGCGTCATCAACACTCACGACGCTTACTTTTTATGGTGCATGGCGCATGGGCATGTGTTTGAATTAGCTTACTTCATCGCCCTCGCCATTCGGCATCAGACGAAGCGACATAGGAAAGGAATCCTCTCCATTGGCCCATATGTGACGCGTCTGGCTCGATACTTTGACCTCCTTAACACCGCAGCTCAGTCCTTCTCGCTCACGCTTTTTGGACAGATGTCCCCACAGGGCATCTCGACGATGCTTCATATGAGGATAATTGAGCGTCGTCATGGGTTTCAACCTCCTCAGTACCGTCTATCGCAAGCCACTGATCAGGACAACCCAGAGGATATTACTGATGGTGTCCCTTTACATTATGATGAGCCACCTTCTGCCCCACCCCCGCCTCACCGACCAGTTCATACGGCTGCTTCACTGACTGACATCTCTGAGCACCTCACTCGTTTCGAGCAGTACTGCACTCAAAAATTTAATGACAATGCTCGACGATTCGACAGCATCGAGGTGACTCTACAATAGATTTGTCAGCATTTTTATCACCACCACCCCCACCTCGCAAACCATCTGTTGATGAGGACCTTTGAGTCTATTTATTTTTTTCCTTTTTCTTTTATTTTAATTTTTAAACTCTTTCTCTTTATCTTTCTTGTCTTTAATTTATATTAGTATATTTTGATTTCTTTATATTTCTGGCTGTTTATTATCGAGTACCCATAACGAAGTCCATTACTAAAACTCCCTAAAACTTTACTGATGACTCCGCAGTTTCTAAAGGTTCAAGGTGCTACTAAGGAACGAACAAACTACTAGAGTATTCTCCCTCGCCTTCACCTCTGCCTAGTTCATCATGCTCCTCATTGGATCCATTTCTACAATTTTCACTTACTAAGGATTTCATCTATAATTTAGAAAGTTTCACCTCCTTCCCTATCTTATGATTTTCTGCTTACATTGCTATTATCGATTTTGTTACATTGAGGACAATGTACATATTAAGTGTGGGGAGGTTAATTATAGCATTATTAGAAAAATCCCTGAATTATGTCTTGTTCTTAAGTAATTTTCTCATATTACTATTAGAATGAAACTTCTATTGACTTATGATTTTCATTGATATGTTTTGGATTAAGTCATAGGTAATTGTGCATTGATCGTTTAAACTTTAAGACCTTAAAAAATCAAGCACGATAAGTCTATTTTCAGAATTGTTCGATTGTTTCCCTGAATTAAATATTACTTTAAAGTTTGAAATTTGCAAGGTTGACATTAAAAACCATAATTTTTGTGAGATTTTGAGCCTTTAAGAGCATACACTTTTCTTGCTCACTTTATTGGTTATGAGTGTGTCAATATTGATTTGTTATTCTAGAACTTGCTTCGATTATGCATGTCGAGACCACACTTTTGATTTGATATACTGAGATGATAAAGGCACCTAGGTTTTAAACCACTTACCCCAAAAAGCCTACCTTCATAATTAACCCCTAGTGAACCCCTTTGATCCTAATAAACCGTTTCTTAATTTACCCTTAATATTAACCTAAGAACCCTTCTTTTTGATTCATTGAGAATTTCTTCTATTGTTTTAGATCATTTTTGTCGAGATCTGATTTGAGTAGTTGCCTAACTATGTTCTTTATTTCAGTTGTTAAATTCTTCCTTATTCTTATTCTTAAATATATATGTATATATTCATTATTAATTCTAGCTTAAACGGTTAAGAAAAAGCTTGTGCTACTATTGATAGGTTTTAAATTATTGTAATTATTCAGTATTAGTTTATTTTTCTAGTTAGGTAAATTGTCAATTTAATCTCGATTTTAACCCTCTAATTTAGCCTTTATCCACACCTCTAAACCAAGCCTTATTACAACCCTTTTTAAAGACCTTTTGATTTGTGTATCATCTCATTTTATAGTGGTGGAGATTTGATTTTCATGCAAGCCTATGGTAATAACTTTTCATGTTTAACTTTTGAGTGCTTAATTTGAACCTTAAACACTTTGAGTGATTTGAGTGAATCTTTAGTAAGGATGTCAAGTCTTGTCGGTTTTGAATCAAAAGGAATTATTTAAGTAAAGGGAAACACCTATGCTTTTATACTATAAAAATTTGTGACTTAAATTGTTTGAATCTTTAGGACTCATTTAGTTAAATTATCAATGTATGAATTGTCTATGAATTATGATGAGACATTATTGATGAGAATTATGAATTGAGGAAGTTAATTTTAATCGTGAGTTGAGGATTTTGCTTGAGGACAAGCAAAGGCTTAAGTGTGGGGATATTTGATAAACCATAATTTATACATATTTTGACCCCATGCTTGGCTTATTTTTGAATGAATTTTCATTAGATTTGATGAATTCGATGCTCCTAATCCTTTAATTTTACGTTTTACACTCAGGAGAGCTTAGAAAAATTTTAATTTTAATTTGTCGAAAAGAACGAGAAACGGGCAAAAAATGCACAAAATGGGCCTACCTCAGAAATCAACACGGCCTGGACAATCGCAAACGGGTAGACCACACTACCGTGTGTGACGAGCAGAATCAAACGCGGCCTAAGCTATCGCACACGGGCGTGTCCCTGCCAAACCCAAGTCTAATTCTATTCAGAAAAGACTACTTGTAGGCCAAGAAAGGTGCTCCAAAGCCTATATAAAACACCCTAGGGGAGGACTTAAGGGGGACACACATGGTAGAAAGCAGAAAATACTCGAAGACAGCCATTGGAAGCAGCTTGGAAGAAGGATCTCCATCAAGACTGAAGATCTTGTATCAATTTCTCTTGAAGTTTTTGGGTTTTTTTTTTATGTTTTGTAGTTTTCCTTATTTTAAGATGTTTTTCTCTATCAGTATGAACTAAATCCCTTAAATACCTGAGGGGATGAAACCTAAGACGGATCTTATTACTATTTGATTTATAAGATAAATACTTGTTCTTATTCTTAGTTATGAGTTCTTATTCTTGTTTTAATAATTCAGGTTATTGAGTAAAGTCGAATGTGCTTATCCAGAGGAGCAAAAGTCCCTATTTAAGAGTAGATCAACACGATTAAGTGGAGTTGAATGCAATCTTAGACATAGAACGACATAAATCTGTCCGATTAGAGTCAAATCAATAAGGGGATCCATAGATCGAGTTAATGTGACAATAGGGGTTTTAATTAGAAAGAGATTTCAATTAATCAACCTAGAGTCAGTTGTTTTTAGTCTCGAAAGAGATATTAACATAATTTAGGGATTTCTACAGATTAAGTCAAGTGAATAAATCGTATGAATCAAAAGTAGTAAGTGAAGTCTAGGTGGATTCTTCCTTGGGTATTGCCTCTTTCATAAAGTTGTCTAAAAGTATTTTCTCAATTCATTCTCTGTCGTGCTTTTAATTAGTTTTAGTTTAAAAGAAATCACTCCAATTCTTAAGCTAGATAATAGGAAGATAGTAATTACTAGTACTCTTGCTCATTATGGATACGATATTTCCGGTCTTACCATAACTATACTATTAAACAATAGGTGCGCTTGCCTTTATTGTGATCATAGTTAGTTAAAGACACATCAGCCCCTGAGGTAGAGCTTAAACCATTGTTGGAACACTTGAAGTATGCCTATCTAGGTAATGGAAACACTTTACTAGTAATAGTTTCCAGCAAACTTTCGGGATTGGAAGAGAAGAATTTAATTCGAGTCTTGAGAGACTATAAAGGGGCTATCAGATGAATGATTGCCGACATAAAAGGGTTAAGTCCCTCAACTTGTATACATAGAATACCGATAGAAAAAATGTAAGACCAAAGAGGGAAGCTCAAAGACGCTTGAATCCACTAATGATAGAGGTTGTCAAAAAGGAAATTCAAAAGCTACTGGATGCCGGGATGATTTATCCAATTTTCGACAATAATTGGGTCAACCCAATTCATGTGGTACCCAAGAAAGCTGGTATGACTGTAGTAGAAAATGCAACAAGAGATTTAGTTCCCACTCGAGTCCAAAATGGGTGAAGAGTCTGTATAGATTACAAGAAGTTGAACTTTTTAACTTGAAAAGACCACTTTCTACTTCCTTTCATTAATCAAATATTAGAATGTTTAGCAGGAAAAACTCACTACTATTGTCTTGATGGTCATTCAGGTTTTTTTCCAAATTCCAGTGGCACCGAAGGACCAAGAGAAAACAATGTTTACATGTCCCTTTAGCACGTTCGCCTACAGACGGATGTCGTTTGGACTTTGCAATGCACTAGCCATATTCCACAGGTGTATGGTAAGTATTTTTTTTTACTATGTCGAGAAAATAATTGAGGTATTTATGGACGATTTTATAGTTTATAGAAATTCTTTCAATGAATGTCTATCAATCCTCGTTAAAATTTTGGAGAGATGCCTAGAATTTAATCTAATTATTAATTATGAAAAATGTCATTTTATGGTAGATAAGGGATTGATTTTAGGGCATATTGTTTGCGCTGAAGGGATCATGGTCGATAAGACCAAAACCGATGTTATCAACTCTCTTTCATACCCCACAACTGTGAGGGAAATTCATTCCTTTTTTTATCATGCAGGTTTTTATAGGCACTTTATTAGGGACTTTTCTAAGATTTCGCGACCACTCAACAATCTCTTACAAAAAGATAAAGAGTCCGAATTTGATCAAGCATGCAAAAACGCATTTGACACTCTAAAAAAAAGCTTATTTCAGCTCCTATAGTACAATAGCCAAATTGGGACAACCCTTTCAAGCTCATGTGCAATGCAAGCGACTAAAGTGTAGGAGTTGTCCTTGGGCAAAGAATTGGCAAGGAACCTCACGTTATATCCTACCCCTCTAAAACACTAGATGATGCCCAGAGCAATTACTCAAATACTGAAAAAGAATTATTAGCTATTTTTTTTGCTTTAGAAAAATTTAGATCGTATTTATTAGGCACTAAAGTTATTATTTTTTCTGGCCATGCAGCGATTTGATCGGGAAAAAAGAGGCAAAACCTAGGTTGATTCTATGGATTCTTTTCTTACAAGAATTCAATCTCGAGATCAAGGACAAAAAAAGAAGTGAGAACCTAGTAGCTGATCATTTAAGTCGAATTCCCTTCTCAAAAAACTACACACCTCTTAAAGATGACTTCCCAAATGAAAGTCTTCTGTCAGCTCAGACAGTTTACCCATGGTTTGCAGATATGGTAAATTACCTCGCTACAGGTATTGTATCTTCCAACTTATCACGTTCTGAAAAGGACAAGCTCAAAAGAGACTCACGGTATTATATTTGGGATGATCCATACCTATGGAAACACTACTCTGATCAGGTAATTCGACGACGTGTTGCAGAAATTGAGGTACAATCTATCCTTTCTTTTTGTCATTTTTATGTTTGTAGGGGGCATTTTGGTCTAAACGCACCGCACATAAGGTACTTGAGTGTGGATTCTTTTGGCCAACATATTTCGTAACGCTTATTTATTTTGCAAAACTTGCTAGAGTTGTCAAAAAGTGGGGAATTTAAGATGAAAGAGTGAGATGCCCTTAACACCTATACATGTATGTGAAATTTTTGATGTATGGGGCATTGATTTTATGGGATCGTTTGTTTCATCATTTAATAATGTTTACATTATTCTCGTTGTAGATTACGTATCTAAATGGGTAGAAGCTAAAGCTACCCGACATGCCGATGCTAAAACTATAGTGGATTTTTTAATGAACTCTATCTTTTCCAGGTTTGGCACACCGAGAGCATTAAT
The DNA here is from genome assembly GCA_005393395.2 of Gossypium australe. Classification (NCBI taxonomy): domain Eukaryota; kingdom Viridiplantae; phylum Streptophyta; class Magnoliopsida; order Malvales; family Malvaceae; genus Gossypium; species Gossypium australe. Next base: position 25,567,251 of record CM016616.1, on the reverse strand, counting down.
CAGGGAGCAAGGAACTCATTTATACAACAAGGTAATTGATACTCTACTAAAAATGTGTAGGGTGATACATCGTGTGGCCAGGGCTTATCACCCACAAACAAACGGTCTAGCGAAAGTTTCGAACTATGAAATAAAGTCGATTCTGGAAAAGACCGTGAAACCCAATTGGAAAGACTGGAGCTTACGTTTAAACGATGCATTGTGGACGTACCGTACTACTTACAAGAGACCCATAGGAATGTCCCCTTACTGACTCATATTCGGTAAACCGTGTCACCTTCCAGTGGAGTTAGAACATAAGGCATTTTGGGCAGTAAAAAGATGTAACATGGAGTTGAACGCCGCAGGTAATTATCGAAAATTAGACATTCAAGAACTCGAAGAGATCCGGTGAGACGCATATGAAAACGCCCAAATTTATAAAGACAAAACCAATGCGTTTCATGACCAGAAAATATCTCGCAAATAATTTTCAATTGACCAGAAAGTGTTACTTTACGATCCTACACTGAGAATTTTTTCGGGAAATGTTTTAAAGTCAATGGTCAAAGTTTAAAATCCTTTTACGAGAACTTTCAAATACACGTGGTGGAGGAATTATTTTTCGAGGAGCTGAACGATTAAATTTTCTAGGTCGTCGAGCTAACGACGTTAAAAAAAGCGCTTTATTGGAGACAACCCACATTTATTTTTATTTTATTTTATTTTATTTTATTTTGAATTCTAGTTTAGCTTGAGAATTAAATAAAATATTATTTTAATCCATTTGATCATGCTGTTTTTCAGGAGCAACCACCTTCAGCTGTAGACGAACGACTTCATCGCATTGAAACTCGTCTCGAAATAATGGAAGTCAACATCTCAAACATCCTTACCGTTCTACAAAGTGATCACTTCCATCGCCCTTTGGCCTATTAAATATAAATGGGGAGTATACTTTCTCCATTCATATTATTCTTTTTACACATTGGGGGCAATATGAGCTAAGTAAGAGGATTTTGTAACATGCCATACTTTCTTTTTGCATGTGTTTTGCAAAGAATAATTTCTTAATCTGTTTCGAAAATAAACCTCTAATTCTTATGTTTAGTTTATTTAAATATGTGGGTGAATCATGAATAACTATTGCTAGCTTGATCAATGAATATTTTGTAGAATTGAAAATGTGATGCCTTAGTCAACATTTCATGAAAATTGTTGGTCTTGTTGAATTTGCCTAATGAAAGTACTCGTTAAAATAAATAAATAAATAGCTTGGTTAAGAGTGAAGATTCGAAAATGTGACCAAGTTGAGTAACCGGGATGAGGTGCTTGGGTTGTCATCTCATTTCGTGTCAAAAGCTTTGATTATGTCTTGAATTCGTTAAAAATAAAAAAAAATTATGCCGGGGTGAGGTGCTTGGGTTGTCATTTCACTTCGCGTCAAAAGACTTGACTACGTTTGAAAAAAGAACTAAAAAAAACACACAAAAAAATTGTATATAGATATAAATAAAAGCATAGGTTGAGTATGACCGTTTTGCATGTTTGATTGAGCCTAAATTTAGTGAAATAGTTGAGTTTGACATATTGTTTGAGATTTTATAAAATGCTTATTGATTGAATTTAGCAATTGTTTATTTTTTATTCACCTAATTGTTTGATGTATGCTTGACTAGGAAAGGGGGTTTTGATTTTGGAAGGGATTGACAAATTATTTTTAGTGGATATCATGCTTGAGGACAAGTTTCGGCTAAGTAGGGGGAATTTGATAGCAAGATAAATTCGTATTTTTAATATAATTATTTTTGGCTAATTATCAAATAAAATGCTATTAAATTTGGATTTTTCTTATCAGGAATGAAGTTGGTGTGTTGAATTCAAACTCTTACAAAAAAAAAGGACTAAATTGGAACAAAAAATAAAGAGGATGACTTGATTGAAAGATTGAAGATTCAAAGATGATTGGATAAAAATTGAAGGGTTGAAGATTTTTTTCAAAAGTGGCTGGATAAAGATTGAAGGATTTTTGATATTGTTACAACTCTGTAATTAGTTTAAATTTGATTTTTAAATTTTGAATTGTTTAGTGATAATATTTTGAATTATTTAATGATAATATTTAGGAAAAATCTAGCTAAATTCTTTCCTTTTTTTTCTTTCCTTTCCACAGTCAATTCTCGTACTGTTTCATTCATTTTTTTTACTTTCAACTTTTTTGGTTTAATTACCTTCCAAGGCCCTTTCCCTTTCCACTTTCTATAATTCCATTTAAACCATTTATTATGATTCTTTTCATGATTAACTAAATCCTTTTTAGCTTTAGCCCGAAAATTGCTCCAATAAAACAATCGTGAGATACGAGCCCGCTCAAAAAACCTCTCAACGCAGTATTTTCCATCTCTCCGGTATATGGGATAGTACAAATTCGTCCCTTAAAGTTGATTCAGCTTTGATTCAAAAAGTGCACGTTGGGTTGGAGTTGTTTGGCATAAAGTTGGGAAGACGAATCGGCCGTGCTGTGTTCGAATTCCCACGAACAAATTGGCGTGTCTAGGTGGGAAAAGCCAGTTAGATTCCGTCAAGGAAGATAGAAATCGGATTTAAATGACCCACACGGTTGAGGCTGTTGATTCGAGTTGGGTTTTTCAGAGCGCAAGGCTGTCAAAATCTTAAATTGTGAACACATGTATTGCAATTAGAAATTTGACAAGAGTCAGTTTGCAGGTCGTATCGGGATTGACTACTTAAGGAAAAATTAGCGATTGGGACGTTCTTGGTCGCTATAACCAGCTTATTACTTGGAAGGAAAAATCTATTTCAATGATCGATTCAAGATTGGAGTATTTTATTTATCCATTTATTTTGTTTTCTTAAATTTATTTATTTTTTGCATTTTTGAATCTGTTTTATTTTATTTTTCATATTTTCTTCTTTATTTATCTTAACCAATTTAAATCCCTAATTTTTTTTTTATTTTCAGCATTTCCACACATAGGTCGTGGGTACGACTGTGACTGCGACATCGATTCTGGTCACGAAAAAAGGCAAAATTAAATAGTCAGTCCCTGTGGATTCGACCCTACTGCTCTATATTTCTAATTACTATTATTTTATTGTAAGAATTTATATTTGATGATTTCAACGCTGATCAATTACTATAAGCACTAGGATTAGTATGAAGAAGAAAAGAAGACAGACGATCAGTACAATCAGCCTAATGAATTGAATAATTGTGGCACTGGGCTAATTATTTTCCCCTCATTCACGGAGTGGAATTCGCCTGCTTCTTTTTCCAGATAAGGAGACCATGATATGTAATGTAAGCCAGTTTTTAATGAGAGAGATTCCAATGGGTCCACTTTTTCTAACAAAAATGATTTAAAGCCAAAACAGATCAAACATTTGCAAAATCACCCTGTTCCACATGCCCCAGCTTTTTCTTCTTTTTATATAGATGACACATTTAAAATGGATTAAATGCCAAACTGATAAATTCACGTCTCCTTTTGGAACTAAATTTCAGCCACAAACACACCTCGGGAGCTGTTTAGATTGTGTAAAATCAAAGATTACCCGAAGAGAGTCAATTGCGCCGATCAGTCCGTGCTGTGCCTTTTGCTTTTTGTCCATTTTTCCCTTTACCTGAACAACTAACTGTTTCTTTTTTCATCCAAAAACAAAAGCTGTATTCAATTACTTGTTTCTTTTAAATACACTCTTTCATATTCCATTAATTTCGTTTGATTTTACCAAGCTAAGTATGATCAGATTTCAGTACATTTGCCTTAATTAAAAAGAGTACAAGATTTGACTTAATCCGAATTCAAAACTAAATTTGTAAGAATTCAAAGCTGGGCTCAACCTGTTATTGCGTTAGAACATTCTACTGGGGTTTAGATCTACGTCTGAAAACCAAGCCAACAGCCCCGTCATGCATGTGTGCCGGATTGGATACCTTTCACAATTCTCTTTATTCGTGTAACATTTTTTTTCAATCATTATCGTTTTATATAATCTTTTTATACTGTATATCATATGAAAAGTGAAAACTATGTGGGTTGAAGGTACAGGAAAAGTTGCAGGGTTTAGAGTAGCGTGGGAAATGGGATGGGAATGGGCAATTGGCCAAATGGGGAAAGTGTGAAAATTCATTTAACTACCAATCCTAGTCCTAACTAATCCACTAGGATCAAGTATGGCCCCCGTTTTCACACTACGCTCCCATAGAAGTAATTTTAAATTCATCAATTTCCTAATTTCCCCTTTTAAACATGTCTGTCCTATTTATGTCGTTCATACCTAAAATGTTAACTTATAAAAAATTTCTTAACATATTAAAAGTGTGGAGAGGTATGATAATAACCAAATTTAAACGTTTGGGAGCTTAACTACTATTAAATTTAAAATAACATTTTATTACATTAATAACATATATAATCCAAATGTGTTCATGAGTTTGACAACCTATCCCATCTTATCAATTCCATCCAATTAATTTGACTTGCTTTGAATTGGCTTGATTTAACTAACCAATGTATACCTCTAGCAATATATAGCATGTGAAATTATATTATAGCTTTCGACTAGAGAAAAGTTTAAATTTTATGAAACTAATTTATGACAACTTATATGAATTCATTTATTATTTCCATGTTTATATTATTTATTAAATATTTAATTGAAGTGACGTCACAAGTTAATTGAGCACAAACACATTTGGATAATGATCAAAATATCTCTACACAGTAAATTACATTATTTTGAGAATAAATTTTATCATTTTATATTGTTTATATATAAAAAAAAAATATATATACAAAATAAAATTTAAACCTAAACCCGTTTAATTTTTAACATTTATATTTTAGCTTTTAATCAAAATATTGTTTTTATTTATATTATTATTTTATAAATATACTTATTACATAATTTTATTTTATATCTAAATCACTGATAAAAAGAACACATCAGTAAAGTTATTGACTAGATTCTAAATAATAGGTATATTTATTGAATTCTAGGCTTTTATTGAAAAAAAATCTATAATTATTAATGTACAGCATTCTTTGTAAATTTGATAAATATAATCAACTAAAAGAGAAAAAGAAATTATAATAAATATTTCCTTTGTGTAGAAAAGTTAAAGCTAGTATTATTAAAATTATTGCATTAATATCTTATTAAAAATTGTATATTTATAACCATATATCATTTTTGCTAGGACAAGCATCCCCCCCCCCCCCCCCAAAAAAAAATGCATAATTTCATGGTGGAGTGGGAAACCAAGAAAAAGAGAGCAGTGGCATTCATGTGAATCCACAAAATAATCACGGCCAAAATAGTAAATCAGATTCCATTTTAGATGCTACAAAAGCCATCTCCACGGCCTTTCTCACCCACACCTATCATCTCCCTTCTTAAAGAACGACTCGAATTCTAAAAAAGAAAAAAACCTACGCCATGAAACCCCTCTTCTCCGTCCCATTCTTAACCTTCCTCTTCTTCTATTTCTACTCAGTCCCGACCCTCAGTTCCTACGTATACGACGCTAGCGCCACCACCACCAACGTTATCAACTCTACAGATTTCATTCGTACAAGCTGCTACGCCACCTTGTATCCCGATATTTGCTATACTTCCCTTTATAGCTATGCCAACGCCATCCAACAAGACCCAGCTCGTCTAGCTCGTGCCGCCATTAGTGTCAGCCTCTCTAAAGCTCTTAACATGGCAGTCTACGTCTCTAACCTCTCCCGCGAAGCCGATTACGGCGCCGACCCAAGAGCCAGCGCAGCCTTGCACGACTGTTTCTCGAACATGGGTGATGCAGTGGATGAAATCCGTGGGTCGCTGAAGCAAATGCAACAGGTGGTGGCTCCAGGTTCGGAGTCTTTCAGGTTCCAAATGGGGAATGTCCAGACATGGATGAGCGCGGCTTTGACGGATGAGGAGACGTGTACGGACGGGTTCGAGGATGTGGCGGATGGGCCAATGAAGACGGAGGTCTGCAAGAGGGCGGCTAAAGTGAAGAAGTTTACGAGCAATGCTTTGGCGTTGGTTAATAGTTACGCAGAAAAGGGCACAATGTAATCCGCACATGAAATGAAAACTGTATAATTTCTAAATTAGCTGATGCCTATTGTTGAATGTTTTTTTTTTTTTTTTTTAATGTACATTGGTTTCGGACATATCGATAATGTTTTGTTTGGGGATAGTAGTTTGGAGTTTCTGTTTTTCTTTACGTGACAGAGAGCTTTCTGGATTGTAACTCTAACCGAGTTTAAATATTAGAATAAACATCAAAAATTTCTACCACACGCCCGCTTTTATTTACCTAAAATGTTTAAATATAATTTATTCTTGATAAAAAATAAATATAAAAGAAATTACTCTTAACATTTTGATGTGACAAGATCAATTCTGTAAAAAAATTAAAATAAATTATCAAATCTATAAAATAAATTATTCAATTTTTTTATATATTTTAATTAAAAATTAAAATGAAGTTATGTATAAAATATTCATATTTTTTAACCGCAACATTCCCTAATGAAAATATAATTAGTAGGAATTCATTATATCCATTGTAGTAACAACAAATTTTAATTCTTTAAGATTTTGTTTTTACAATACAAAATAATTGAATCAACGTGTAATTACTATCCTAGTGTATTTACAAAGAATTAGACGTGTTTAGCTAGTTAGTATAAATTATAATTACACGGTTAGATAATTTATATTTTAAAAAATATTAATTGTTATAAAAATTATTAGTATGATAAAAATAATTTCTAAACAAGTAATAAATTTAAAATCAAATCATCATATATATTATGTTAGTCTAAAAAAATAGTTGATACTACGAATATTAATAAAAATAACAAGAAAAACAAACATCATATGTAATTTTATCTAATTGTTCTAGTATATATTTGTTGGATTATTCCATCTTTAATATTTAACATATGCTTCTTATCATCATCGGTTGGTCATTGACCAAACTCATCATCATTTAGATTTGAGTATTTTGCATCATAAATATTATCAAGATTTCCTTTTTACATGTACTCTTCAAAATATGAATTATCTCAATTTCAACTATAATTAAAGTTATGAAATGTGCAATTTGCTAGTACGATCTAACTTTTTTTTATGCTATACTAAGGTGATGTTAATATGAGAAATATATCTTTCTTAAAATAGCATGTCTTCTTAACAATATTTCGAAGACTAAAATATTTCAAATTAAAGAGTTCTTGAGTTGTATATGGTGCTTGTGTTTAGCATCATTCTCTCAAATGGTTTCATATCCTACGACATGATATAAGAAAATCTTTTGTATTTGCATAATTAGCATTAACCTTATAATATTTGGGTTCACGGTCCAAATAGTCTGTACCTTTAATTATAAAAACTAATATAAACTTAATTTGGAGAAAGACTTGTACTAGATTATATATCTTTTTATAATACATAAATTATGCTAAAATAATAAAAAAATTATAATATATAACCCTTTATAATTTTTTTTATAAATTTTCCAATAACTTTCATAACACTTTATAAAACTTTATATAAATAATATAATTTTGTAATAACTTTAATAGAAATAAGTAACGATAAAAAACTATCACATTTTTTTATGAATAAGTATATTATTTTTATAATATTTAATATTGACACATGAATAATTTATGTCCATACTTCTTGACTATAAATTTTATAAATAAATATATTAGAACACTTTTATTGCAAGTAAATTATTTTATAATAAATCTTTTTACCATAACTTTAGAATTTGTGAAGATTTAAATAATATAATTTTTATTATAACTTTATAAAATACATAAATTATTTTTTAGGATTTATAATATAAGAAATTTTTTTCCATAATTATCTCACACACTCATACGTGTCCATGCTTATAATATATATTTTTTATAACTTGTAAAAGTTAATATTTTTAAAATTAGATTTGGATGTAATTATCAATGTAATTACTCCAATTCTCACCCCTAAGAATTTAAAGTGGGGTGCTCAAATTACACTAAATTTAGTGGGACCTATTAATTACCGTGGTTATCCAAACATGTCACCGTTGTGTAATTATAAGCAATTACACTTAAATCCAATTACTAAATGGCTTTCCAAATACTACCTAAATGTGTTTGGTTGACAGAGTTTAATTACATCATAATTTCTTATATCATATTTAGTAGTATAAATTGTTAGACAACGATATAATTTTAAATGTTAAAAAATAATATTAATTAATATAAAAAATTATCAAAAATACTTGAGAAAAAAATTTTCTAAACAAGTAACAAAATTTGAAACCTACTTATCATATGTAATATATTAGTCTAAGAAAGAATCAACAATACAGTTACAAATAAAATTAAAGTAACGAAAAAAGTATTATATGCAATTTTATCTAATTACTCTAGCATTCCATATTTGTTGAGTTGTTTTCTCTCTAAAATTTAGTGTATACTCTTTGTCATCATTGGTTGATCATTGAATAAGTATGAATAAGTCACGAGTCAGGAGTCAACTAGACACCTACTCAGTTATGAAATTATTACATACCCTTATTTTTACAAAGTAACAAATATTAATAGGGTGTTTTTGTTTTTTCATGTTCTTTTAATAAAATAATACTACGATAATATTTGAACTTAAGACAAATCAATTTTAAATTTAACTTAATCATTTCAACCAATATCTCATTTAACTTTAATGTACACTTTTTATAAATATATTATTTACATATGTTTTTTTTCACTCACAACATGGGGTGTGCTATAGGACTAGTTTATATTTAAGTCCTTCACTAAAGTATTAACACAAGCGAATCAGATATCAACTTAATTGAAAACTACTAAAATATCATTTTTATATATATAACATGTTATATTATTATGAAGATATTTTTATCTTTTTATGTAAAATCACTAAAACTCAATTATGATGAAATTTAAACTTGTGAGACATTAAATTTTAAATATTTAATTTTATCATTTTGTTAGGGTTTGAATCGTATATGCAATAAGAAAAAAAATTAAAAGTGAGAAAATCAAACACACAAATATTTACGTGGACAAATTCCTCCGAAAAAGAGGACAAAAAATCACGGGCAAATGAGACTTCACTAAATTAGCAAACACCAAAATAGTACAAGATTAAGATAATCTTAACAAACACCCTAAACCTAAAAAACAATGCACTTTAGCTAAAACACGAAAATTCTCTAAAACTCACAAAACTCTCTCAATCTCAAAGATGATGAAGATGATTAATCTAGGTTACAACAACTCCTTTTATAGGCTAAATTAATAGGTTAAATACGACTAAAATAAACCTAGACTAACCAAAGTTTAACTGAAAAACATTAACAGAGATTAACTAGGAGAAGAAAACTTGGTTGAATTGGAAACACATCGCCACATCGCAATGTCGTATGTCCCTCGTAGGGACGTCATTTTTTCCCGTCGGGACATCGATTAGAAAATACACGACACACTCTACGAATCTCCACCTTGACTTGTATTTTCTCATACCTCCATTTCTGAGCCCATCATAGGCCTATTTAAACATTTGCAGGATACTCACCAAGTCCAAACTGGCATTTGAACTTGAAAATTGAAGAGCAGATCCACTGCTTAATCTGAAAGAGTCAAATTTCTTAAAATGATGTCGAGTCAACTCCGACTCCGTAATTATCAAAGTGTAACAACCCATTTTCAGTGAAATTAGAATAGTGGTTTTGGGACCACAAATCCGAGTTAAAAAGAAAATTTATTTTAAAGTTATTGCATGATCTACATTACGATAGGAAAGGTGTAATGAAAATTTTGATAAGAAAATTTTACTGATTATGTGTTTAGTTATGGAAAGGACTAAATTGCATAAAATGCAAAAGTTGAGTTCTAATAGCTATAAGTATCAAATAGCTATGGAATTCAAAAATTGAGGTCCTTATATGGTAATTAGACCATTAAGAAAAAGTTAGTAGATATTTTTGGTGAATCATCCATGGAATATTAGAAAAAGAAAAGGACTAAATTGGAAATAGAAATAAACAAAAAATGATAAATTAAATAAATTTTTAATATCATCATTTTATATCATCTTCATCCCCAAAATACATGGAAACCCTAGGAAAGAGAAAGCAAACTTTTTTGGCTTAATTAGGTATGTTTTCTTTTCCCGTATTTAGTAATTTTTATATTTTTGAGATCGAGATAACATAATCTATCTATTTTGGGGATTAATTTGTAAAGTTATCAAAGTTTTGCCATGGATGAATATGCTGAAATTTTGAAATATATGGTAGAAAATGAATGGTTATTGATAGATAAACAACTTTTACAAAGTGAATTTTGATGAAATTATGATTTAGGGAATAAATTGTAAAGATGTAAAAGTTATGGAAAAATTCTAAATTTTGTGAAATACATGTGCTGTAAATGTTATACGAAAATTTCAGTTAGGCTTGGAATAAGGATTAAATTGCATGAATTTCATTTTCCAAGCCTAGAGACGAAATTGGAATTTATGAAAAGTATAGGGGTAAAATAGTAATTTTGCCTAGGATGTAAATTGAATCCAATAGAATATGAATTGTATTAAATTGATGATTAAATTCATTTATATAGATCCAAAAAGATCAAATCAATAGTTAGAACGAGGAAAAGAAAAGGTGCCAAAATAGTAGACTTTTATATACAAACAAATGTTGAGGTAAGTTCGTGTAACTTAATCATGTATATTTATATGTTTAAATTGAATGTTGTATTTGTGAGAATTGTACAATATATGAAAATAATCATATGCCCAAAATTGTTCGATAAATAATGAGTTTCGTTTGAATAATGAAACGCGATGGATACAGTATTTTCCCGTATTGATTATAGTCTTGCATATGTTGCGGGCATTATAGCTTAGATGAGCATCCTGTTAAAAGCCTTCTCGAGCATCCTGTCATATAGTTCCTGCGAGCATCCTGATTGGTAGTGATTCTGCATGTGTTGCGCACTACCGCAGCTCTTTGTGAGCGTCCTATTACATAATTCGATCAGTTGTGATCCAACATATATTGTGGACACAAACGCAACTCTACGTGAGCGTCCTGATATAGGCTCTTATGAGCTTCCTGACATGGCTTGCTTGAACTCCCTGTTATGCTATCCGGTGCTCCCTGATAATAACTCTTCGGAGTTACCTGATATGCTCTATGAGCTCCCTGATTAAACCTCTTATGAGTTTCCTGTTTAGCCCGAATAAGCGTCATGTTACATGGCTCATCTGAGCATCCTGATATATGTGGCTCAATAATGTGCTCCCTAATTATGTTCCCTAATGGGTACCCCTGAACACGAATTGATGGATCATTGATTTGTATACCTCGCATATACTACCTGAGTATCCATCGATATTTCAATGATTCAATGGATAATTCTCCTGTCATGAGAAATTGTGAGAATAAAATAATTATTTCTCAAATGCTTTTGAAATACCTAAAAGCTTGTAGCATAATGAACTCATCCATGTTTATTTGATGTATATGTGAATTATGTGACTAACTTGCTTAATTGAGTGTATGTGATTAGCCAAATTTGCCAATTTGTTGGGAAGCATGCTATTGTTATGTTTATTTAAATGAATATGATTGGTAAGTTTATTACCTATTATACGAACTTATTAAGCATTAAATGCTTACTAGGTTTTATTTCCTCTGTTTTATAGTGCTCGGAAGCTTATAAAGGTTGGAGATCGGTCGGAGTATCATCACACTATCTTCTAGCTCATTTTGGTATAAATAGAAATCTTACTTTGGTATAATGACATGTATAAGCTAATTAGGTCAATGTTAGCATGATAATGAAGGTAACACCCCAAAACCCGGCCTAGACGTTATGGCCGTATCTAGCAATGACACACGATAGTGTTTTTGAAATCTCGTTGTTACGATGAAAACATTCCATGTTATTATCTTCAGTAAACCTTTGTTAGAACTTAGGAAGTCGTCTTTATTCATTTAAAATATTTGTTTTAAAACATCCCTCGTTGCGGAAGCTTTAATAAAACAGTCTAGGTGATCATGCGTTTAGAAATTACTTTAACTTTTTGAAAACCGAATTTCCTACGACCAGCAGGTATAAATCCATAAAGTAAATAAATAAATAAAAACCCAAATTTAAAACCAAAGTCCTAGAGGGTCCTTAAATTACAACCCAAATAATCAAATCATAAATCGTAAATTGAAAACCATGAAGTCCAAAAATTACTGTGGTCATAGCTGAGTCCTCTGTCGCATCGATCCGTCTAAGTCTGGGAATTACCTATGCACATTAAAAAAAAGGGTGAGTTTACGTAAACTCAGTGTGTAATCCCGCAGAAACAAACAAACAATCAATATTCACAGTGCACAGTTGAACAGTCTTGGGCCTAAGACGTTTTCAATATCAGTGACAGTTTGGGCCTTAGCCCATCTAAGTACAGTGTCAAAAATGCAGTAGGGCCTTAGCCCATCACAGTATCAGTAGCAGTAACAGTTATGCAGTAGCAAAATCCTATCCAACTAGCCTCTAGAAACTATCTCCGTCCAACCCTACACTCCATGTGGGGATATAATCAACCCACCCATCCCTACACTCCAAGTAGTACGGAATGCGGAACAATACAGTAGTTTGCAGCTGAGCTGCCAGTAAATTAGGCTTAAAGCCTTTCAGTACACTTCCTTCGAATGACAACCCCCAACCCAATGCAATGCAACACACAACGGATGACATGCTATTATGCAATTTCAGAACATATATTCAGTTCAAATATTAACATGCCCAGTACAAATATCATTCAGTCAATTTCACATATTTAGGGGTCTAAGTAGCGCTTACCGACCCTATAGTAGGTTCACAGTCGACTTGGGCGACCCGTGCAACCTTAAAAACATTTCGGTAAAAATGGGCCCACATGCCTATGTGATCTACCCGTGTGGCCCATTAGGCCTAAATGGCCTTGGCCGTGTGATCCATTTTTAAAGTAACCCATGCAAGCTCAATACTCATATATGTTTTCTGTAACACCCCAAACCCGGCCTAGAAGTTAGGCCCGAATCTGGCATGTCACATTGAAATGTTTTTGCGAAAACCTTGTTTTCATTGAAAACCCTTCTAGAGAAAAGTTAAGTAAAATCCAGTTTGCTTTCAAAACGAGGTGTAGCCAAAAACCATTTCCTTGTTCTATGTAAAAATTTCCTTTGACAGCGGAAGCTCGTTCTTAAAACACAATTATTTTCAAAAAAAAAAACTTGAAATATGCTTAAAAGAAATAAATCCAGGTTCCGTTTCAAAATTACAATGCATAGTGGAAGTAATGGAATAATAACTAGAGGGAAACCTTATTACAATCTGAAATAAAATAACTTAAAATCTAGAATTTAGATATTAAGAAAACAAGTCTAATCATCTTGCTAGTTGGCCACCTCTGAGTCCCTCCATCCGTCGAACCGCCTACTGAGGATCACCTGAGAAAAATAAAAGAGGGAGTGAGTTTTCGAAAACTTAGTGTGTACGACCCTTGTTAAACAAATAACATACATATCATATTATAAAATTACAATATCATACATGCAATGCAAGGCAAACCCTCCCCAAATAATCCATCCGGTACACATCATCTTCGTCCCGCCGAAACACATCTGTGGGGATTTCTAAATCGACCCACCCATCCGATACAAATTAAGGGTAGCCCGGTTGCGGTACTACCAAACGTTGCAGCAAAACTACTAATCATATAATGGGCTTAAAAAGCCATCAGTGGATCCACAGTTGTCAAGCAACCATGCGATCCTCATATACTTCCTCCGTTCCATAATTCCCACCCATATGCAACCTAAAGAGAATATCATATGAATGTAGCAAATGTACATGTAACATCCATAAATCTTACATTCTACACATAGGGGTATTTTAGTCATTTCACAAATCAAGGGTATTTCGGTAATTCTACCCTAGCATATGAAACCCTAGCATGCATTTCTAAAATCCCAAAAGGCCCACTAAGCCCAATCATGTCCATATAGCCCATTAAGCCCAATCATGTATATGTAGCCCATTCGGCCCGATTATAATCAAATCATACAACCATCCATATCAATCCATCATTCAATTTCACATATCAACTCTTGCCAATTTGGGCCCACGAGCTCGGCAGGCCCGTTTAGCCCCTTCTGGCCCAGTTGGCCATACAGCGGCCCGAGACCATGAGATTGCTCTCTTGGTCCTCGTAGTCGTATCGGTGTTCCCACACGAATGTTAGCACGCTCGTGTGGTTGCTGACGCCAACCTTTCGACTTTTTGGCTTTTCAGTATTCCAGTTTTTTCGGTATTTCAACTTTTGCTAATTTGTCGTCTGTGAAGTGTATGTACACACCTGGTAAATGAGACGTGTTACACTATCCTCAGCCTTGAACCTACAACCAATACCAACCTCCAATCAGTCACACACTTAACCACAGTATTTACCAAAAACCGAAGCCTTACCATAACCTTACAGTGTGCCACCAGTCCTAATAGCCCTTTTTTAGCTACTACTCACGAATATCCCCTAGATCTACATCAATCTTAATCGTTAAAGAAAAAATAATAGGTGACTTGTATCCACTTAAGTCACCATTTCCCTTACTATAGACTATTCGGCCAACTTATTCCAAAATCAAGAACACTTACCCAAAAGCCAAAACGTATGGATAGCTTTTCGGCAGAGACTTGTAGATCCAAGCTTGATTCCATTTTTTCCAAGATCCGATCCACCAAAAATCAAAGGAATGATGACAGCACGACAGAGATTTGGTCACTAGAGTATTCGGCACAAGGTTTGGGGTGATGCAGAAATCGGCTCAAAGAGCAAAGGTTTTCGGCTTTTGAAGTCACGAATATTTGGTCCCCAACAATTGATATGAAGGTGGGACGACACAAGCAATGGAGAAAGAAGAGAATGATATTCGATTTAAGGCTTTAGGAGAGAAGAAAAGAAAACACATAAGGAAGAGGCTAGGTTTAGAATAGAAAAAGTGAAGGAGAATTCGGCTTTCAGGTATTTGGAGAGAAAAGTAGTTTTCAGCAAAATAAAAAGAAAGAAATTGGCATTAGCCTAGAACCCCAAAATCGACACCTATTTATAGCCTATAGCCGAATTTCCTATCCCCAAATTCCCAATTCGGCTCAACCTCTTCCACATATCCCATCTCCTAATTTTTCTCCACGATAACTCCCTAATCCTTTTCCTAAATTTTCTCTTTTGATCACTCCCCTTAGAGTCCATCATCACACCACTTCCAATCTTCTAGAAGGCCAAAATTAAACTCCTAAAAAAAATACTAAGCTAGGATTTGAACCTAGGATCTACTTGCTAGCCCATAACGTCACCTTTCTATACTCTAAGTGGCGTCACTTAGCCACTCTACCACAAGGCTTTTTGATGCCATTTTCCCCTATTTTTATTTAAAAGCCTAACTATTCACCGCCCTGGTTCCTTTAATAATTAATTAAAAATTTCTTCTCCTCAAAGTTCGAACCCAGCACTTCTCCAACACCCCTAGACTCTCCAAGTTTATTAAACCCTTAAAGCCAACATGTCATTTGCTTAAAAAAATTTATGAGACCGAAAGCCCAAAGCCCAATTCAGCTAGGCCCAAAATTCGGGGCGTTACATTTTCACTATTTACTTATATCTTCATTCAAAGTTGTCTACTTGAGTCATTATCACTAAATTATTTATATCTTGAGCTAAGAATTCAAATTACAATCTGCTTGATGTTTTTGAAACTAGACTCATATACCTTTCTACCATAAAATTTTTAGAATTTATAGTTTATCAAATAAGTACAGTAAAATCTTTAAAGTTATCCCTATTTTGTTATTTGACAGCTTCATCCTTTCTTTAATAAAAATTATTTATCTCTTATTACAGAATTTAGATGATGTTTTTGTTTGTTTCTCTTGAAAATAGACTCATTAATGATTTAAACAATTAAATTTAAGCCCCTAATTATTGTTTTCCAATTTTTGATGATTTTCCTAAGTCAGAACAGGGGAACCCAAAATCATTCTGACCTTGTCTCATAAAATTTATTATATCTCATGATTTATAATTCCATTGCTTACAATGTTTCTTCCATGAAAAACTAGACTCAATAAAATTTAATTTCATATTTTATTCAACCTCTAACTCAATTCCCACTATTTTTGATGATTTTTCAAAGTTAGACTACTGTTGTTGTCCAAAACTATTTTAGTGCAAAATGTTGATTTCCAAGTTTATAACACTCTTATTTCCTTTCTCTACAATTTTCGCATCATTTCTCTTATTTCTCTTATTACTCGACAACAAGCAATTTCGAGTTTTCATCGATTCCCATTTTATGCGTTTCAGGTACACACCTGGTATCATTTCTGATGTGTAAGCACTTCTAAGCCTCAAAAACCTAAAAATCGACCAACATATCTCCAGATTAATCACTTAATTCGTTTTTAATCAACCAATTTCAGAAGGAACTCGACTAAAAACCTAGCAAAACCCTTACCTCTCTTAAGTAACCATGACTTCATACAATCACAGCGTCAATTCAAAACCACCAGCCCCTTGATTAATTCCTAAACGCCAAAAAGGAATCCCCCTTTTAGAGATTAACCTAGATTAATAGTAGACAAAACCGTTATTTACCGAACACGCGCAACCAACGATGAATAATCGAATCAATTGAAAAAAAAAGAAAAAAACGGAAGGAGAAAAAAATAATGAAAATTTCGGCAGCAACTAAAGGAAAGAATCGGCAGAGGAGGAAAAAAGAAGAAGAAGAAAACGTTAGAAAAAGTTTGGGGAATTGGAGAGAAAACTGAAACTTTACTTTTTTTTTCTTTTTGGAACAAAAAGATAATCAGATTATTTTTTGATAACCTCTCCCCAATTATCTCCTAAAATCACTCCCTATTAACCCACTAAAACACAACTACTCAGGATTTTGCCCCAACACAACTCTTAGCCGAAATTGGAGTAAAAATACTGTCTCCACGCCATCACAGAGAATTGAACACAGGACCTCCAACACTCCAACACTCCACTTAACCACCAGACCAGCAGGCCCATTCTGTTATATACTTATCAACAATTAAATAAAAGCTTATTGGCCAAAGATTGTGGTTTATTTATAAAAATACCAAAATTTGCCCAAGTTATGGCTTAAATGTGGGACCTCTCACACACTCCGCGGACACTTAACCACTGAAGCAGATATAGATTTGTGTGATACATCTGCAAAAATAAAAATTTAAATTTCGAGGCATTACAACTCTACCCCCTAAAAAAATTTCTTCCTCGAAATTTACCTGATTAGAATAGATGAGGATACTACTGATGCATCGCATCCTCAGGCTCCCATGTTGCCTCCTCAGTGCTATGATTATGCCATAGAACCTTCACCAAAGGGATAGACTTCCTCCTCAGAACCTTTACGTCACGATCTAGAATCTGGACAGGTTTCTCCTTAAAGGTCAAGTCTGGCCTAACCTCAATCTCCTCAACATGGACAATATGAGTAGGATCAGAGTGGTAGCGCCTCAACATAGAGACGTGGAACACGTCATGAATACAATCCAACTCCGGAGGTAGCTCAAACTGATAAGCAATCGTTCCCACTCGCTTCAAAATACGGTAAGGTCCAATCAACCTAGGGCTTAACTTGCCCTTACGACCAAACCTCAGTACTTTCTTCCATAGTGAGACCTTGAGAAAGACGAAGTCCCCCATAGAAAACTCGATCTCACGCCTCTTCGAATTCGCATAAGATTTCTGCCTGTCAGAAGCCACTTTCAAATGATCCTGAATCACTCTAACCTTATCCACTGTCTCAGAAACCAACTCAAGACCCAGAACACGTCACTCGCCTAACTCAGTCCAACATAAATGAGTGCGACACGTACGACCATACAGTGCCTCGTAAGGTGTCATCTTGATGCTAAACTGGAAGCTATTATTATAAGCAAACTCTACTAATGGTAGATAATCCTCCCAACTGCCTCAGAAATCAATAGCACAACTACTCAACATATCCTCCAGTATTTGAATCACCCTCTCTAACTGACCATCAGTCTGAGGATGGAACGCAGTACTGAAGTCCAATCTTGAACCCAGAGCCTTATTCAACTTCCCCCAAAACCGAGATGTGAGGACCCCTATCAGAGACGATCTAAACCGGTACCCCATGCAGTCTCACTATCTCCGAAATATAAAGCTTCGCCAACTGTAAAGAATATTCAGTACGAACTGATATGAAGTGTGCTGAATTGGTCAATCGATCCACGATGACCCAAACAGAATCCTTCTTAATGGGTGTCAAGGGTAACCCATTAACGAAATCCATCGTCACACTTTCCCACTTCCAAAGGGGAATCTTAATCGGCTGTAGAAAACCCGAAGGCAACTGATGCTCAGCCTTAACCTGCTGGCATGTCAGACATCTAGCCATAAAATTAGTAACCACTCGCTTCAATCCTGGCCACCAATATGATTCTTGAAGATCTCGGTACATCTTATTTCCGCTAGGATGCATAGCATAAGGGCTACTATGCGCATCTCTCAGTATAGACTGTCTCAAATCAATATTATTCGGAACATAGATCCGTCCACGGAAACAGAGTACCCCATCACTATTCAGTCCAAAATCTGTAGTGCTACCATTCTCAATCTGTCAGAACTGAAGACTTAAAGACTCGTCCTCCAACTGCTTACCCTTAATTTGCTCAATCCATGTCGGTTTAACCTAAAGTTCGGCTAATAAGGTACCATTATTAAATAATCTTAGGCGAGCAAACATCGCCCTAAAATCAGTCATAGCTCTACGGCTCAGTGCATCAGCCACCACATTGGCCTTGCCAGGATGGTATTCAATGGTGCAGTCGTAGTCCTTAAGCAGCTCAATCCATATACGCTGTCTAAGATTTAACACCCTCTAAGAAAGGAGATACTTGAGGCTTTTGTGATCAGTGTAGATGATATACTTCTCACCGTACAAATAATGCCTCCAGATTTTCAGTACAAATACTACAGCAGCCAGCTCCAAATCATGCGTCGGATAGTTTGCCTCATGTGTCTTAAGCTGACGAGACACATATGCTACCACCTTACCATCCTGTATTAACATTCATCCAAACCCGACATGTGATGCATCACTATAAACTGTAAACTCCTTTCTAGATTCAGGCTGTATCAGAATGGGAGCCTTAGTCAGTACAATTTTGAGCTTCTTGAAACTCTCTTGCTGCAGATCAGTCCAGTTAAACGGTACACCCTTACGTAGTAGCTTAGTTAAGGGTGATGCAATCATCGTGAAACCTTCCACAAACCGCCGATAATAACCCGCTAGCCCCAGAAAACTATAGATCTCCGATACATTCCTAGGCTGTTTCCACTCCAACACAGCCTCAACCTTTTGAGGACTAACGCGAATCCCCTCAGCAGAAACCACATGACCCAGAAATGTCACCTCTTGCAACCAAAACTCGCACATGCTAAACTTAGCATGAGCTGATTTTCCCTCAAAGTTTGTAGGACGACTCGAAGGTGCTCATCATGCTACTCTTCAGTTCTCTTCCAACACTCGCCCTGATGGCGTCTACCACAATCAGTACATGGCTGCAGTCTAGTAGCAACGACAGGGGCCCAACTCTAATTGGCCCATCAGCTCTGGCCTTTTTCTTAGGCCTCTGTACAGAACTCGATGGCTCCGAATCTCTCTTGTTCCTACCTCTCTCTATCGCGATTTTGGAGCTTAGTGCGCTTAACCTCCTCGACAATCTTCGCCTTCTCGAACAAGGCAGAAAAATCTTGCTCCTTTTACAGAGCTATCAGAACCCTCAAGTTATCCCTGAGGCCATCCTCAAAGCGAACACATCACTCATACTCCGATGACACCATACCTCGCGCATAGCGGCTCAGTCTCAAAAACTCGGCCTCATACTCGACCACTGATCGATCTCCTTGTGCCAGATTCAGAAACTCCCTCCTACGGGCGTCCACATAACTGGCTCCCACATATTTTCCCTGAAAGGCAGTCTTAATGAACTCCCAGGTCAGACGTTCGGGCTGAGTGCCCTCCTTAACAGTAAGCCACCACTAATAAGCCTCATCCCCCAACAGTGAGACTGCACCCTTTAATTTCTACTTAGGGGTGCAATCTAAATCATCCATAATCCTCTTCGTGGCCTCAATCCAGTACTTGAGCATATTAGGGGCAACTCTAGTGACACCCCTAAAGAGTTCAGCTCCATTTGACTGGAATCGTTCCGTAATCGACCCTCAGCCCCTGGATCCAAAATTGCGCCCAACGACCCTCTCCAAAATCCTTAGCATAGCCTGGGACAATGCGTCGTCCCTAGCTATGCAATCTTGAGACCCAGTCCCAGTAGCAGGCGACACTAGCGTCTCTCTTGTATCCAAATTCGGTATGCTACCCAGTGAAGAGGACTCAACTAGAGCTCCTCTGTGCCTCTACCTCGGCCTTTAGTACCCCGTTCGCGGATACCTCGTGCGCTCATTGTCTAATCACGTTTATCTGCATTAACAGTTTTATGAATCAGTTACAGTTTTAGTGTTTATTAACAAATGTTTTATGTAAACCAGTATCGATTATTTAGAGTTCGTTTCCGTAAATCGTAGTCTCACTACAGTTTTTAGTTTCTCTATAATTTTCAGTATACACTAACTAGAGTGTTTTCAGTACAGTTTACTACCTATAGTAGTTTCAGAATGTACCATCCATAACAGTTTCATTTCAAAACAAATAACAGTTCAGAACACTTACAGGATTGGCGCTGGTCGGTGTACCACTTACTCAGTAAAAATATTTCAAATCATTTGGAAATCAATTAATTTTTCGAGAGCCTATTTTTTTATAAAACCCATAATCAACAGTCGATTTTTGTAACCTAGCTCTAATACCATTAAATGTAACACCTCAAACCTGGCCTAGACGTTATGGCTGTATCTGGCAATGTCACACAATAGTGTTTTTGAAACCTCGTTGTTACGATGAAAATATTTCATGTTATTATCTTTAGTAAACCTTTGTTAGAACTTAGAAAGTCGTCTTTATTCATTTAAAATATTTGTTTTGAAACATCCCTCGTTGCGGAAGCTTTAATAAAACAGTCTAGGTGATCATGTGTTTAGAAATTATTTTAACTTTTTGAAAACTGAATTTCCTACGACCAGCAGGTATAAATCCATAAAGTAAATAAATAAATAAAAACCCAAATTTAAAACCAAAGTCCTAGAGGGTCCTTAAATTACAACCCAAATAATCAATAATAATCAAATCATAAATCGTAAATTGAAAACCATGAAGTCCAAAAATAACTGTGGTCACCGCTGAGTCCTCCGTCGTACCGATCCTTCTAAGTCTGATGATTACCTGTGCACATTAAACAAAAAGGGTGAGTTTACGTAAACTCAGTGTGTAATCCCGCATAAACAAACAAACAGTCGGTATTCACAGTGCACAGTTGAACAGTCTTGGGCCTAAGCCCTTTTCAGCATCAGTGACAGTTTGGGCCTTAGCCTATCTCAGTACAGTGTCAAAAATGCAGTAGGGCCTTAGCCCATCACAGTATCAGTAGCAATAACAGTTATGCAGTAGTAAAATCCTACCCAACCAGCCTCTACAAACCATCTCCGTCCAACCCTACACTTCATGTGGGGATATAATCAACCCACCCATCCCTACACTCCAAGTAGTACGGAATGCGGCACAATACAGTAGTTTGCAGCTGAGTTACCAGTAAATTAGTCTTAAAGCGTTTCAGTACACTTCCTCCAAATAACAACCCCCAACCCAATGTAATGCAACACACAACGGATGACATGCTATTATGCAATTTCAGTACATATATTCAGTTTAGATATTAACGTGCCTAGTACAGATATCATTCAGTCAATTTCACACATTTAGGGGTCTAAGTAGCTTTTATCGACCCAATAGTAGGTTCATAGTCGACTTGGGCGACCCGTGCAACCTTAAAAACATTTCGGTAAAAATGGGCCCACATGCCCATGTGATCTGCCTGTGTGGGCCCACACGCCCGTGTGGCCCACTTGACCCAAATTAGCCTTGGCCGTTTGATTCATTTTTAAAGTAACTCATGCTAGCTCAATACTTATATATGTTTTCACTGTTTACTTATATGTTCATTCAAATCTGTCTACTTGAGTCATTATCACTAAATTATTTATATCTTGAGCTGCAGAATTCCAAATTACGATCTGTTTGATGTTTTTGAAACTAGACTCATATAAATTTCTACCATAAAATTTTCATAAGTTATAGTTTATCAAATAAGTACAGTAAAATCTTTAAAGTTATCCTTATTCTGCTGTTTGACAGCTTCATCCTTTCATTACTAAAAATTATTTATCTCTTATTACGAAATTTAGATGATGTTTCTGTTTATTTCTCTTGAAAATAGTCTCATTAAGGATTTAAACATATAAATTTAAGCCTGTAATTATTTTTTTACAATTTTTGATGATTTTCCTAAGTCACAATAGGGGAATCCGAAATCATTCTGACCTTGTATCATAAAATTTATTATATCTCATGATTTAGAATTCTATTGCTTACTTTGTTTCTTCCATGAAAAACTAGACTCAATAAAATTTAATTTCAAATTTTATTCAACCTCTAACTCAATTCCCACTATTTTTTTATGATTTTTCAAAGTTAGACTACTGTTGATGTCCAAAACTATTTTAGTGCAAAATGTTGAGTACCAAGTTTATAACACCATTATTTCCTTTCTATACAATTTTTACATCATTTTCTCTTATTTCTCTTATTTCTCGACAGCAAGCAATTTCGACTTTTCGTCGAATCTTGTTTTTTGTGTTTCGAGTACACACTTGGTATCGTTTCTGATGCGTACGCACTCCTAAGCCTCCAGAACCTAAAAATCGACCAACATATCTCAAGATTAATCACTTAATTCTTTTTTAATCAACCAATTTCGGAAGGAACTCGACTAAAAACATAGTAAAACCCTTACCTTGCTTGAGTAACCATGACTTCACATAATCACAGCGTCGATTCAAAACCACCAGCCCATTGATTAACTTTTAAACACCAAAAAAGAATCCCCCGTTTAGAGATTAACCAAGAACGATTAACAATAGACAAAACCGTTACTTACCGAACACTCGCAACCAACGATGAACAACCAAATCAATTGAAAAAAGAAGAAGAAAGAAACAGAAAGAGAAAAAATAATGGAAATTTCAGCAGTAACTAGGGGAAAGAATCGGTAGAGGATGAAAAAAAGAAGAAAACATCAGAAAAAGTTTTGAGAATTGGAGAGAAAACCAAAACTCTACTTTTTTTCTTTTTACAACAAAAAGATAATCAGATTATTTCTGATAACCTCTCCCCAATTATCTCCTAAATCACTCCATATTAACCCACTAAAACACAACTACTCAGAATTTTGCCCCAACACAACTCTTAGCCGAAATTGGAGCAAAAATACTGTCTCCACGCCATCACAGAGAATTGAACACAAGACCTCCAACATTCCAACACTCCATTTAACCACCAGACCAGTAGGCCCATTCTGTTATATACTTATCAACAATTAAATAAAAGCCTATTGACCAAAGATTGTGCTTTATTTATAAAAATACCAAAATTTACCCAACTCATGGCTTGAACTTGGGACCTCTCACACACCCACAGAACACTTAACCACTGAAGTAGATACAGATTTGTGTCACATATCTACAAAAACAAAAATTTAAATTTTGGGGCGTTACAATGATTGTTTGTAATCTAGCCATTGGAATGGCTAGAATGGTATGTTTTGGTATATATTTATAAGACCATATTATGTTTGACATGTTTTGAAATGGTTATGTAATATATGATATATGAATCAAATGGTAAATGAAATTGAGCTTGTATAAATAATACAAATTTACCTAAGTACGTAAATGAAAATTTGGTAAACTTAATCATTTGAATAATTGTGTTAATATATCTTACATGATACTTATAATAAGCTTGATTTATATGGCTTGAATTGGTTGGTATATGTTTGTAAGTGTTTGTGTAGGTTGTTGGTAAATTTGGGTGAGAAATAAAGCTAGGAAATGACTTTATTTTGTCCACACGGGCGTGTGTCTTGACCGTCTGTGACACACGGCCTGGCACATGGGCATGTGGTTTGGCCGTGTGTCCCTTGCATCTTAAAATTTAGAAACGGAATGCTAAGAATTGGGCACACGGGTAGAGACACGGGTGTGTGTCTCAGCCGTGTGTGGCATATGGCCTAGAACACAAGCGGGTGTCTTGGCCGTGTGAAACCTGCACCTAATTTTTGAAAATTAAATTGACCACACGGCTTAGCACATGGCGTGTGATAGGCCATGTGGCACAAGTCAGAGAGTTAAATGGGTAAAGACACGGGCTGGGACAAAGCCGTGTGCCTCACATCGAATGCCCACATGGTCTGAGACATGGGTATGTCATTAAGTCGTGTAAGCCACACGGGCGTGTGGCCCCTACATATAAGAAAAATTTTGAAATTTAGCAAAAATTTTTCTGAGATCCTGATTTAGTCTCGACTTGTTTCTAATGCTTAAATTGGGCCTCGAGGGTCCACTCAAGGGACAGTATGATTATTTTCAGATATGAATAACAAATGACATGAATTATCTGTAATTGCTCTATAAATACCGGTAATGCTCCATAACCCTGTTTCGGTGATGGATACGGGTTAAGGGTGTTATAGAAATTGCTACCACAATAGTGACAGTTGAACCTTGAAAAACCTATAGACTGCCAGTCTTTCGACCTCTCATCAAATTGACAGCTCCATGGGATACGTTAATGTCGCTTGACTCGATAACAATTCTACAAGTTTTCAAGTCTAACATGCTCAAAGAGATGAGGTTTTTCTCTAAATCAGGCACATGCCTACCATCTGACAATATCTTTATAATCCAGTCGTGTATCCTAATCTGAATGGTACCAATACCGATTATCTTACAGAGTGAACCATTCCCCATACACACAACTCCACCTTCAACTGAACTATATGTGGAGAACCAGTCCCTATTGGGACACATATGGAAAGAACACCCTGGATCCAAGATCAACTTGGACGTAAACTGAGACCTTTTGGTCGTAGACACCAACAACCAATCATCATCCTTGTATTCGGTCGTATTAGAATCAACTACTTCATCCTCGTTGCTCTAAGCAACCCTCCAGTTCTTATTTTGCAATTTGTAACAATATGCCTTAATATGACCTTTCCTCTTTGCAATAGCCACATACTTTTTCTCAATTCCTCGACCTCGAACCAGTCATCTTCTGGCAACAAATGTTGAGGGCTTTCAACCTGAACTGCTATCTGAACCAAAGTCATTTTTGAGTTTGCCTTTACTCAAAAAGTTTCCCTTCACTTCCTCGAACGAGAGCTTATCTCTCCTATAAATCAAGGTTTCATTGACAAACATATATTAAGGGGGCAAAGAGCACAATAATATAATGACCTAATTTTCATCATCAATTTGAACCTCGATATTCTTTAGATCATTCAAGAGAGAAACAAATTCACTGATGTGAGCCCTAATGGAGTCATCTTCTTTCATACGGAATGTGTACAATCGTTGTTTCAACACGAAACTTAAATAGAGATTTTTTTCATATATAGGGATTCTAATTTTCTCCATAAGCATGTTGTTGTTTTCTTTGAAAGTACCTCTTGCAACACATCATTCGTGAGGTACAACTGAATTCCATACAAAGTCCATCCCGGTCTTGCCTACTATGCATTATAATATCGGTGAAATTCTTACAAATCGCCATGGAGGTGTGGTATTTAGATGCTTATATGTATTTATATGTGGATGTTTTGAAATTTTATTTCTTATGTATATGGGCGTGCAGTCGAGGAGGTTTAGTGGAATTTAATTATGTTATTCATTTTAGAGATACACAAAACAAATGTGTATTATATATGAGTGTTTTCTTTTTGAGAATTTACACAAAGCAAATGCATATTATATATGAGTGTTTTCTTCTTAAGAGTTGTTTTCCAAAGTATGAAAAAATATTAAAATTTCTGGTTGTGTCATTTTTAAAACTAACATCAAATTACCAAAACAATATACTTACAAAAATATTGATTGAACTTCTTCCATATTAAATAATAAATAAAATAAAATACAATGTAGCATTATAAAAACCATATAATAGTATTATATCAAAACAATTTCTATTTTTACAATTACTTTAAGAAGATACGATAATAATGATGATGATTAAATCATGAAAATTGAGAAGAGGATACAATGATTCAAAGTTGTTGGTTGCTGCTATTGATTGAAGTTTTTGTTTTTTTTATATTATACATATGATTAAATTAAATATGCATTATACCATTGCAAATCATGGAGATTTTTTGGTTAGTGATCGTGTACATGTTCTAGAGATGTTTTTTTTTTACTTTGGTGTGGAATTATGTTTGTTTAGGAGGTTAAGTATTTCAACTTGATTTTGATTTGTTTAAAATATAGTTGTGTAATAGCCAATTTTGGCCCAGGTCAATAAAACAAAAATAAACCCAAACAAATAAATAATTAAATAGCCCAAAATAAATGCCCATTTACATATTAAACCCAGGCCTAAAAATCCAATAGCCCAATCAAGACCCAACTACCAGCCTAAGACCTAAAAAAGCTAACCCTAGCCCACTAACTATCAACATTTTCAGCAAGCAACAAACCCTAGCCGCCTCTGCCATCAGCCACCGCTCCACCCTATGTGCGCCGCACGTCAGCAAGGTTCCCCAGCGCACGCCATCGCTGGCCTCGCATGCCTCTGATGCTTCTCATGTCACCTGCAAGACAAAAACAAAGGAAAAGAAGCCAACGCGCAACAGAACAAAGAAGAAAAGGACAAAAAGCAACAGAAAACAAAACAAAAACAAACAAAAACAGATCTATGTAACTCGGATATAAAAACCGAAATAAATCCCTTGTATTTTTTTACGAATATCATAAATCAAAAACAGAATAGAAGCTTTAGAAGGTTGATTTTGGTCTTTCCTTTGTTATCTTGATTTTCTTGTTTATTTCATTTCGATTTTATTTTTTTATTTTATCTTTTAATCTTTTAAAGCATAAAAAAAATAAAAAGAAAAGAGGAAAGGGCTCACCGGAGTTACCTCGCAACCGCGTCGTCATCCCGTGGTCCCGTCGTCGGAGGTTTCTCTCCACAGTCGGAATCGGACACAAGAAAGGGGGTGAAAGTGGGCCTTTTTCTTTCAGTTTTTTGCGGGCTTGGAGGGTTTCGTCTTCAAACCCATTCGAAAAGGAGCTAAAAACCCCATTTTGTGCAACGTCGGCCACCGTCTGCGGAGGGCAGACAAACGGTTGGTGGCCCTTTTGGCCTGAGACAAGGGGAAAGGATGAGAGAATTCCAAAGCTCTTTCAGTTTTTTTAACTAAAGGCTGAAAATGAAATTTCAAAAAAAAAAAATTAGGCTTTTATAAAACACTGAAACGAAGTAGTTTCATTTGGCCTCCCTAGACGCCAAAATAGCATTGTTTTGGGGAGGCCGACCCGAACCCGACCGGCTCCACAAAGGGATCCGCGTGTTTTTTTTATTTTGGGTTATTTGCGCAAATGGGGCTTTCACTTTTGCTACGCGCTTCGATTAAGTCCTGCCTTTTTTCTTTTTTTAATTCAACCCTTTTATTTTATTTCGCATTCAATTTAGTCCCTCTATTCGCAAGTTGGAGTGGCGCACTTAATGGGGTTTGGGATATTTTCTCAGTTAACCCCTCGCATGTTTCAGCGCGTTTCAAATCCGTCCTCTGCTTTATTTTTTTATCTGAATTTCCCCTTTGAATTTAGATTTTAATTTAATCCTTTTTATATACTTACATTTATTTTATTCGAATTTGGACCCTAAAATTTCATTTTATTTTCAATCAAGCCCTTATTCATGTAAATTTGGACTCTTTGATTTTTTTTATTTTAAACTATTTTATTTATTTTAAATTTTACATATTAAACTGTTTTAAATTGTTTTAGATATATTATTTTTAATTATTTCATATATTATATACTTTAAATTGCTTTATACATTCTTTAGTTTAAACCTGTTTTATGTATTATTCATTTTAAATTGTTTTATTATTTACTTTAAATTATATTTTCATATATTATCAATTTCAAATTTTTTATATGTATTATCTATTTTTAAAATACCATTTATTTTTTAAGATGTTTTGTATATCACTTATTTTAAATTTCTTTTTACATAATATATATTTTAAACTCATTTATATATTACTTATCTTAAATTATTTAACATATTATTTATTCTAAATTTGTTTTCCCTCATATATTATTTATTTCAAACTTTTGCCTATATTACCTATTTTATTTTTTTTACACATACAATCTATTTTTAAATTGTTTTCTATATTGTTGATATTGAATTTCTTTTTCACATTATTTATTTTATATTTATTTATTATCATTTTAAAATTTGTTTTACATTTTATTTATTTTAATTTGCTAATTATTTTTTTTAAAATTGTTATATATATTATTTAATTCATTGGTCTTTGATTATTAATGTTAGTATTTAAATGGTGTATGTTGTGAGATTATTGCCATTGCATGTACTATGATTCGTTTATTTGTATTTTCATATTATTGTCATTCACTTGTGTAATATTTTATTCATATATTATTATTCCATGCTCATTACTACATTTTTATTTCATGCCATCGTATTGTGAATTAAACCCCAATGTATTTATCTAATATAGATCGTTTTATTTTACTTCGAACAAAATAATGCATGCCGTTTAGTATTGTACTAGTTATTATTCAAAAAGAAAAATCTTCAAAAACAAAGGCAATATTTCGCGTTTCGGGAATTCGAGAAATCGTGCTTTAACTTACGGGGTTTCGATTTTCTTGTTAGACCTAAATAGCTAAATATCCTTTTAAATTTCAAAATATTAAGTTTCGAAAAAAAATTTAAAGGTGAACTTGTTCTCGAGGGTTCAAATGTCGCATCCTAACTTACGGGATGCGGCATTTTGTTATCCCGGGACGAGTGCGCCCTTGAAGCTCATTTCAATTCAAATTCAAGCATTTTTAAAAAAATGAACATTGATAAAAAAATGGATCATATTTTAAAAATCATTTCGAATTTTCATTTTTCGACACTTAGACATTAATTAATCGATTAGGTACCAATTTTGGGCGTGACGAGGGTGCTAATTCTTCCTTGCACGTAATCGACTCCCGGACCCGTTTTCTCAAATTGCGTAGACCAAAATCGTGGTTTTAATAAATCAAACGACCAAATTTTTAGGTGATCCGATCACACCTCAAAAAAATCGGTGGCGACTCTCGTTTTTATTTTAAATAAAAAGTCGACCCTCTTTTCAAAATGGTTTCGACAAGTTGTATCTAGAATCTTTGAAAGTATTTTGATTTTTAATAATATTGATTTATTTTAGTAGGGAAAAAAATAGCTATATGATTTTCGAGTTGTGTTTTCATTTATGGATACAAATAATGAAGAAATAATTCATATTGTCGAGAAAAAAGATAACTCCGTTGAAGAAATAAAAGTGAGACTGAAAGTGCATTTCAAAGAAGAGGCTTATAATCTTTATAATTAGTTTGCTTTGAGTAAGGGGTTTAATATTCGAAGAGGAAATAAGAGACGAAGTATGATTGAACTTATAAGACAACATGAATTTTTATGCTCGAAATCTGGGTATCATGAATACGAAGATGTTGGCAAAGTGAAAAAATTTAATTGTCAAGAGACAAGGACATATTGTCAAGCTAAAATCTATTTTAGGATACAAAGGTGTTTGGGTTGTTTTTTACTTTAATGATTATCATAATCACCACTTAGCAACTTCAGAAGAAAGAATTAATTTAAGATTAGAAAGAAAAATTTTGGAAGTATATGCATATGTTATTCGTTCAATGGTTATTGTAGAAATCAGACAAACAAGTTCGTATTCATTTCTTACGAAGGAGATTGGGTTTGAAAATATTACCTTTACCAAATGAAATTATCATAATTTCTTATGAATTGAAATAGAGAAAATGATTGAAGTAGGGGATACACAGAGCATTATCAATTTTTCAAATATAAGCAAGCTGAAGACCCTAAATGTAAGTGAACAAAAATAATCGACTAACTAATTTTTTTGGAGAGGTGAAAGACCAAAATTGAATTACGATTGTTTTGGAGATGTTCTTGTGTTTGATACCACGTATAGAGCCAATAAGTATAATTTGGTTTGTGCTCCATTTTTCGAAATCAACAATCACTTGAATATTGTTTTGTTTGGTTGTGTTTTTTTAATCAAATGAAACCACTGAGTCATTTTTTTTGGCTATTTGAAACATTTTTAGGAGTCATGGCCGATGATGAAAGCAATAGAGATTGTGCTCCCAAAATCTTCTCATAGATTATACATGTGGCACATTTCAAATAATGTTAAACATCTTGTTAGTCGTTTTGCCAATGTCGAGTTCAAAGCTCAATCTAATAAATGCTTTTATGGATGTGAAAGTGAAATAGATTTTGAATCAAGTTGGGCTACCATGATTGAAAATTTTGAACTTCAAGATCATGCTTGGCTTAAAAGACTATATGAGCTTCAGGTAAAATGGTACCTTACCTTTAGCATAGATATTTTTTGGCTCAGATTAATCCACTCAAAAAAGCAAGAGTATGAACAACATATTACATTAGATTATGAATTGCTCTTTGTCTCCTATTTAGGTTATATAATATTATGAGGAAAAGGCAAAAGAATTTCCCCAAATAGAGTTAAATCAAGATTTTTGATGTAAAAATGGAGCACCAAGAAAAGTTAATAGACGTGGAATTTTGAAGCATGCATCCCATATTTACATTCTTGCTATGTTTAAAAGGTTTGAAGAGGAATTGATAGCTTGAATAGACTTGAATTGCGTTGAAGTTAGTAGCATAAAAAACAATTCTTTATATCATGTGACTGAAGATGAATGAGAAAGAATTTACTATGTAAAGTTTGACATTTCAAATAGCATTGTCTCATGTAATTGTAATGTGTTTGTAAGTCTTGGATTATAACACCCACTATCTGACCCGAATCACCGGATCCAGATATTGGATGTTACCACAAACACTTTGCAAAACTTTTACAACTAGTGTAAAATTATTTTCACATACACAAATTCTATTATTTACTGTTCTTAAACAAAAGATTTATAAAAGAAAATGTTTAATAATTACATTAGACTTCCAACATCAGTATATGTCGTTACACCTTAAAACTTTGATAAAGACAGACTTAACATGGAAAAGAGTTCTAAATGCCATAGTCCTTTGGTGCCCTTTGTATGCATAACATCGTAACTCAAACTACCACTTTGGCGTATTCATAGCTTGGTCCCTCCTAGTGCACCAACTCTTTAATCGAAACTTGCATCATAAACAGACACTTGTAAGTTCAACCGAAATTAGTGAATATTACCCAGATTACCTTGGCGTATTTATTTTTGAATTCCTCAATTTGGAGATTCTTTATTTTTTTCAATGTTCGGCGTATTCTCTTCTAATATCTAACGCATACATATACTCCAACTTCCATACTTGACCACCACATACCCAATTCACTCCTTAAGCATATTATATATTTTCCCCACTCAATATGGATCTCATTTCTTTTCAAAAATGGATACATTTCTTATAAGGATATTCATACAAAATCTACTTTTGACGGATTCTTACACAGACATATGTTGAACATTTTTTCCAGGATGATATACTTTCTAATATTATTTTTGACGGATACTTATACTAACTAATATTTTAGAATGAACTTCAAATGAACTCTACCTTAGACGAATTCTCATACTGTAATTAATAACTATCAGGATACCAGTCAGATCATATCTTAAAATAACCCAACTCACAACTTATTCTGATGGATGTAACATTCAAAGTCATCCCAAGGACCCCAGACAACTGTATTACATATCATGAAAACGCTCTAGTTTGACGCACAACTTATATTTCATACTACCTTCTTATATATAGCGTGAACCGCTCAAATTTGGCAAATACAATAAAATTTAAATAACTTCCTTACATAGCGTAGACAAAACTCAAGTTTGACGAACACTTATACTATTCATAGTTACGAATATGCCAAATTTCCCGTACTGATAGAACACTATGGCGGATTCAACCTTTAGAAACACTGTTGAGAACTCTTTTAGGAAATGCCCTTAGGTCATATTTGAATTTCGTCATAAGGCTATCCAAACAGAGATATTTTCAAACTTATCCAAATATCTACCACAGAGTCATCTAGTGAAGAAGTCTCTAAACTTACCCTGGTCTCACCACAAAGGTAGTTATCCATATTTTTCCTCAAGGGCATTATAGAATATGCAACATGCATCACAGAATATGCCATAAAGGCTTTACAGAACATTACATGTTTACTATCTAGTCGGACTATCCTAGAGGATGCCATGGGTTTCTCCCATATGGTCTTGTACATAGTTTCATGTCGTGATCTGCTAGTCCAGTTTACATCTTATTGAAGGTTACACCATGAGTATTTTCATTATCATATGATGCCATGTATCTCTATCACATGGTCTTACACATATTTTCATATCGTAATTTGCTAGTCCTGTTAGCAACGTACCTGCCCTACTAGAGGTATCACAAATGATTGTGTTACTCATTTAACATAGAATACACTTACCTAGATTCATTCACACTCTTGACAAATTCATATTCTCTCATACTTGATTTCACATGCAACATACCACACATCATCTTATTCACGCAACAACTCACATAATTATTCAAAACCTTTACGATAATTCACACACACATACACACACCAGCTATCTAAGAAAACATCAACACACGATTTACCATTATAAACTAACAAGCATGAGTCAAGATAAAGACTCACCTGAAACTCACCTTTTCTGCAGCTTAGAGTTCTTAACCCGGCTATCCTTCCCAAACCAGCAACAATAACTGCTTAAAAGAACATGGGACTACCATTAAAACTTTGTTTACAGACAATTTACTAATATATCCATTACATACAACCCCTATGCAAGGGCCTCCTATTCACTCCTTACTATATTTATGTCTTTTACATCCTTACTCTTTCGAAACCATAATATGCAGAGTTATAAGACTTACCAAAAGGTTGAAACATCCACTGATTATTCTAGAAACCTTAACTTCCAACTTAACAAAAAAGGAGATAATGTTTGGATTTAAGAAGAAAAACCTGAATGTAGAAAAGAAGGAAGAAAAACCATCTAAATGTTCCCTTCTTACCACATATATATATACTCAGTTCCTCTTAGTGGATCTTAACAAGTGTCGATTGTATACAGAAATTATCCTTTAAGTTCCATAAAAAATCTAGAATATAAAAGAGAATCTGATGTAGATGTTGTTTAACCAGTCAATCTATTTAGTTGACTCTTAACCAATCATGTTACAGAACCCACTTTTGGTTGTAACTCTCACAAGGTCTACTCTTAAAGATAATTAAGTCTTCTACACTTTTCTCATACACTTGATAGGTTCTCAATATACAGAACTCTAGGGTGTATCCCTTCATAGGCTCGCTCTTTCATAGGAGCGCTCTTTCTTTTCTAAGAATCATCCCGAGATGAAAACCTCATATTCTACGCGGACCGATAAGTTATGCGCCAGGATTTATCTTGCCAAAATTCTGAAAAGTGGCAAACTATACTACAATAACACATCGAAATAGGTAACCTTCACATCTATTTGCCTCTCTCTCGAATCCACCAATTTTGAGGTGTGACATGGATTACTTTGTTGTCATGCTTTATGGGTTCTTTTTATGAATAACATTAAAGATATACCGGAAAATAATATACTTGAGAGATGAAAAAAAAGAATGAAAAAAAAGAATAGCAAAGTCATTGTTGGCAAGTGATTTTAGAGCCTCATCAGCTCAGGAAGAAAAATCTAGTTGTTTTATTCCACCTCAATGAGTTGAATCATATCGGTTACAACCTTTTTGGAAAAGGTTACAACCTTTTTGGAAAAGGTTCATTCACTTTTAAATGTACTCAAATTTTCAAAGAAAAACTATTTAAGGCATTGCAGTTAGTTGAAAAGGGGATAGAAACTATGTAAAAAGCTAAAGATTCAGAAATTTCAAAGCATACATCTTTTCAAGATGCTATTAATGGTGAAAATGGGAGATCAAATGAAAAATAAATGTTTGATCCTGTATGTGCCAAAACAAAGGGCCCAAGGAATTCTTGAATGAAAAGCCAATTCGAGAAAAATCAAAAGAAAAGAATAAAAAAGACAATAAACTCTCAAGTTTCAAAAGATAAGGAGAAAATATCAAGTGAGTATGCTTTCCTTTAGTATTATATTTGCATCTATTTGTTATGTTATTTAATTAATTTATGTATTGATTTTAAAGAAAAAATAAAGAAATAGTTAAGTTTTGCTTTACTATACTTTAATTTGCATCTTGTCACATTTAATTTTAACAAATAATTGTTATTTTGATTAAGAGAAACAAAAAAAAAAATCACTTATGCATGAAGATTTCGCATTAGTGTTTCTCCCAATGGCGGCTCAAACTCATGTTTATCCTTCCTATCATCAAATTCCAATGTTATTGACTCCAAGCTACCATAACCACTTTTTTCATCCTTTACAGGTATTGATTGATGGGAAAGGATTGTATGAAATAGTGATACCACATTATCTATTTCCCTTTCCAATCATTTAATGACATGTCAACATCTTTTTACATGTCATTGACACTTCATTTTGTTAATTTTTTAAACCTTAAATCCCTAAAATCCCATTTATATTATTAATTTTTTTAAATCCCCAAAATCCTAGATCATTTGCAAGTTCATTCTTTATATCCCTATTTCACCAATTTCTTGATTTCACATCACCATTCACAAAAATCTTGGTCGGGTTCATAACATCGTTCACAAATCTCATCGTCTCTATTATTTACATCACTTATTTGTTAATCACAAGTATGACTTTTTCGTCAAATTTGCATAACCATTCACAGAAATCTTGGTCGGGTTCATAACATCATTCACAAATCTCATCATCCAATTCTTTATTATTTACATAACTTATTTGCTAATCACACGCATGTGTTCATTCAATTTTTATTTTCCTTTCGGTTTTTTAGCAAACATGATATTTGGTTTTTTTTGGGTATGATATTTGTTCATTTTTTGGGATTTTATCTATTGTTGATATAACTCATTCTCCAATTACAGGTATGGTTCATTCAATTTTTAATGTTATTTCATTTGGGGGTATTCATTTGCCAATCACGGGTATGGCTTCATTCAATTTTTGGGTTTAAGGTTCATGAATTTGCCAATCACAAATTTGATGTATTGAAGTAGAAATGCATGAAAGTTATTACTTTCTAAGGAAACAATATGATTTAAAAGTTATAATCTTTTTCTATTGAATTTTTGTCTTTAGTTTTGTTGTCAATTTAGAATTTAATTTTGTTTTTAGTAATAGTATAAAAGATGGGAGGTTTGTTTGTCAATATTTGACATCATTATTTTCTTTATATCTTTTGTAGTAATTGTAATGGTGATAAGTTTTAGTGATTGTCATTGTTGATTGCAATAGTATAGGTAAAACATTTCTTTTTTTTGTTCTCATAAATTATACTTTTGGGGAGAGTTTGTTTATTAGATTTAATGCTCTAACTCTTGATCTCTTGAACACAGGAGTGAGTACCAAATATTTTGCGTTGGATATTTGATTTGCAGGGTAAGGATTGCATATTTATTTATCTAGGGTTGTCATTTATTTGTTATTTGTGGTATGTATGAACGGTGATAATTTTGAGGTTTTCTTTGGTTGTGGGATACAAATTTCAGAGGTCCTTATGTTGCATGTTTTATGTTTGCACTCTACGTAATGGAGAAGGGGGCTACGAGTTGATTTTGGGGTGTTTCATATTTCAGCTAGAGATTAGTGTTTAGTATGTGGTTAACATTGTGCATAATAAGTAGGGCTAAAAAGGTATGCATCGTAAGGGATTAGCATAAATATATAAAGAATAAGAAACCATTTCTTATGAAAGAGAATAGATTTAAAATTGAAGGATGAGTGATTTGTTTTCAATAGCATGACAGTTACAATCTTGGGATGTTATTGAAAAAGTACAAGGCTTCTTGTATAGGTGATAATTATGTTACTGGCCTCATTTTGACAATATATGTTATTAGGTGCCTCATCACTGAAGGTTTGTGCTTATTCAACCACTTATGAAAAGCAATGTTTTATTTTGATTTCTAGTTGCATGATTTGGGGTGTTATTTTATCTTTTTGTCCTTTAATTTTTTTTTTGTAATTTGCTTTTAGTTGTGTCCTCTTCTTAAGCTAAAGATAATAATGTAACGCCTCTCACCCGGTCCGGTCACTAGACTCGAGCAATAAGGTGCTATTAACAATGATCACACAATAACAAACATTTTACAATTCAAAATCATGAACAAATATTAAATAATTGCATACGAGCATGTATGTGATCATTATTAAATCTAATTCAAGAAAGTATAAAGTATTCAAAGCCTAAAAACAATTAATTAATGAACACAAAAACAAAATGTAAGGAAAACCTGCATACAGCCGTGTGTCCCCTGACTGTGCATACATGGAAAATGCCTTTCAAAACAAGCAATTTACATTCAATGGTATCTCAAATATTCAAGCCACACATGTATACATTCAATCATTCAAACGTTACATATTTAAGTATTAAACTTACCAAAATATTTCTTATAATCTAAGCATATCATCTATCAAACCAAAATCAAGCATCAACCAAACACATTGCCTAGCATAATATTTTTCTCAACTAAGAACACATTAAGCATATTACCCAAAGCAACCCATCAAATTATCAACCACATGACCATTGCCATCACACTTATATATTTTTACATAATCTCCAAAAGGCTAACTAAGTACAAAATAACCATTTAATCATTAAACATCTTAGGTACATGCCAAGATCAAAATGAACAATTCACCAACATTTGAGTTCGAGATTGCCACTAGATGCTGAGTCGACAATCAAATTGATAAGTACTTAACATGTGCATGGGAAAATAACTCATACGTTGAGTATAACTCAGCTGTATTTCAATAATTTAAACATTAAAAGCAAAATATAATACATTAAATGTCTTAAGTTAAAACTGGATAGTGCTATACTAATGTCATATCGAACGTGCAAGTTAATATATGCATTAATTTATCAAATACATTTTACTAATAATAATAATACATGGCAAATTCAATTCACATATAATATAATATCCAAGCCTAATTTCATATATATCATGATCACATCAACCATAATTC
Source organism: Gossypium australe (assembly GCA_005393395.2). Classification (NCBI taxonomy): domain Eukaryota; kingdom Viridiplantae; phylum Streptophyta; class Magnoliopsida; order Malvales; family Malvaceae; genus Gossypium; species Gossypium australe. The sequence continues at coordinate 25,529,723 of CM016616.1, read as the reverse complement.
AGTTCATTTCATACATAAATCAACATCATTCCTTATTCACATATCCATTCACTATTTTAATTTCCAATTCATATTTCATTTCATTTCGAAACATTTTCTATTTCATTAGCATTGTCATTTCAATGTCATTTGTCATATCAAAATCATTATTTCGAGTTTATCATTTTCTTCCCCTATTAACACGACTCGGACTCGGACGGAGACACAAATCCAACCAACACACCCGTTTGGCACTCGATCCCTCATTGGATAAATCTGAAGCAAATAGTTGTGCCCAACGCTATAAATAAATTAACACCTAGTGTATCACCGGTTAAACCGGATCAAATTGGTACCCAGTGGCTCATCGACTCATAGTCGAAGAATCCCTAAACTCTTCCTATTGTATGACATACCAACTATATCTGACTCCACCCGAACAGTTAATAGGGTTTCAATTTCATTACTTAATATCAACCAATTTCTTAATTCACATTTATCTATATTAAGTAAACATTGATTCAAAATATATAGCAACTACAATTATCCCAAATCATGTTCAATTTTCACATTTATAAAATATACACACATTTTTTTTAAATATACTCAATTTAATCCTCATAATCACCAATCGAATCAAATATTTACAAATGAAAAAGTAATCTCACCTTATAATCTTACCATGAATAAATAAATCAATATGAAGCATTTTATTAGTTTGAATTATAGAAACACAAACCATATACTCCGAGCTATTCATCGATGACTGTCTTTTCCTTTCTTTTTTGGGAAATCCGGATTGATCTTAGCTACAAATTAAAATAACCATAATAATTTATCAGTAAATAACCAAAAGCTTCAACTATCTAATAATAGCAACATTATCAAACTTTAATAGTATAAAAAAATTACAACATGGGTCAACTAGATTGAACTACGAGAACTCCGTAAACATAAAAATTACAAGAAAATGACTAAATTGAACTAACCAATTTTGAGCTTGAAATATAAGAACCCTAATTGTGCGTTCCTTTTTCTCCCTATTCTTTCTTGTTTTGAAAGAATAAACAAAATTGAAAAGAGAATTGTCTCCTTCTCTTTTCCATCCACTAACCATTTTATTTTTATTTTATTTTAATAATAACTTAATTTTTAATTTAACTTTTAACATATATATATAACATTTACTATAAATCTTAATTGGCCACCATTATGATTATACATAATGGTTTATTTCTTTAATAAGTCCTATAAATTCAATTCTAATTATATTTCCTTAATAAATAAACTTTTGACCTTTTTTCGATTTAGCCCATGTACTATAATTAAACACTATTTCATCAAAATTATTTATCCAAAATTCAATTCACTTTCAACGTAGTTCCGTAAATATTAAATAAAAAATTTTATGAGTTCGGTTTACAGAAGTAGAGCCCCAAAAATACACTTTCCAATACTACTGACTTTAAGGACGTTACATGTAACACCCCAGATTTTGAGGGTTAGAAGTTCTGGTGTTAGTAGTTGGGGTCTGAGGGAAAGGTGTGCTTTTGTGGTTAGTCGTGCGTGTAAGTGACAGAATGGGACTGTTGGTCTGGTGGTTTGTTATGTGTTGCTTGGTCTCTAGGTTCTAGCTTCGAGTCTTTGTGTGCGCATTTTGGGAGAGCCTTATTATTTTGTTTTGTTCTTAGTTAGTAATAATAATTATTTATTATCTATTTATTTTTATTTCATTTTTATTTTTATTTTTTCTGTTCTGGTTTGTGGACGTTCTTTTTCTTTCCTCTTAGCTCTTCTTTTTGGTTTCTTTTGGAGAGGGGTTTTTCTACATTTAGATTTTAGAGAACCGCTCATTCATTGTCAAATTGGTGTTGGAATGTCGTAGATTGCAAAATAGGTGTGGGATTCGAATCTTGTCTACTTTTATTTTTCGTGAATTGTTGTTTCGACAATTTTCAATTGTACTTTAAACTGTCGATTTTGGGTGTTAGTTGTTGGAAAATTGCTAAGGTTGGGGCTGTTATAACGGTTGAAATGGCGATTTTTAGCTTGTTCCAAAGTGGTTTCATGGCCATAGGGGTTTCCACACGGGCGTGTGCCAGTTCACACTGCCGCGTGCTTTTGGGAATTAGGGTTTCTGAGCCAATTTTGGTGCCACACGGTCGTGTGGCCAACTTGGGGATTCTGTCGATTCTCACACGGCCATGTCCCTCGGGCACACGGGCATGCGAGTTTGGGGATTAGGGTTTAAGTGATTAGGTGCCACATGGCCTGGCCGTGTGGTTAATTTGGGGATTTAGGGATTCCACACGTGCGTGTGAGACCCTCATACGGCCGTGTTAGCCCTGTATTCGAATTTAGTGCAAATGGACAGAGAGTTACACGGCCTGTTCCCATGGCCATGTCTCTAGTCCACACGGGCGTGTGCCACAGTCACACGGCCATGTGCCCCTTTTTACAAAGGTTTGTGACCTTCCACATGGCCTAAGCATGTCCACACAGCCAGATTACACAGGCGTGTGGTCCCTAGACACTTATATTGGTTCCGTGTGCAGTTCTGATCTGAAAATGTGTTTGCGTGTTTTAACCCTTAGCTAAGCTTAAACAAGGGTAGTTAAGATTCCGTTTGGGTTGCGGCTTAAGTGCTATTTGTGATTGATGTGTGTAATGTTTGACTCTAAACTCGATTAACCAGGGTGTGTGTGTGCATATCTGTTCTGTCTGAATATCTGATACCGTGTCACTGTTCTGTGAGATTGAATGCATACATGCACTTGCATAAACTGTTTTGGGTTGGGCTTTAAAGAGAAGGGAGACTGGTTCTGATCTGATCTGGCAGTTCTACTGCAACTTATACGTATAGCGATTCATCACCCTGTACACACGTGCGTCAGCGCTGCTGCACACTATTATCTGATCTGGCAGTTTAACTGCAACATGTCTTACAGTGGATTACCCCATTGCACTGTACTGTATGTACGTTAGCCCTGCTACGTACCATTATCTGATCTGGCAGTTTAAACTGCAACTCGCCTGTATAGTGATCTACTGCATTACACAGTACAACACGTACACCAGTTTTGCTGCGTATTGTTATCTGAGTGGCTTAGTCCACATATATATTGTGTAGGGTTAGATGGGCCCTTGAGGTCCTATATGGTGTGTTTCGGTTGGATGAGCTTAAACAGCTCTTATGGGGTGTGATCGGGGGACAGAGAGGTGTGTTGGTTGGATGGGTGGGTTTCATTTTCTGACTGCATTTCATTTACATCTGTCTACGAGATTTGTCTGTATTATCGCTTGACTGTATTCTGTATGTCTGCGTGTGAGTTGGTGTGATATGTTCTGATTGCGTGTTGGGATATTAGTTCCTTGTTTGGTATCTGTTTCTAATTACATCTGTAAGTGTGTTTGTTTTGAACTACCATCTGGTGTTCTCTTCTGAAATCTATTTTTAACCGTTTTACAACTCACACTGAGCTCAAGTAGCTCACCCTCTCTTAGTGTTTCCCTTTCAGGTACATTTTCTGAATTCTTACGCTAGACTCAGTGTGCTGAGGTCTCGGACAGTCTCGATGAAAATAAAATATTATCAGTTTGTATTTTAGTATCTATTTGATTATTTGGTTTGAATTGTAAGATTTTTATAAAGTTGTGATACAAAATTTCGAGTTAAGTTTTAATTGTTTTATTCCGTTTATATATATACCATTTCAACTGTAATTTTACTGACTGGTTTTAAACGATTAAGTATTATTAACCGACATATAAATTGATCTGTAAAAACTTTTCTACGATCACTTCGGTGATCAATGTAGCATCCGAGATTCGGTCAAAACTTCTAGGTCGGGTTTAGGGTGTTACATTACAATTCTCCCTCCTAAAGAAATTTCGCCCTCGAAATTTACCTAAAAGGAGGTAGGGGTACCGTGATCTCATTGTATTTTCTGACTCTTAAGCCTTTTCCTTGACACTGTGACTACGTCATAGGACTTTCATAAGTGGAACACATTTGTTTCACAATTTCTTCACTTCGCGAGCTAGAATTTTAACCTGTTTCTTCTCGTAAGACATATCAGGCTGAATTTCAGTTTCTTCCATTGAAAGAATGTGAGACAGATCTGAACAATATCTCCTGAGTATCGAAATATGAAAGACATCGTGTATTTTCTGCAACTGAACCGGCAAAGCCAAACAATACGTGACACGTTCCACCTATTCAATGATTTCATACAGTCCAATAAAATGAGGGCTCAACTTCTCTGTACGACCAAATTGAAAGACCTTTTTCCATGGTGAAACCTTTAAAAGCACTCTGTCACCAACAACAAACTCAATGTCTCGACGCTTCAAATCTGCGTATGATTTCTGTTTATCCAAAGTTGTTTTCAATCTATCCCATATTAACTTAATTGTATCCTTCATTTCTCGAATTAGTTCTGAGCCAACTTCTTTTCTTTCACACAATTCTAACCAACAAACTGGTGTTCGACACCTACGACCATATAAAGCTTCATACGGAGCCATTTGAATGCTCAATTGGAAACTATTACTGTATACAAATTAAACTAAAGGTAAATATCATTCCCAACTTGATTCAAAATCAATTACAAAGGCTCGAAGCAATCTTCCAAAATATGAATAACATACTCAGATTTCCCGTCCATATGTGGATGAAAAGCTGTGCTAAAGTTGAATCTAGTACTAAGAGATTCATCCAATTGTTTTTAGAATGTCGAAGTAAATCGGGGATCCCAATCAGAGATAATCGACATAGGTACACCGTGCAACCTAACAATTTCTTAAATGTAAGCTTCGATAAGCTTTGGAAGTGACCAATTGATTCTAACTGCAATAAAATGGGCCGATTTCGTAAGTCGTTCAACTATCACCCAAATAGCATTTTTCTTGCTAGGAGATAACAGTAACCCTGTTACGAAGTCCATCACTATACGCACCCATTTCAATTCAAGAATTCAAATAGGCTGAAGTAATCCAGTGGGAACCTGATGTTCTGCCTTAACTCATTGACAAGTTAGGCATTTAGCCGCAAATTAAACTATTTCTTTTTTCATTTCGGGCCACCAATATGACTCTCACAAATCACGATACGTTTTTGTTCCACCAGGGTGCAAGGCAAAAGGGCCATTGTGAGCTCGCGAAGTATCAATTGTTTCAATCTAGGAACATTTAGAAAACAAATTCAATTTCAAAACCTCAAACACCCACAATCATCAATACTAAAGTTTTCCAACAAACCATTATGAACCATTTCTTTTTTTCCCTCCAATTTAACATCATCAAACTATGTTGTTCTAATCTGTTCAAACAACACCGGTTTGACTTTTAATTCTGCCAACAAACTGTCGTCATTACTAATACTGAGTTGTGCAAACATCGTCTGTAATTCAATTGTTGCTTTTCTGTTCAATGTGTCAGCTACGATGTTAGCTTTACCAGGGTGGTAACTGATAACACAATCGTAATATTTCAGAAGTTCAACCCAACAAAGCTGTCTTAAATTCAAATCCTTTTGAGTTGGGAGATATTTAAGACTTTTGTTATTAGTATAAATATGACAGTTTTCACTGTATAATTAGTGTCTCTAGATCTTTAGAGCAAAAACCACAATTGCTAGTTCTAAATCATGCATCAAATTGGTCCAAATAGGGTTGGAAGATACGGTTCATGAGATCCATGAATGCCACCGAAGTATTTATCAAACTAAAAGGCATCACCAAAAATTCGTAATGGCCATAACGCGTAAGAAATGCCGTTTTAGGTACATCACTATCTTTTACTTTCAACTGATAGTAACCTGATCTCAAATCGATATTAGAAAAGATGGAAGCTCCATTCAGTTGATCAAATAAGTCATCGATTTGAAGTATGGGGTACTGATTCTTGATTGTAAACTTATTTAGTTTATGGTAATCTATACAAGCCACATCGAACCATCTTTCGTTTTAACGAACAATATTGGAGCCCCCTAGGGCGATATACTAGGACGTGTAAAGTTGCGGTCTAGTAAATCTTGCAACTGGACTTTCAATTCTTTCAGCTCTGTCGGTGTCATACGATAAGGGGATATAGACACTGGAGTTGTACCAAGGAACACTCCAATTGCAAACTCAACCTCCCGATCTAGAGGTAATCCCGGTAATTCTTTGGGAAACACATTAGGAAATTCACAAACATTTCGAATCTTGCTAATTTGACTATCATCGGCATTCGAGTTAATGATATAGGCTAAAAAAGCTTCACAACCTTGATTGAAGTGTTTATTAGCTTGAACTACTGAAATTATATAAGTTGAAGCACTCGTTCGGACACCATTCACCTCAATCAAGTTACTGTTGGCACTCTGAACCACAAATTTCTTTTTACGACAGTCTAAAATCACCCCGTGTTCAGTGAGTCAATCTATACCCAAAATCAAATCAAAATTGCCAAATGACATAATCAATAAATCAATAGAAAAAGACATGTTCTGAATTTCTAACGAGCACTGCCTACACACTCGATCAACCAACATTGTTTGCCCCAAAGGACTCAACACAACCATGGATACTTTAGATGTCTTAGATTTTAAACTTCCCAATTTGACCAATTTAGAATTACTATAAGAGTGTGAAGATCTAGGGTCTATCAAAGCATAAACAGGTGTATAGTATAATAAAAAGATACTTGCTACAACATCAGTGGTGTCACCCTCCTCACGAGTTCGTACAATGTATGCTCGAGTCGACGCTTTGCCCCCTGACTGATGAGAAATAGCATCACCCCCTTTCTTGCACCACCTCTAGAAACAGAACCACCACGACTAATTCTATGAGCCCTGGCCATAGGTGCAGACTTCTAAGTAGAAAGATGAGTAGCATTATCATTTCTTGGGTACTCACAAGCGAAATGCTCATGTGATCTATATAAAAAATAAGCTCATTTCAATTTCCAACATTCACCTTGATGCTTCTTCCTGCAATACTCACAAGTCGGTATTTCAAAATCTTGGGATGGACCTCGCACACTACCCATAGACACAATCGGTTGTTGATCTCTATTTCTGTCAGACTTAAAAGTCGATTTCCAATTACCACGAGAATCCTTAGTTCTTTGGTTGTGGATGCTAACTAATAGTTTCTATTCGTTTTCTAGTAGCATGTGAAATCTCAGTCTTCTTGTCGAGACCCAAAGCTTATTCTACCATTTTTGCCCGTTCAACTAAATCAAAAAACTGTGAAATTTGATGCAATACCAACTGTACTTAAAGCTCATCGTGTAACTCACATAGAAACTTTTTGCAACTTTTAGCTTCTGATGGCACAAATTTAGCAGCATATTAACTAAGTCACAAAATTCTCATTCATAATCAGCTACTGATGTAACATCCCGAAATTGGGCCTAGTAGGATTGGGCCCATTGGACCTTGAGCGTAAAAGCTTTTAAAAATTTTTGAGAATATGAGAACAGCATTATTGTAAATTGAACTTATTAGGTAAGTGATTTTGGAAGGTTACAGGATTTCTACGAAGTTTCGGGTTCAAGTTAGGCCATAGGAAGAATTTTCATTTTTGGCCTTTTAGTGGAAAAGAGTGATGGAAGTAGGACTTAAGAATAAGTGGGTGCATTTAGGAGACACAAGTGGAGTGTGTGGCTTAGTGGTTGGCGTCATAAGGGAGTATGGAAGGGGGAGTGGGTTCAAATCCCATATGTAGCATTTTGGAGAGTTCTTTTTTTGTGCTAGGAAGGGAAGGTGGTGGAGTTGACGTTGGACTCTTCTAGGAAGAGTTTGAATTGGTCAAAAGAATACAAATGGTGGAGTAGGTGAATGAGTGAATTGTGAAGAAAAAAAAAAGAAATGGGGGACAAAAGGAATGATGGAGAGTGATTTGTGGAAAAAAAAGTATAATGATGGGATTTGAAAAGTAATAGAGTAGGTGGATAAAAAAGAAAAAAAAAGAAGAAGAAGAAAAGTTATGAAAGAAAAGGAAAAAAAAAGGGAACATGTTGGCTTATAATGTGGAAGATGTTTTGGAAAGAATTTTTTTTTTTGGTCAATTTTGATCCTTTTTAAAAGGATACACGGTTTTGGGAGGGGCATTGGTAGCCAAATTTTGCATTAGTCTTTTGGCAAATTTTGGATGCTTGTATGGCTTGTTTCTTTTAGTATTTTTTTGGTGTTCTTTTTCTCCAAAATTTTCCCTCATTGCCGAACCTCCAAAGCCAAAAAGTGAGCATCTCTTTTTTTTTCTTTGTTTTGCTAAAATCATCTAGCCATTGTGTTCAATTTATTTTTACTCATTTCCCCTTTGATAGCCGAAACTAGTTAAGCACTCTTTCTCCATCCTTTCTTTTCTTTTTCACAAAATTCTTTAAGCATTTCTTCTTCTTCTCTAATTCTTACCACCATAGCCGAATATTTGCCCATTTTTCCTCCATAGCTTAGACCTTTCATCTCTTCATTATTCTTTCTTCTCATTCGAGTTATCACTCACTCCTTTGATCAATCGTGGTATAGAGGGAGGCCGAATACCACAACATCGCCTAATCATCTCTAGTCATAGGACGATCGTGAGAAACGGGATTATCATTGCTTAAGGGACTAAATCGCACGATCTATCTACTTGTTAATCCTTCGAAAATAGTGGGTGCCATAGGTCCATAGGTGCCGACGATCAAGAAGGTTTAGTCCTTACCGAAATCAGGTGTGTAATCTCATACCCTTCCGAATACATGTTTGAAATGGTGTGTAATCCCGTACCTTTCGTATACATATCTGAAATGGTGTGTAATCTCACACTTCGCTGAAAGCTTGTATGAAATATTCTATGAATCGGTCGAAATACCAAAGAAAACCAAAAATCGGCATCCGTGATCACTCGGGCGTGCGTATGATCGTAGTGGTAATCGTATTTTGTAATAAAACAGTTTCAGTTAGAAGCAGTGACATGTTTTTGAAAAATCACGAAAAATAGAAGAAAGGGAATTAGAAAGTGAATAAGATATAAAATTAAAGCTTACTGTATCTATTTTAATATGGAAGACATGGAGAAGGAAAAGGAATTTTATATTCTGAGATATGTTAATTTTAGTGAGACTGGTTCTGATGGACTTCGTGGTTCCCTAATCTATCTTTGAAAAATCGTATAAAATTGTACTAAGTGAATTATGGGTTATAATTTATATGTATGGATTCCTTAGTGAGCCTATTTTCAAGAGAAATAAGTGGGAGCAGTATATGAAAACCGTACAGTGAGATATTTGAAATTAAGGTAAAAGAGGTCAGAATCGTTGGACAGTGAAATAAGGGAAATTTTAATGAATAAACTGTACTAAATGGTTAAGTCAAAAATTCTGAAAAATTAAAGTAAGAAGATATATGAGTCTAGTTTTAGAGAAAATTTACGGATCTAAATTTCGAGTTTTCTAACTCGAGTTATAGTCAATTTAGTCAACATAACGCAGATGGACAGTTTCAATTTTTGTGCCCCAAACGAATTACCATTGGTGGGTAAAATTTATGAAATACCCTTGGGTTGCGAAATTACGAAAATGCCCCTTATGGGCTGAATTACAAAAACGCCCCAAATGGGCCGAATTACGAAAATTGCCCTAATGGGTCGAATTACGAAAATGCCCCTAATGGGTCGATTTGATAGGTTGCCTTAATGGGCCGATTTGCAAAGTGTTACAATGGGCCGAATTTTTGTATTTAATCTTTGAATTGATTATTGTTGTTTATATTTGTAAATTCATGATTTACTATGTATGTTGCATTTGCATATTTTGCATAGGATGGGAAAATGTAAAAGAAGAGAAGTGTAGCTTGGTGGCTCTACCACATATTCTGGTGGCTCTGCCACAAATCTTGATAATGGTTATGTGCCAATTTAAATATGGCTTTATGCCATAGTGATTAAGGCTGTGTGCCAGTTATATTACCGTATATGATTTTGGTGGCTCGGCCACAAATATTATAAATGGCCATTGGCCTGCGAATTCTTATAAATGGCATAATGCCTGCGATTGGTGTGTTGGCGGGGTGGGTTGACTGATGATCACCCACAGGTGTGTTGGTTGGTACGGGTGGTGTGTAGCGGATGGATTATTAGGATTGGGTTGGGAATTGCATTATATTCACATGACATTTTGATAAATGGGCCAATTTGATATTTTGCTAAATGGGCCAATCTGATATTTTGCTAAATGGGCCAATATGATATTTTGATAAATGGGCCAATCTGATATTTTGCTAAATGGGCCAATCTGATATTTTGATAAATGGGCCAATCTGATATTTTGCTGAATGAGCCAATCTGATATTTTGATAAATGGGCCAATCTGATATTTTGCTGAATGGGCCAATCTGATATTTTGATAAATGGGCCAATCTGATATTTTGATAAATGGGCCAATCTGATATTTTGCTAAATGGGCCAATTTGATATTTTGCTAAATGGGCCAATCTGATAGTTTACTAAATGGGCCAATCTGATATTTTGCTAAATGGGCCAATCTGATATTTTGCTAAATTGGCCAATCTGATATTTTGATAAATGGGCCAATCTGATATTTTGATAAATGGGCCAATCTGATATTTTGATAAATGGGTCAATCTGATATTTTGCTGAATGGGTCAATCTGATATTTTGATAAATGGGCCAATCTGATATTTTGCTAAATGGGCAAATCTGATATTTTGATAAATGGGCCAATTTGATATTTTGCTGAATGGGCCATTTGATATTTTACTAAATGGACTGATCTGATATTTTTCTAAATGGGCCAATTTGATATTTTGTTATAATGGGCCATAATTTTTGTAATAAACATCCGAATAAATTATTTTTATTATATTATGATTTTTCATGCATTATACACATGATTTGCATGGGACGGGATAATGATGAAGAGAAGTTCTGGTAGCTCTGCTACATAAATCTGATGGCTCTGCCACAAATCTGAAAAATGGCAATGCCATGTAAATTCTGTTAATCTGGTGGCTTGTCCACAAATTTGATATAAATGGCTTAATGCCTACGTTTGGTGTGTTGGCGGGGTGGGTTGACTAAAGATCACCCACAGGTGTGTTGGTTGGTACGGGTGGTGTGTAGCGGATGGAAATACTAGGCTTGGTTTGGGAATTGTATTTCATATGCATTTTATATTTGATACATTATTGTTATTGTAAATGGGCTTAGGCCCAAAATATTGCTAATGGATTCCAGCTCAATGGATAACGGTAAGGGGATTTCACACTGTGTTCTTGTAACTCACCCCCCTTTCTCTTAACCCTTGTAGGTAATGCTTGATGATATGGACTTGGGCTATGGATGACTCGAGGGAGGCCATACTTCAGAAATGGTTTATTTGGACTTTAGACTTCTTTCTCGTTTATTTTATTGCTTTACTATTTTGGGTTAAATGTTGTAATAAGGCATCTGGTTTATTCTATATTACTTTATGTGTGACGTATTCATATTTTGCTCAAATTGCTTTAAATGAGGATTTTTCTAAAAACTTAAATAAAGTTTTCGGAAATGGTAGTAATAATGTTTTTGCAAGGGAATGGTTTTTAATAAAATACATTTTGAAAACAAGCAAACAAAATTTGAGGTTTTGAATAGTAGAAAGTTTTAAATTCTTTAAGAAGAGTTTCTAATGAAAACATGGTTTTCGAAAAGCTCTTCAATGTGACATGCCAGATTTGGGCCTAAATTCTAGGCCGGGTTTGGGATGTTACAACTGACATCTCACTCTACTTCAACAGTAAAGAATCTTGTTTTCTGTCTTCGAGGTACAACTATGACATATTTCTTCTGGAATTCCTTTTGAAAGAACTCCTAGTTAGCTGGTTCCGTAGGTACGTGGTGTGTTACCATCTACCACCACGTATACACTTCTCCTTGCAGTAGAGAAACAACACAAATTACACATTCACAGGGGGTGCACTCAAGTTGATGTGAAACTCGTTTAATCAATTCAATCCAAACTTCCGCTGGAGAGGAATTGACCCCTTTCAAACCCAAAAACTCAGTCGCACCATATCTCTGTAATTCTTTGAAATGAGCCTGTCGAACAATAGGCATAGGTACTATAGCAGGAGTAGTTTCGGGCATTCACTGAAGAGCATCTGCTATAGCTCAAAGTAAGTTTGAATCACTTTGACCCTCATTATCACCTCTATCAACATTAGGTTGTTGCACACCAACCAAATAAACGCTCAGTGCCACCGGCTCATCTCTGTTTAAATTTTTAGTAGAATTATCACTAATATGAATCTCTTGATCAAATTCATTATTTGATTCTCCCGACATCTTTTAACTATAAAACAAAAACAATTATAATTAGCATCCAAATTCCGACTCATTTATGACTCGACTATGACATGTACCTCTAGACTCGATTTTGAACTCGATTTAGTTTAAGAATCAGCTAAACTTATAGCTCTAATACCAATAAATGTAACGCCTCTCACTTGGTTCGGTCGTCGGACCCAAGCAATAAGGTTCTACAAACAATTATCACACAATAACAAACATTTTACAATTCAAAATCATGAACAAATATTAACTAATTACATACGATCATGTATCTGATCATTATTCAATCTAATTCAAGAAAATATTGAGTGCTCGGAGCCTAAAAACAATTCGGTAATGAACACAAAAACAAATTTAAGGAAAACCTACATATAGGGGACACACAGCTGTGTCAAAACAAGCAATTTACCTATAAAACACTTATGCTACAAGCCACCATTTATACCAAATTTAACATCTTTAAAAGCATTTAATTCGAGTTAGGAAAAAATCATCATTTTAAACAACTATCCTAAGTGCCTAACCAATATACCACAATTGGCACCTCATTCAACAATTCAAAACTAGCCAAATGAACACATTCATTCTTACTAATATACCTTCAATGGTATCTCAAATATTCAAGTCACACATGTATACATTCAATAATTCAACCATCACATATTTAAGTACTAAACTTACCAAAACATTTCTTACTTATAATCTAAGCATATCATCTATCAAACCAAAATCAAGCATCAACCAACCACATTGCCTAGCATAATATTTTTCTCAACTAAGAAAACATTAAGCATATTACCCAAAGCAACCTATCAAATTATCAACCACATGACCATTACCTTCACACTTATATATGTTTACATAATCTCAAAAAGGCTAACTAAATACAAAATAACCATTTAATCATTAAACATCTTAGGTACATACCAAGACCAAAATGAACAATTCATCAACATTTGAGTTCGGGATTGCCACTGAATGCTGAGTCGACAATCGAATAGATAAGTACTTAACCTGTACACGGGAAAATAATTCGTACGTTTAGTATAACTCAGTGGTATTTCTATAATCTAAATATTAAAAGCAAAATATAATACATTAAATTGCTCAAGTTAAAACTAGATAATGCTATACTAATGTCATATCGAATGTGCAAGTTAATATATGCATTAATTTATCAAATACATTTTACTAATAATAATAATACATGGCAAATTTAATTCACATTTAATATATTCTCCAAGCCTAATTCCATATATACCATGATCACATCAACCACAATTCAGTTCATTTCATACATAAATCAACACTATTCCTTATTCACTTATCCATTCACTATTTTAATTTCCAATTCACATTTCATTTCATTCCGAAACATTTTCTATTTCATTAGCATTGTCATTTTTATGTCATTTTCCATATCAAAATTATTATTTCGAGTTTATCATATTTTTCTCCTATTAACATGACTCGGACTCGGACAGATACACGGATCCACGGATCCAACCAACACACCTGTTCGGCACCCAATGCCTCATCGACTCGTAGTTGAAGAATCCCTGAACTCTTCCTATCCTATGACATGCCAACTATATCCGGCTTTAGCCGAACAGTTAATAGGGTTTTTATTTCATTATTCAATATCAGCTAATGTCTCAATTCACATTTATCTATATTAAGTAAACATTGATTCAACATATATAACAACCACAATTATCCCAAATCATATTCAATTTTCACATTTATAAAGAATACACACATATTTCAAATATACTCAATTTAATCCTCATAATAATCAATCAACTCAAATAATTACAATGAACAAGTAACCTCACATTATAATCTTATCATGAATAAATAAATCAATATGCAACACTTTATAACTTAGTTCGAATTATAAAAACACAAACCGTAAACTTTGAGTTATTCGTCGATGACTTTATCTTTTCCTTTCTTTTTTGAAAAATCCTAGTCGACGTTAGCTACTAATTAAAATAACCATAATAATTTATCAATAATTAACCAAAAGCTTCAACTATCTAATAATAGCAACATTATCAAATTTTAGGTTAGCTAGATTGAATTAGGGGAACTCAAAAAAACATAAAAATTAGAAAAAAAATTATATTCAACTAACCAATTTTGAGCTTGAAATTTAAGAACCCTAACCGTTGGTTTCTTTTTCTCCTTGTTCTTTCTTGTTTCGAAAGAAGAAACAAAATTGAAAAATCATCTCCTTCTCTTTCCATCCGCTAACCATTTATTATTTTTATTTTATTTTAATAATGTAAATTTTAACTTAAGTCTTAACATATATAAACATTTACTATAAATCTTAGCCGGCGACCATTATGACTATACATAATGGTTTATTATTAAAGTCCTATAAATTCAATTTTAATTATATTTCCTTAGAATTTTGATCCTTTTCCGATTTAATCCTTGTACTCTAATTAAAAATTATTTCATCGAAATTATTTATCCAAAATTCAATTTACTTCCAATATAGTTCCGTAAATATTAAATAAAATTCTACGAGTTCAATTTACGAAAATAGATTCTCGAAAATATATTTTCCGACACCATTAACTTTTAAGACGTTATAGATAATGTTTATATCTAATTTCCATCTACAATTTGTAGGGCCTCGTGGTGAAGACGGTATTCTTTGAAATAGTGAAAGTGGATACTTTATTGAATGATATGCCGCCTAGGATCTTGCTTCAAAAGAATTAACAATATAATTGAGATTTTAAGGATTTAAGGTTAAAAAATTAACAAAATAAAATGTCAAATAACATAGAAAAAAATATTGACATGTTATTAAATAATCAAACAATAATACAAATGATATAGCGTTATTGCATCGTATAATTATTTCCCTTCCATCAAAATAATCTAAAGCCATAAAATGATAACTATTTCGCGAATATCGTATTGCATTGCAAATGGAAAGAATTAATTTATTGATAGAATATCGAAATTGCCGATTTTAAAACAATATCTGACAATTCATGATTCGGTTTTTTGGGCAATCAAGCTAACATAATTTTAGGGATTGAAATGGATATAGCTCTAATTAAAAGGATTCACCTTCAAGTAATGTGACCAACTTCTTCCTTCTTCAGTATATAGACTGACAAGAAATATTCAGTCTTGTATTTATCAATGGATGTTGATCCTTCAATGGCAATTGTCACTATCGGGTTAACACCCTCGCCATGCTGAATCTTGTTGAGCGCTAAAAATCATGGGTTTCAAATATCAGTGGATTTCTTTAATAGAAGCAATATCAAATTTCACGGAAAATAAAGCATTGTCTGGGTTTGGGTTTTATAAAATTCCAAAGGTAGTGTTTTCAAAAGAATTTCCAAGTTTCTCAAGAATGATAATCAAAACAGCATATATAAAGAGATTTAAACTGATTTGTGAAAATTTTTCGAAAATATATATTTGGAAACCTTCATGATGTAAAGAGTTCATCAATCATTAAAATGTTGTGAAGCCTATAGATACCGGGCATTTCAAGATTTATCCATGAAAATGAAAAAAAAAAAAAAAACACTTACAAGAAGGAAAGAATGAAAGTGAGGTGGGGCTGAATTCTTTCATTTTGAAGATTTCATTTTACCCAAAAATTTAAGTTTAATTTATATGGTGACTTTAAAAGAAAATATGAGATATCCCTAAATATATTTCCTTTGTTCAATTCCCAATAACTTTTAATATGATTTTGTAAATTTCACTTTTATTATAATTATTGATGGGTGTTCTAATTTTTTCCAGACTGATGCTTTAATTGCTTCATATTCTCAACGTATGCACCAAATTTCATAACTTTTTTAAAATTATATTTTTAAGATATTATAGATTTTGTTCTATGAAACAACTATGTTTTTCTCATTTTGTTTTTACTAGTTATTTTTTTTTCCTTTTACAGAATTCTAAATGCATATGTAAAAATATTCACGGTAAGAACTATTATAATTTAATTGCATGGGTAAAGAAGAAAATCGAAAAATTGACTAGAATCGAAGTGTTTGGACGGTTTATGAGATGTGAGTTTAAAAATTGTGGTTACCCCAAATCAAACTAAATCTTATTTTTTATTTAAGATATATTAATTTTAATTTTTATGATATAAAACTAAACATTTATATTTAAAATAGTAAAATTAATTTAAAAGTTCTTGAAAATTTATTATTTTTTAGAATATTTATGAAAAGGATTCTGAAAATTTGTTAAATAATTTTTAAAATCCTTAAAATAAAGCTTAATATGGAAAAACCAAGAATTGAATCGAGTTGGACTGAATCATGTTTGACGATTCAAAAAATCCAAAAAAATCCGACTGAACCGAACTGATATCACCCTTATCGATGATTGATTCATAATTTATAAATTTTAATTATCAATGTTATATCAAACATGTAACGATTCAATTTTTATTGGTATTTAAAAACCCAATTCAAGCTTGAATTCCTTAAATTGAGCTGTTCAAAATTTTAAAATTGAAGATATGGAATTAATTAGTTAATAAATTGATTAGAGTATAACATAAATAGTACGGGATCAAATTGAAGAAGTTAATAAATGTGGGAACAAAGGACTAGGACTTATATAGCAATTAAATATATTCATAAAATAAATTGTTCCATGATTAAATCGAGGTTAGTGGCAAGCCTTAGTCCTTGTCTTTGATGTCCATTTATTTTAGCAAGAATAAATTAAAGCCATTAGATTAATGAATAATTAGTTTAATGTTAAGAAAAATATTAGGAAAAGAAGAAAGAGAAAGCTCATTTCGCTTCTCCCGTTTTCCACTAATGGGAAGCCAAACAATTGTTTAGGGCGAATAAAATTTTAATTTTTTATAGTTTATATCTTCATAATTTTTAAAGGATTAAATCGAATTTTTATAATTTTAGGAGGAGTTAAAGTATAATTTTACATTTACTAATTTAAAATATTAAAAAATTTTAAAGGGCCTAAATAGTAATTTTCTATTTTAGAGGGGTTCGGGGCCACTACCAGCCCCCAGATTCGCCTTTGTTTCGACTACAACAAAAAAATAAAAAGAAATTTGCCTTTAGTTTTTCACCATTGCCTTAGCTTGCATGTGGAAGTAGGTAATCTTAGAAAAGAGAGAGTTAACTTCTCAAGTTACTTGTGTGTTAATTTAGAAGATCAAAACCATAAGATCAGAACATTTCAAGAAATTTGTGGATTCATATTCGCTTCCACATCTAGTTTTGTTCTTAGTGATTTGACATGAGAATCGTGATTTACAATTTTAAGTTTATATCAGATCTTGTTTTGCTGTTCTAACAAGTGATCAGAGTCTCGTCAAGTTGAATCATTGAGAACAAATTGATTTTCTATTATTTATGAGTTGATTCGTTTTTCAAATTTTATGAATTTAATATTTGAATTCGGTGTTTTTGATCATACATGTCAAGCCTTTTTGATTTATGTTGATTAGAGTTTTAATTTGAGAAGTACCAAAATTAACTCAAGTAGTGATTAGAAGTAATTTTGACAATCTCTCGTTAAAAAGACTTAAACACAAGCCTTATAACTGAAAGTCAATATCACTTGATGATTACGAAGTAAACTCAAATTCAGTGTATGATCACTCATGACTTTCAATAGATGAATGGAACAAATTAAGTATCATGAATGACTATGAGAAATTTCACAGATTTCTAGATTTTTCTTCAAGTTCTCACAATCTAAGAAGCTATTCTCTGCAAATAAAAGAGAGCTTATTTGTACTTACCTTTAATGGACTAAACCAGCAGTAGTTTTTCTGGAACATGATTTTTAGAAACCCTATATAACAGGTTTGGGTTTCATTAGAAACTATCTACGATATATATTTGATTATATTATTTGTGAGATTAAATGTTTAGTTCTCGTATAGTTGTTTTGTAAATTTGAATGGAATGTTTTGGTGCAACATGAGTCAATATCTCATGTTTAATGTTTTGCATCATAGTTACTGCTAAATTTTTACCAATTGTGCCGCCTGCTTCGATTCCCTTTGTTGGTGCATGATTACTTGTTTTAAATTTATTAATATTAATCGATGAATTTTAGTTATCTTATTATAAATATTTTGGTTTTAAGTTTGGTTGAATAATATTTGATTTTGACATATTATGATTTAGAATATTTGGTTAAATTATTATGATATAATTTACAATTTGGATTGTGAAATATGCTAATTATTATTATTTTGATTTTAGATATATTTAGTTTAATAGTTTTAAAATTTGGAGTAAAAGAGTTTCCGTTACATGGTTTTTTTTTTTTTAAATTATAAAATCAGTAAAGATTAATGTTTTTGGTTTTTAATGGCGGCATTTAGACAACTTTATTTTAGGTTATTTTGTAAATCGTATTAGAAATTTCAATTTTGGCATTTAACTGTTAAAGAAAATTTTAAATTTGAATATTTGAATATTTGAATATTTATATATTTTAAAATAATTTAATGAAAACAAAAAGTTGCCAAAGTCACCTCCATTGTTGAAATTATTTTGTTTTAAAATATAAAAAAGTTGTGCATGTAAATTAAGCCAAGTTAATATTGATCGGCCCAAAGGAAGATTAATATTTTAAAATTTTACATGTACATCTGTGGTAATAAAAATGTGACAATTATTTAGTTTTACATATGAGTAATAAATCGGCTAAAAGGAATATTTATTATTCGACATGTTCTTATTGTCAGTGTTGGATTACTACACTAAGATATCACTTACAAGTTAATATTTTGTCCAAAGATGGAATACTAATAGAGTGTCTGATATCTTGAGATGGGGTTTTCTTTTATTCAAATTATTTTGGTTTAAATTTAAAGTCTTATGTGAGGTTGTTTTAATTTATTTAACCATTATTATACTTGTCAACTTCATTGTGTGTTGTTTTGGGATAAATATATGTACATATATATACTATTACCTTTTAATTTGATTGAAAGATGAAATTAAGAAAAATATTTTGAAACAAATAAATTCATATTTTAGTTTTGGGTTTTAATTAAGGATGACTAATATTTTAAATAAATTAGTTGAAACAAAATGCCATAAAAGTGACCTCTTTTGCGCAGATTAGTTTATTTAAAATATCAAGATGATTATATGTTTTTATGATTCATGCGTTTATTAATTGACCCAAAGGTAAGTTAATATTTGATAGAATTTCAACGACATCTGTGGTGATAAATGTGTGAGAATTATAAGGTACTTTATTTGAGCAATAAGTTAGTCCAATGATTGATTCATTATTTGATATAATTTATTGTCAATGTTTGATTGCTACAACAACAGTATCACTTACTGTTAATATTAATATCCAAAGACTTGAGATGGGATTAGCCACTATTTTGAATTTGTTGTTTACTTATGAATATTCATGTGAGCTTGTTTTTATCTATTTTATTTTTTATTCCGCTAGTTCATCTTCTGCTGCCACAATATCTGCTAATATAAATTCTATACCCATGCTTAGTGGGACTAATTTCAAGGAATGAAAAAGGAACTTGCTTATAGTGCTTGGCTATATTTGACATAGACCTTGCACTAAGGGAAGAACAACCTACACCTCTCACTGCGACAAACACTCCCGACGCTAAAAGGGATTTTAAGAGGTGGGATTGTTCAAACTGCATAAGTCTAATGACATGAAGCACAACATTCTTGAAGCCTTTAAGGGCATAGAATCTAAAGAGATTACTCATGCCAAGGATTTCCTTAACGAAATTGAGAAACTTTTTGCCAAAAACGATAAGGTTGAGATGACATCACTTCTAACTTTTTTGATGTCTATGAAGCATCTCTTCTAGCTTCTTGTCTATGAAGTATAAAGGTTAAGGAAACCTAAGGAAGTACATTATGGAGATGTTCCATGTTGTTTCAAGACTTAAGGCCCTTAAGATCGAGCTTTCTAAGAAATTGCTTGTTCTTATGGTTTCAGTATCACTTCCTACACAGTTTAATCAATTTAAAATTATTTATAACTATTAAAAGGAGAAATAAACTCTAAATAAACTCATTTCTCATTGTGTAAAAAAGGAAGAAATGCTGAAGCATGATAAGTTTGAAACTGCTTATTTGGCTAGTGCCTTTAAAGACAACAACTTACATTCTGAATAGAATACCCACTAAAGCAGCTACAAAAACACCTTATAAGCTTTGGATAGGTTGAAAGCCTAGTCTAAAGCACTTTTGAGGATGTTAAATTAAGGCAATGCCTTATATGCCACATGAAAAGAAATTAGACTCCGAAACAATGAGTAGCTATTTTATTGGTTATTCTGAGTGATCTAGGGTCTATAAGTTTTATGATCCCACATTTAGAAATATTTTTGAGATAAGGACTGCAACATTTTTTGAGGATGTTGAGTTTGGAGAGAGAAATAAGGTTAGAGACATTGCTTTTGAGGAGGAATTGGACTCCAATTTAGTTCTTACTATCACTTTTGACGATGTTCAGGTTCTCATACCTATCATTGATCAAGAAATTAATCCAGAACCTCAACAAGACAATGTTGAACAACTCCCTATTCAATATGAGGTAATTGTTCCAAAATAACAAAATTAATAATCTCAAGAACAAGTGCCATTAAAGAGGTCCACGAGATAGGAGGAATGCAATTCGTAAATTTCAACCTACAAAGGAGACACCACCGTGTGGGAGGTCCTAGGCCATGTGAGAAGCATAATTCTAGGGTTTCAGGGGTGACATGATCTTGTATGGAGTTGTGTAGGTAAGCTGTGTGGTCTAGGCTAGGTTAGGTTTTTTGTTGATTTTCTTATAAAAGAACACACACATGACTTTCGGGGTCTCGAACGATGATCCTCTCATCCAAGTCTGGCTTAGGATACCTACAACGGGTCTTTCGATCGACAAATATGCAAGAATTAATATCGACTTTCAAGATTTATCGAGATTATCAAGATTTTTGGGAAAATTCGTAAAAGATTCGTAGCTGATATGAAAGATTGTCAATAACGATGTTATTCTAGAATTCTGGGGTTTTACGTAATTAGGATTAGAGTGCTTACAGATCTTTAATGGAATTTCGAAGATTATCAATGGTAGATCTGATGATTGATGAAGAAACGGGTTCAAATAGGAATTGATCTTAATTCGAATTTTCAAGAAGTTAATTTTCATCAAAAGAATGTAGAATTTTTATGGAAAGGAAAAGGGAAAATAAAAGAATATGAGGGTTCTAAAGAGGAAGGAAAAAGAGTTCAGTTCAGAGTTGAAAAGGAATTGAAATCAATGTATGATTAGGAAAAGTTATTAAATACTTAGGTTTTAGAATTTGAGGGACTGATTGGGCAAATAGCCCTTCTTGTCGTCCTAAATAGAGAAATGGGAAGGCGAGTGGCGTGATTTGAACATAGGGACAAAGGAGAATTAAAAGGTCTCACCACTTGGGCTACCACTCAATCTTAGTTCAACTTCACCACGTCTAATATATGTACTAGATTGAGTTTGTTCCTTAGTTGCTGAAAAATGATAGAGGAAAATAGAGTGGAACTTGAACCTAATCTTTAGATAATATCCTAAGCTCTTAACCATCAAGACTAAGGCTTATTTCTTAATGATTCATTTTGTTTAACCCCTTAAATTTTGGGGTGTTACAAAGTCTATACAAGAAACCCAATTAAAAAAATCTTGAAATTTATTTTATATATTCTAGTAACTTTATAGGGATAAATCTCAAAATTATACATGAACTTTGATTTTGTGCTATTTTATAGATGAAATTTTGATTTGGTCAAATTCTCACAAATTATGAACACAATTATTGATGTAATATCATTTTAAGTTTATATATTGCAAAAAAAAAAAATATTTATCCAATATAAAAATATTGATATATTTATTTCTTTAAATATGTATGATTAAATCAAAATTAAAGTTTCCTGTACACATTTGAACAACAGTCAAAGCTTCATGTATTATTACATCAAATTAAAATTAATGGATCAAGTTACACATTAAATCAAAGTTGATATATAATTTTAAAATTTATATCCTAATTGGATTAGGAATAGCTTCCTAGACAACAAATGTCAGCCCATATTATAAGTAAATTGGTTTTCCTTTTAGTCCAATAATAGCCTTGATGAAAGAACATTCAACTTCTATCTGATTAGCCCAAAGATAAGTCAGATTACAAATTTGGGCATTTTTCCTCTCAAGAATTTTTGATTTTACAAAATTATTGTTGTAACCATCTCGTGTCTCGGATTTAGTTTATTTTTAATATTGTTTTACTAACATAAATTTAATTTCTAATTATTATTTATTATTGACCAGAATTACTATTGTTTCTGGTCAAAACCAGATCATAATCGAATTAGTAGATTAAGAAAGGGTTTTAAGAAAAAATATTAAGTTGGGGATAGAAGTTAGATTTGGATATAAATGAAAGAGAGGAGACCCACATGAAAATTTAAAAGAGATATAAGAAGCTAATTAAGATTTTAAATTATTTGGTGAAGTTGGTATTTGTCGAATCTACTCAAATTAAAAATCTTTATGTATCCTCAAATTGGTTATTTTTTAATTATTGAATTTAAAAATTTTCAACCATTTTCTAATTCAACATTTGAACTAAAAGATACAAAATTCAAATTTGTAATTTGAAGATTAAAGTGGTAAGCTCTCTAACTCTACTTCAAGAGTACAGATTTTTTGATAATATATATATTTTTAAAGATAGAAGTTTATTAATAACACATCAAACACAAACTAAAATTTACAAAAGGTTATTAATGTATTATCCACGTATAGTTTAATATAGTATTAAACGCCAATCAATAATGAATTTACATTAAGTAATGTTAATATTTAATGTAAGCTTAGACAACTTTAAATAAAGTAATTCTGGAAAAAAAATTCAATTTGTTGTTTTCCTTTTGTTTTGTCCAGTAGCAGAATCGGTTTTCGAGTTGGTTACTGTCTGTCTTTTTCTCTCTCCCACTAATTTTCTTTTTCTTTTTTCTCCCTATTCACTCCATGTGTCTTCTCTCTTTTTAGTTTATAAATCAATTTTGTGGGTATTTTTACTTTCTTCACAAGTTGTGATGGACAAATGATGGTGCCTATCGTCGCTAAAACTCCACCGCCCACCAACAATTTTTCTTGAAATGTGGGTGGTTGTTTATCGACTTCTTAATTTGTTTCTGTTTTGAAAGTATTTTAGAATAATAAATGATTTCACGAGTAGGTTTGGACGCGTTGTCTTAAGTTATATATATATATATATATATATATATATATATATTTGTTTGTTTGTTTTCCATTGTTTAATAAGTCTTCACTTTTAGAAGTTTTTGTGTGCTCTTGTAGCACACTTTTTAGTCTTGCTTATGTTTGAAGTTTTGCTTTTGTAAGTGATTTTAGGGATGGTTTTGTTGTCGTTCTCTCCAGTTTTGTGGATGCTCTGTTCTTTTACTATTTTTTGTCTGTCACTTTGGACCATCCGAGGCTGAATTCCTTATCATATTAAGTGCTTGCAATTACTCCAAATATGTCTTGCTTGAGTTGTGATAAAATCAATTGTCAACGTGCCATAATGTTCATTTGATGTTGAGGTTAAAGCCTTTATTGTGTTGACGAAGCTTGTCCTTCACTGTCTACAATGGGTGTTTGTTGTTTTTTTCTCCTCGAATTGTATAGTCTCGTTCATAGAAAGAAGTAATGAATTTCCCTTTAAAAAACTTAATGAATTTATTTTTCTTGATATCCTAAGCATTTTGAGAGAACAGTTAATTTTTTATGGTAGGAAAAAGTTAGTACCATAATTAACCTAACTACATTATTAGTTACTAATTTAATGGTAAATTTTTGCTTTGGTCATTTAATTAAAAAAGTTACAATTTGGTCATTAAACTATTTGAAAGTTTTCATTTAAGTCACTAAACTATTCAAAAGTTTTTATTTAAGTTATTAAGCTATTAAATTTTTTTTTTTAAAAAGTTCCACCAGCGAGCTCCAAACGATGATTCGACGATTGGTACGATGGATCAATACCCATCGATGAGTAGAAGAACATACCTTATCTCCAAGTTGATCTAACAATTAGTGTAAGAGATTGGAAAAAAAACTGTTTGAATTTTAGTTTACAGATACGTAACTTCCAAAGTTATTTCATGAAAAAAAAAAATTGAATTGTAAAAGAGAAAGAGAAAGAGAGTTTTTCATTAGTGTAAGCAGTGTGAATAGAGAAAGGCATAAAATATCGACTTTAACATCCCAATGACTTAAATGAAAACTTTTAAATAGTTCTGTGACCAAATTGTAACTTCTGTTAGCTAAATGACTAAAATGAAAACTTACCTATAATTTAGTGACTAATAATGTAATTTACCCTTAAAAGTTAAAAACCTTGTGCTGGATTTTTGTTTGTTTTCCTTTGCACTTGGTGCAAATGGGTGGATATTTTGGTAGGCCTTCATGTCAACAAATTAAATATATGAAAAAGCAAAAGAGAATGAAAAACCTTTTTGCTTTTTAAATGGAAAATTAGAGTAGATGTAATGGGTATATTTAGTGTACAATTCCAGGTGTCATTGTCAGGAGGATGTGAGAATCCTCTCAATAATTACAAGGAATAAAAAAGGGCAAGTTGATGGGCCGTGGGGCTTATTACAATTGCACTTTTAAAGAAAGAGCTGCCACAAGATTGATGTCAAATCCAACGCCGATGTTGGAGGATGACTCATGACTTAGATCTATTCACTGAAACAATGGGAAAACTCAGAAAACAAAATTTAAAATATGTGCTGTCCACTTTCCTATCATCCTATGGTCATTAGAGTTTACATGCCATAAAATTTCACCCTCTAACTTCTTTTTAGATTCTCCAAGCCCCCCCCCCCCCCCACAACCCCTTTTTAGTCCCTAATGGGGTACCTAAAATACATATATTCTAACTTTAAAAAACTGCATATATACGTGTATAAATACATTAATTTTTTAAAATATTTATTCTATTATTTTCTTTTACAAATATATTATTTGACATGTTTTTCTTACTCACATAATGACAGTGCCATAATTTAAATAAAATTTTAACTAACTATTTTATATAATTGTGAATTGAACTCATGCGTTAAAATCAAATCTGGGTTGATACCAATTCGTAAATTCAAATAAGAATAGTGTGTCGCCCTCTCCTTATAAACAGGTTTATATAATTGTTTTCAACATTGTGACATTGTGCCTTTTTATAATTCGAATTTTAATCTCCTGAATCTTTTTATTAAATTTGAAATTATAATATTTAAAAAAATGGATTGCTTCATGGTCTATTAAAATTTCCATAAACAATTCTAAATTTTAATTTTCTTCCGAAGAGATTTAGGGTCTGTTTGTTTGCCAGTAAAATATTTTCCGGAAAATGATTTCTGGAAAATGATTTATTTTTCTGGAAAATGATTTACCAGAAAATATTTTCTGGTGTTTGGATGAATCTGTGTAAAATATTTTCTGTTGTTTGGCAGATTTCCTGAAAATGTTTTCCGGAAAAGTTGATTTTACATATATATTAATAAATTTATTTACATATTAATAATTTTTTATATTTTAAATTGTTTTTACATATATTGCAATGATTTATTTATTATAAATAAATTAGATTAAATATATAATAATACTGAATTATTAAGTTACATTATTAACCGTCATATTGAAAACAACCAAGTCAAATAAATTATTTGTAATTGTGTTAAAAAATAAAAAAGGATTGAATAATTATAAATTAGTTTCCAAATCACAATTAATACTAGAAATATTATCCAAATGCATTAGTAGTACACCACATAATAACAACATTGTCACATTGTCCAAGTGCATAACTAAATATTACACTACATAAAAGTATCAATATCTTCAACCTTGAGCAAATTTTTGAAGCCAAATTTTTTTATGCTTCTTACTTTTAACTAGAAAAGCTTTGGCTTCGGATTCATGACTCACTAAATAATCAAACACAGAACACATGAAGTCATCATCAAATCCTTCGTCCTCCATCGACATCACCTGTTCGTAAAGCTGTGGTGTCTTATCCGCAGTAAATTGTTCCAAAGCATTAGCAATTTTGCCAAGTTGTTCACTCACAAATTTAATTTGTTCATCGACGACACTTTCTTGAACATTTTTTCTTTTATGTTTGGATGTGCCAGATGAAGATACATTTGTTCTTACCTCTTCAGCCTCTTCATTGTCGTAGTCTACAGGCACTGAATCTTGATTACCATCATCCAAATCTATGTCAGCAAATGTTTTGGCAAAACTCCCTGTTGCCATATCTTTGCCAACAACCAAAGCCATTTCATCATAATGATCAATGCTTTTATTCAAAAATGGTTCATACTTCTTGTGTGCCTGTTGGATATTATACACAATTAGAATAACAAGTAAAAAACATTTGAAATAAGCTTAACATATATATACATATATTACCATCACTGTTGCATCATATGTTGCTCTATCACATGTGATCATTTTCATGTTATCATCCCATCCGAAACCACTTTCACCTCGAATTTTGCATATAATCTGCCACTGATTTTTTACAGTCCTCAAATGATTTTCCACATGTTTCGCATCGCATTGGACTTGAAATCTTTCAGAAATAGCTTCGACAACTCGATTAATAGAAACTGCTTTGAAAGCATTAGAAGGCTTATTTCCTTTCTGGGCCTCCTCTGCTAGAATTTCAAGAAAAACATGTTCCATCGTTTTGTCCACCTGAATTGCTTGGAGGTCCCTTCTTTGTTGCCCTTTCCCATTCTACATTAATAATTGTCATTGTCAATCATTTCAATATCCAACAACCTCAAAACATAATAAATTCAATATCTAACAAGCTTAAAACATAATAAATTCAATATCTAATAAGCTTAAAACATAATCAATATCTAACAAATTCAAGACATAATAATTTCAAAATCCAACAAACTAAAATTTCAATATCATTATCCAACCAACATTAACAAAAAAAAAAACAATTTACTAAAACATACATAACATAGAAACAATAACCTTAAGCCCTAAACCTACCTAATATTTCTAGCCATATAATCAGTCCACATAGTTTGTGTAATTTCGTCTCTCTTAGCAGACCAATCTCTTGCTTCTTCTCTTTCTTCTCGCTCCGTAAGAGTTGGTATTATCAAATCAGACTCAGACTCCTCGTATAATCCTTGATTAAGTAAATCACTAGGATCAGCTCCCATTATATGATTATGAATGATACAACAAGCCAAAACTATATCTACTTGAGTTTGAAAATTCCAAAATGGCTCAGCATCTAATACACGAAACCGTTTCTTTAAAATCCCAAAAACACGTTCAACAGTGATTCGTAATGATGAATGACGAAGATTAAAAAGTTCCTTTGCATTTTCAGGCCCTTGAGCACTATACTTTTTTAAATGATATCGGACACCACGATATGGAGTAATATATCCATTTCAAATGCCATATCCAGCATCAGCAATATAATATTTACCTACAATTTTACAAAACACAATTAATACTAATAAATTATGAGCTTACTAGAACTATTTGGTATTTAATGATAATTATTACCTTCCGGAATTCTTAATCCTCTTGGGCGTGAAAGTGCATCACTTAAAATACGAGAATCATGTTCACTACCTTCCCAACCAGCTAGAACATAGGAAAATTTCAAATCAAATGTAATGGCAGCCAATACATTTTGTGTTGTCCCCCCTTTACGGCTACGAAATCTTCCTTGAATGCTAAGTGGAATGGATGCACGAATATGAGTTCCATCTAATGCTCCAATACAATCTTTAAAATAAGGATAAAACCTTGGATTGTTTCTGATTTTACTAGGAGTTGACTCATCATCAGGTAATCTAATAACTAGTTTATACAATTTCAAAATAGCTCTCAATACAACCCTAAAGTAACGGTGAACTGTCTCAGTTGATCTATAATATCTAGATCCAATCACTCGAAACCTTACATTATGACCAAGTATATGTAAAAATATAACTACTTGCTCCCTAATATTGACAGATTTAGATGATTGTAACAAATTATTCCTACTAAAAATATCACACAAATTAAAAAAGGCGACCGGTCTCATCCTTATCACATCAATACAATGTTGGTCACCACTATATAAAATACTATTAATATAATTTTCTCTTTCATAATCTCGATTCACACGAGGGTGAGAAGCAATTTCCTTCCTAGTTTTTAATTTTTTAATCCAAAGAGCCCCAAAAGCTAAAACTGAAGCCACAACTCCGACAATAGCATTTTGATCTTGATTACGATCCATCTACACAAAATAATGCCACACAAATTTTTGATCACTATAAAAAAGATGCAAGATTTTCATAAGATCACATATATGAAAAGTTACCATGACTAAAGTGCATACATACATATCAAGCTAATTATAATTGCATTAATAATTTTTTTGAGAAATTAAGCTACTTTCTTTGTACCAAAAACAATGAGTAGGCAATGGATAATATTACTCAATAGGGTTGGGCACTTCGCCTTTTGTTTCCTTTTATTATTATTATTTTTTTTTGTCTTTTTTCATGTTTAATTGATTCATTTATAGCAGTGATGTTATATAATGTAAGGATTAATGATTTAGATCATATGAATAATTATATATACTGAATACGATAGTAAAAGGAAAAAAAATTAATTGTAATTTATTCTGTTTTTTTAAGTTGGGGACAACTTGACATGTTGACATCTATGTAATTAAGCTGCCCAAAAACATTTGAATATTTTGATTGGATAACAACATCCATGCACTTGAATATATATTATACTATTATTAAAATATAAAAATATCATCCAAATTAAAATAAAAATATATTGTTTCCCCAAAATTTACAGTACACACAAAAATTATATTTAGACACAAATATAAAGGTAATATGAGGAAGAGAAATGATGATATGATATGAAAAATAACATATAATATTAAAACATAATAAATATCTAACAAATTCAAGACATAATAATTTCAAAATCTAACAAAATAATTGGACTTAATTATTTTAAATTTTATGTCAAAATAATTTTTAAAATCAAATTTGGCCTTTAATGTTTACATTTTGTATCAATTTGGCTCTTCCAATTAAAATCTCAGTTGTAGATACAATTGGATACACAAGTCAACCTTTGTATTATCATATGAATTCACAAGAAGAAACATAATATCAAAATTCACATAAAGCAGAGGATAAGGTTAAGAGTTAACAAAAGGATGATTGTGGATAAAAACACCGCGTTAATGATGTATGATAATATGTTATTGACAGATAAAATTTCTTAATCCATAATGAAAGCTGAAATTGAAATAAAAAAAAGTAGGCTAGCATATACTTAAAACTCAAAACAATACAACTTCTCTCAGAACAATACAAGAAATGCATTGATAGTGGCATTAGTAAAATTATCCGAGTGTTTTTTCTTCTCTCCCTTAATTTAGTCAATCATTGTTTCCTGTATATAACGTCACTCATGAGTCATGCCTCAAACCCATAAGAAAGACAGTCGACCACCATTGGTACATACCCCTATATAAGTTATAGAAAACTATATATATAGCTCAAATAATGGAGGAAGCTAGAAATGGAGTTGGTTATAATCTATAAAAAAAACCATTAGTCCCACAGAATATGTGCAGTGAGAGGGCTCTACCTTTCAAGCTAGAAAAAAGAAAAAAAGATTGCATTAAGGGAGTATATAAATATAAATATATGTAATAATGATGTAAAAATTAACAAAGCAAAGTGGGCTAACTATTGAAGTGCAGCAGGCTGAACTTTTGAAGAATGATGAGTAGATCATCAAACAAACAAAAAATACATCACACATCGATTTTTGTGTATATTAATTCTATTCTTTTAGGATATTATAACAAGAACAGCATTTGGAACATTTTTTGAACAAAGACAACAGATCTTTTTTGTTACAAGAACAACAAATGCAGTTTTTCTCTCTCACAGTCGAAAGCCTAAATATCCCAGGCTTGAGGTAGTGGTGATATCCCAGTCGAAACTAATGAATAAATTTGAGCACTGATCCGAGCAAACAATGAAACAAGAGAAGAATATTCAAGTTTCCTTATTCTTTTCTAAGAATGCTGAAACTATAGGATATTAGACTCACTACTTGTGGTAGTTAGCTGAACCAGCTTTTAACTACTAAACTGATGCACATGGACATGAGAAATACATTAATTTAGTATATATTATATCCAAAATTTCTAACTTCACCAGGATATGAATTTCTTTGAACTTCATGGTGAGTGGAGCAGTTATTCTCTTTTATAGCTTACAGACAAACCCATTGATGTGGAAAATGCTTTTGGCTTGGCAAGGATTGATTTTAGCCCAATGTGGAAACCGTAGTGTTCTATTGTTTGTTAACACTTACTGAGGGTAATGTAACTTTATAAAGAGGAACAGAGAAACAGAAAATCAGAAAGAAAACCATTTATTTGACTATATAAAGCTAATAACTTATGCATGAACTCGAATGTTGGATCACATGGTAAATGAGTTCAAGTCAGAGTTCAATTTTATCAGATGAGAAAGTAAGTTACCAAATATCTATTACTTTCGAAAATCAAAGAAAAAAAAAACAAATCTAGGGTAATAGAAGAGCAAGCATAAACTGAATGATGCAAAACCCAAAAACAAACAGATTTTAAATAAAGCATAAAAATGGAAGAAGAAGAAGATTCTTCAACAGACAGATGCAAAATCCAAACAGATGCAAAATCCAAACAGATTATTCAACAAAAAAAAAAAGGGGAAGAAGATTTGAGTGAGAGAGACGACAAATTGAATGAAATACAGAGTAAAGCATAAAAAAGTTACCTTGAGCTTTGTTTCAGGAAGGGAATTGGTCCAACTGGATGAAGAAGGAGAAGGACGGAAGGAGGAGGAAAGATGGAAAATGTCTTACAGAAATAAAATCGGTAAGACATTTTCCCTAAAATCCCTTCTCATTTTCCCGTGTTTTTGAAAACGTTTTACCAATGTAAGTTATTTTCAAGCAAACAAACACTGGAAAAGGGGGAAAATATTTTCCGGAAAATGTTTTCCCCCTAACAAACGGACCCTTATTGTTAATTTAGTTACAAGGGCAGCACTAGAGATAGAGCTGAAAAAAACAAAAAAGAGTTGGTGTATGAAAGATTTTTTTATTTACAATTTAAAAAAAATTACTTCAATCAAATCGAACTTTATTTTTTAATTCATAATTAATTTTTTATATAAAAATAAATATTTTTTAGTTAAAATAAATTAAAAATACTAAATACATATTGTTTTTTTTTTAAAATATTATGTAAGAGTTATGGTGGCATCTATTTAAATATTACATTATAGTCATATCCCGTGGGATCCTTTTAAATCAATGATTGAAAAAAAAAATAGGAGAAAAAGAACCTATCTGTTGAAAAAATCCGGTTAAGGGAACAATTTTTGGTTGCAATAGAAATTTAAAAATTTTGAAAACAAAACTAGTTTGTGATATTTATAGCAATAAACATTTTCTCGAAAAGTACTTATGCTTTGTGTGAGAAAGGATTTTATCGTTCCCAACTTTCAACTGAACGACCTTCTCTATTATCCCCGCACCTAGAATTGCATCGAGTGTGGGTTCAAGCAACACAAAGCAAACACAGAAAAAGAAACGATTTGATTACTTTTAATAGGAAAGTAATTCTTTCAAATATAAAACAGGTGAAAATTGTAATTCCCAAAAAATAGAATTTATTCTTAGAAAATACATTTCCATTAATTTCAGGTAGAATAACAATATATGAAACTTGTGCATAAAACTTATGTTAATAGCTTTACCAGTACTATCTATTTAGGGTATGTTTGTTTGCCAGTAAAATGTTTTCCGGAAAATGATTAACTTTTCTGGAAAATGATTTACTGAAAATATTTTCTGGTGTTTGGATGAATCTGTGTAAAATATTTTCTGTTGTTTGGCAGATTTCCTGAAAATATTTTCCGGAAAAGTTGTTTTTACATTAATAAATTTTTATATTTTAAATTGTTTTTACATATATTGCAATGATTTATTTATAAATAAATAAATCAAATTAAATATATAATAATACTCAATTATTAAGCTACATTATTAATTGTCATAAATTGAAAACAACCAAAGTCAAATAAATTATTTGTAATTGTGTTAAAAAAATAAAAAAAACAAAGATTGAATAATTATAAATAAGCTTCCAAACCACAATTAATACTAGAAATTAATAATATTATCCAAATGTATAATTAGTAGTACACCACATAATAGTAACAACATTGTCCAAGTGCATAACTAATATTACACCACATAACTAATATTGTCCAAGTGCATAACTTGAATCAGGTGATCTCGGCACTTCAAACCCCATAACAGTGGCTTCATCCTACAAGAGAAAGAAAGGAAGATCAAATGTTTTAAACTCGATAAAACTTTAGCGGTCGGAATAGTCACCAAATTCTGTAACTTACTCCATCTTCACCATATTGGCTGTTCATAATGAGAAGTGATACTCAAGGCTAACAGGGCTAAATCTGTAACACCCCTAACCCGTATCCGTCGCCGGATTAGGGTTGAGGGGCATTACTACACTAACTCAATTACAAAATAGACTTCAGTTGGATTCAAGTACAAACAGTGCAGTCATTTCCATAATATAATATTACAACCAATTAAAATTTAAATAAATGTATAACGAGTTTTATTTCCCGTACTTAATACACACACATGTCTGAATTACATAACTTAAATACCTATCACACATATATATATATATATATATATATATATATATATATTAAACCATATCTCAACCTATACCAGACTACAACATATCGGGTATCAACCAAATTTCATATACATAAACTAAGTCTTATTTATAATACTATAATACATATGCATATTAAATCAATTGAAATATTTTACCATTTAATAATCAACTACATGTATCAACATATTAATATTACACCTTGGCCGAATATATTATTGCACCTTTCATTTGACTTTGTAATTAATCAACCAAGAAACATATTCATTGCTTATCATTAATAATGACATTTGAATATTTATTAACTATTAATCACCCAATCTCATAATATATATATATATATACTTACTAGATTAAACTAAACATTTCACAAAATTTAATATTCCATATCACATACGGTATTGAAAATGGTTATATAAAAAAAAAATTAACTAGTTACAAATAAATAAAGAATAAACATACTATTTTTTTATTTTTTTTTCAATTTATAAAACCATGCGCATGTGGCCATCTTATTATAAAAATATAATTCACATAATCACATAGCTAAATCAATTAAACATGGCATTATTTAATTCTTAGTAAACATATCAAGCATATGCTATTCCCCTATGGCCGAAACCCATGTCTTACTCCAACATCATTAGTAAAACATAACCAACAATACACAAATTTATCTTAATCCAAAAACTAAGACTAAATTTTCTAAAACCATCACCTAGTATATATATATATATATAATTTTATATATATATATATACCGATAGCACCTTCCATATGTGATTTAGGCCATGATCAAATTTAAAACCTCCATTTACATTACGAGCAAGCTAATAACCAAAGGAAATAGCCATTTTCGCATGGCTATATTCATATACAAGTTTATGTTTCAAAAACTTAATCTAGCCTATACATGCCTTCAAAATCATAACCAAAATTTAAAATACCAAAAAGAAGGCGATAGTGTGGTTGACTTTCTTGACGATCCCTCTCGAGCCCGTAGCGTAACCAAAATCTATAAAACAGAGGAGAACATTTCACACAAATAAGCTTACTAGCTTAGTAAGTCCTAAGCTCATGATAATATAACATTTAAATATTTAAGCAATTAAAATATTCAACTTATAACATTTCACATAAACATTTAAGTACATTTATTATACAAGGCCGAATACTAATAAATCATTAACCTAAGTAATTGTATTTCATTTCCTTCAACCTACATATCCTTGAAGCTCAGATAGGTATATTACAAAAATCACATGCTCCAATTCGTATAAATATAGCATTCATATCCACCATATTATTGCACTAAAATCTCCTTTATTTTTAGTATTTCTACTTGAAGGCCGAAGTTCCATAATAGTACCTTCAAACTCGAATTCAATCATATAATACTCATACCCATCAATCTTAGCGTCAAACATATATATCACAATTCCCATAATATTAACTTGACTCAAGTAATATAAAACATAGCATACCTTATGTGCTTACCTGAACCGTTAGCTAGATACATTAGTAATGATTTGCCTTAAATAATATTCGGTCTCTCCTTATAAAACACATCACCGGCATCAAGCCTGCTAGGCGATAAAGCCCGATAAGTAACACCGGCACGAGGCCTGCTAGGCTCGGAGCCCGAAAGTAGTCACTGGCACTAGGCCTGCTAGGCTTAAAGCCCGAAATAAATCACCGGCACTAGGCCTGCTAGGCTTAAAGCCCGAATCACACCAATACGATAAATCATTTCACACACCTTTCGTAACTATATCACATATCCAATTCAACTAAGTTTATTTACATTAAACAACTAAAACCATTCCAATATACTTATATATATTCGGCTATGACATAAATATGTACTAAAATTTATCAAACATAATCACATAATAGGTTCATAAATAATTCTTCAATACATTTTAGCTTAAGGACTTACCTCGGTTGTTAATAGACCGTGTAAATCGGCTATTCGAGAACTTTTGTCTTTCCCCGATCCAAATCCTTTTTCTTTTGTACTTGATCTAAACAATTCAATTTGAACACATTCAAACTCATATTCATTTAATTTAATCCAAAAACTCATAATTACAACATTTACCATTTTACCCCTAGTATTTAAAGATTTCTGCAATTTAGTCCTCCAAGCATAAAACACAAAACACATGGAATTTAAATTAATTCCTTAAGGGCCGAACCTTCTACATCTTGCTGCAAGTCTATACAACCCATCAAATTTGCATTTTAAACCTTTAACCATTTATTCACATAAATTAGACCTTCTCACATCCATTTCATCTAATTTCCTACTCAACCATGTTGATATCTAATTTTTGCTAAAAAGAAATCTTCCATCAACATAATAAAATCAAGGTTCTTATCCATGGCCGAACCTAGAATAAGCTTCAAACTAAAAATTTTCCACATGGATTTTTATAGTGTTCAAGATAACTAGCACAACCATGCAAGAATTTACAAAAAATAAAGCTCAACTACTTACCTAAAGAGAACATGCATCAACCGAAACTATGAAACTTAAGTTTTTCTCTTCTTTCCTCTTTGTTTTCGTGGAGAAGATGAAGGAAAATGGGGAGATAAAAATAATGTTTTCTTATTATTATTATTCTATTCCCTTCACATTATAAAATAAGTGAATAAAGAGCCATTAACTAAAAACAATTGATTTAATATAAGCATACTATCATTATGCCGTCCATCACCATGAGATTTGGGTTAATTGACATGCAAATTCATTCTTTCAAACAACACTTCAATTAAACCCTTTAATTTAATGAATGCTACTTTTTACCACTTATGTAATTCGGTCCTTTTTCTTAAATTAAACATACAAACAGTCAAATAAATTCACGAAATTTTTAACACATGCTCAA
Organism: Gossypium australe; assembly: GCA_005393395.2. NCBI lineage: Eukaryota > Viridiplantae > Streptophyta > Magnoliopsida > Malvales > Malvaceae > Gossypium > Gossypium australe. The sequence goes on along the minus strand of CM016616.1, from coordinate 25,493,667 downwards.
TCATATATATTTAACACAAAAATAATATTAATTTATTTTTCCGACTAGAATTCGTGGTCCCGAAATCACATTTCTGATCAGGCTAAAAATCGATTGTTCTCAAGTGGGATTTTATTATAATATAGTATTAAATTATAAAACAATTATAATATAATCTTTAACATATAAAATAATACTTAAAAACATGTTATAAGACCACATTGCCTTCCACTATAACTTAAAATGGTTATAATACCCTTTAAGGACTTCACTAAAATAAAGCCACATAAATTTAACCATAAGTCAAATAAAAGGCCACTTTTACCAGTTACGCGATTTAGTCCTTTTTAACTAATTGAGCATACAAACAGTTAAATTTTTATGCGAAACTTTCACACACATTAATTCATATAACTGACTCAAAATATAATATTAAAATATTTCTCGGACTCGGATTCGTGGTCCCGAAACCACCATTCCGATTAGGGTCAAAATCGGTCTGTTACAACTCTCCCCCCTTAAGGATTTTCGTCCTCGAAAATCTTACCGTTAAACAAGTTCGGATATTGCTGCCTCATTGAATCCTCAGGTTCCCACGTAGCCTCTTCAACTCCGTGTCTATTCCATAATACTTTTACTAATGGAATCCTCTTATTTCTCAACTCCTTCATTTCTCGAGCTAAGATGCGGATCGGTTCTTCATCATATGTCAAATTGGATCGAATTTCAATCTCTGACGGTGTGATCACATGAGACGGATCCGATCTGTATTTGCGAAGCATTGAAACGTGAAATACATTGTGTATCTTTTCTAACTCAAGGGGCAATTTCAATCTATAAGAAACAGGCCCAATACGTTCGATGATTTCATACGGTCCGATAAATCTCGGGCTCAACTTGCCTTTCCAACCAAATCGGAGTACTTTCTTCCACGGAGAAACTTTCAAGAATACATGATCTCCGACCTGAAATTCAATGTCCTTACGTTTCAAATCGGCATAGGACTTTTGACGATCCGAAGCAGCTTTCAAATTACCTCTAATAATAGCCACCTTTTGTTCTGTTTCTTTAATCAAATCGACCCCGTGTATCTTATTTTCATTGAGTTCGGTCCAATATAACGGTGTGCGACATTTTTACCCGTATAAAGCTTCATAAGGCGCCATTTTTATACTAGATTGGAAGCTATTATTGTAAGCAAATTCAATCAAAGGTAGGTATCGTTCCCATGTACCTTCAAACTCGAGAACGCAACATCTCAACATGTCCTCAAGTATCAAAATAGTTCGCTCAGACTGACCGTCTGTCTGCGGATGAAAGGCTGTACTAAAATGAAGTTTAGTACCTAAAGCATCTTGCAATTTCTTCCAAAATCGCGATGTGAATCTCGGGTCTCTGTCTGAAACAATGGAACGCGGTACACCATGCAACCTCACAATCTGAGACACATACAATTCAGCAAGTTTATCAAGTGAATAATCTGTGCGTACCGGTACAAAATGAGCTGATTTAGTCAGTCTATCAACGATAACCCATACGGCATCTTTCTTACTCGGTGTCATAGGAAGACCGGATACAAAATCCATTGTAATTCTATCCCATTTCCATTCAGGTATCATGATTGGTTGAAGTAGTCCGGATGGTACCTGATGCTCAGCTTTCACTTGCTGACAGATTAAGCACTTAGAAACAAATTCAGATATATCCCGTTTCATGCCAGGCCACCAATAGAACTGTTTCAAATCGTTATACATTTTTGTGCTACCCGGGTGTATCGACAGTCGACCACTATGGGCCTCACTCAGAATCATCTGTATCAAATCTGAGTTCTTTGGAACACACATTCGGCTTTTATAATTCAAACAATCATTTGCATCAATCTGGAAATCTGATTCTGCACCTTTTTCACATTGAATTCGACTAGCAATCAAATCTTTATCAACTTTCTGTGCATCACAAATTTGTTGAATAAACATCGATCATGCTTGTAACTCGGCTATAATCGAACCATCACCAGACAGAGTTATCTGTGCGTTCATTACACGAAGAGCAAACAATGATTTTCGACTTAACGCATCTGCAACAACGTTAGCTTTTCCCGGATCGTAGTCAATCACTAATTCATAGTCTTTCAGCAATTCTAACCATCTGCGTTGTCTCAAATTTAGATCTTTCTGAGTCATCAAATATTTTAGACTTTTATGATCCGAATAAATGTGACATTTCTTGCCGAATAAATAGTGACGCCAAATTTTCAATGCGAAAACAATGGCTGCTAGTTCCAGATCGTGAGTCGGATAATTTTTCTCATGCGGCTTCAGTTGTCTCGAAACGTAGGCTATAACCTTGCCGTCCTGCATTAAAATGCAATCCAGCCCATTCAAGGAAGCATCACTAAAAACAGCAAATTCTTTACCCGATTCAGGCTGAGCTAACACTGGAGCTTCGGTCAGAAGGGCTTTCAACTGCTCAAAACTTTTCTGACACCTTTCCGACCACTCAAACTTGACATCTTTCTGTAGTAGTTTCGTCAAAGGTGTAGCTATTACAGAAAAGCCCTTTACAAATCGTCTGTAATATCCCGCAAGGCCTAGGAAACTTCGGACCTCGGAAATATTCTTTGGTGGTTTCCAATCGAGTATAGCTGCTACTTTGTTTGGATCCACCCGAATACCTGATGCTGAAACAACATGACCCAAAAAGCTAACTTCATTCATCCAGAACTCACACTTACTAAACTTCGCATACAGTTGTTGATCTCTCAAAGTTTGTAGCACTAATCTCAAATGCTTAGCATGGTCGGTTTCATTTTTGGAGTAGATCAGTATATTGTCAATAAACACTACTACAAACCGATCCAAAAACTGTCGGAAGACTCGATTCATTAGATCCATAAAAACAGCAGGTGCATTAGTGAGTCCAAAAGGCATAACCAAAAACTCAAAATGTCCGTACCTCGTTCGGAACGCAGTCTTTGGCACATCTGTATCTCTGACTCGCAACTGATAATAGCCTGATCTCAAATCTATCTTCGAAAATACTGAAGCCCCCTTCAACTGATCAAACAAGTCATCAATCCCCAGTAACGGATACTTATTCTTTATAGTTACTTTATTTAGTTGCCGATAGTCGATACACATTCGCATAGTCCCATCTTTCTTTTTCACAAATAAAACCGGTGCACCCCAAGGAGAGAAGCTTGGTCGTGCAAAGCCCCTATCTGTCAACTCTTGCAACTGTGCTTTCAACGCTTTTAACTCGGTAGGTGCCATCCGATACGGAGCTATCAAAATCGGAGTTGTTCCCGGTACTAATTCAATGCCGAACTCAATCTCTCGTACTGGTGGTAAACCCGGTAGTTCTTCAGGAAACACATCTGGGTATTCACATACAACCGATACAGATTCAATCTGTTTCTCGGACAATTTATTATCCAGTACATAAGCCAAATAAGCTTCGCACCCTTTTCTCACATACTTCCGAGCTAACATCGAAGATATTACTGTAGGAAACTCATTTACATCACTGGATTTAATTCTGATGGTCTCACCGTTTTGACATCTCAAATCAATAAGCTTTCTTTTACAATCCACTACTGCCTCATGTGAAGTTAACCAGTCCATACCCAAAATTATATCAAATTCATCAAAGGGCAACAACATTAAATCAGCTGGGAAGCAAAAATCCTGAATCATCAATGGGCAACCCCTACACACTTTATTAACAAGCACACATCTACCCAAAGGGTTGGACACACGAATCACAAACTCGGTAGACTCAACTAGTAGAGTCTTACCGAATACTAAAGTTTCACACACATATGAATGAGTCGAACCAGGATCAATTAGTGCAGTCACAGTAGTATCATAAAGGGTGAAAGTACCGGTAATGACATCGGGGGAGGAAGCATCCTCTCTGGCTCGTGCAGCATAAGCTCTAGCTGGAGCTCTAGCCTCAGATCAAACTGTAGTGTTCTTCGTTCCTTTCTGACTACCACCTACATTGCCTGAACGTCTGGGTGGTCTGCCTCGCACTGCCTTGTTGCTCAGCTTAATGTTCTGAACTGTATTCTGCTCAGCTAACATCGGACATTCTCTAATAAAATGATCTGACGATCCACATTTAAAGCAAGACCGATCATGAAATCTACAGCTCCCAGAATGCCATTTCCCACAGTGCTTGCATTCAACTCGATTCTGTGGAATGTTACCAACACTGGCCATCGAGGTAGCTCGGGAGCCCACGGGAGGTCGATCCCGTCTAGGTAGATCTGTAGTAGCTTTATGTCGGTTGTAGTCATCTCTGAACTTCTTGGATGTGGGATGAAAGACCATACCCGAAGATCTTTTACAAATGTCTCTAGCTTCTGTCTCAGCCTTTCTTTTCTCTTTCCCGAGCTCTTCAGCTTTGCAAGCCCACTCAACTAGTGTCACAAACTCTTGAATTTCAAGAATGCCAACAAACATCTTTATATCTTCATTCAGGCCATCTTCAAATCTTTTGCACATAATAGCTTCAGTAGAAACACACTTTCTAGCATATCTGCTGAGCCTGACGAATTTCCGTTCATATTCCGTCACGGTCATTCGCCCCTGTTTCAGCTCAAGGAATTCTTTTCGTTTTTGATCAACGAATCTTTGACTGATATATTTCTTGCGGAATTCATTCTAGAAGAAATCCCATGTCACTTTCTCTTTCGGAACCACTGATACTAGTGTATTCCACCAGTGATATGCAGTGTCCCGCAGTAAAGATATAGCACACTTCAGGCATTCATCTGGAGTACAAGATAGCTCATCAAGTACCCGAATAGTGTTATCAAGCCACATTTCGGCTCGCTCTGCGTCGTCATTATCATTGGCTTTAAATTCTTCGGCCCCAAATTTCTGGATTTTATCAACTGGAGGCCTACTAGATCTCATCGGATCGATCATCGAGGGTGCTGAAGGAATCGGAGTTGAATTATTCGGGGGTGGAGGTTGGTATACAGTCGGATTAGTCTGAATAAACTGGGTAAACCACTCGTTCATCATATGATAGAAGGCTTGTTTAGTCTCCCCCTCGTGGCTACCCGAAACGGGTCGAGAGTCTACCGGAACTGATCCGTGTGCACAGTCAGGCGCTACACTCTCTACATCATCCGCTACGGCTCTTTCAGGATCAGTGTCCATTTACTATATAAAACAAAGTTCAGGCTATCAGAAGTCACCACACTATCAATATATGATAAAGGCATGTATAGCTAGACTCACACGCGCTACGGTAGTTCTAGAATCGACTAAACCGTAAGCTCTGATACCAATCAAATGTAACACCCCTAACCCGTATCTGTCGCCGGATTAGGGTTGAGGGGCATTACTACACTAACTCAATTACAAAATAGACTTCAGTTGGATTCAAGTACAAACAATGCAGTCATTTTCATAATATAATATTACAACCAATTAAAATTTAAATAAATGTATAACGAGTTTTATTTCCTGTACTTAATACACACACATGTCTGAATTACATAACTTAAATACCTATCACACATATATATATATATATATCTATATATATTAAACCATATCTCAACCTATACCAGACTACAACATATATCGGGTATCAACCAAATTTCATATACATAAACTAAGTCTTATTTATAATACTATAATACATATGCATATTAAATCAATTGAAATATTTTACCATTTAATAATCAACTATATGTATCAACATATTAATATTACACCTTGGCCGAATATATTATTGCACCTTTCATTTGAATTTGTAATTAATCAACCAAGAAACATATTCATTGCTTATCATTAATAATGACATTTGAATATTTATTAAATATTAATCACCCAATCTCATAATATATATATATATATATACTTACTAGATTAAACTAAACATTTCACAAAATTTAATATTCCATATCACATACGGTATTGAAAATGGTTATATAAAAAAAAATTAACTAGTTACAAATAAATAAAGAATAAACATACTATTTTTTTTTATTTTTTTTTTCAATTTATAAAACCATGCGCATGTGGCCATCTTATTATAAAAATATAATTATCACATAATCACATAGCTAAATCAATTAAACATGGCATTATTTAATTCTTAGTAAACATATCCAGCATATGCTATTTCCCCTATGGCCGAAACCCATGTCTTACTCCAACATCATTAGTAAAACATAACCAACAATACACACAAACTTATCTTAATCGCGATCATGCATATATCATAAAAATGACAAATATGCTTCACGTATAAACCAAAAATTAAGACTAAATTTTCTAAAACCATCACCTAGTATATATATATATATATAATTTTATATATATATACATACCGATAGCACCTTCCATATGTGATTTAGGCCATGATCAAATTTAAAACCTCCATTTACATTACGAGCAAGCTAATAACCAAAGGAAATAGCCATTTTTGCATGGCTATATTCATATACAAGATCAAACATCATATATTTCAAAAACTTAATCTAGCCTATACATGCCTTCAAAATCATAACCAAAATTTAAAATACCAAAAAGAAGGCGATAGTGTGGTTGACTTTCTTGACGATCCCTCTCGAGCCCGTAGCGTAACCAAAATCTATAAAACAGAGGAGAACATTTCACACAAATAAGCTTACTAGCTTAGTAAGTCCTAAGCTCATGATAATATAACATTTAAATATTTAAGCAATTAAAATATTCAACTTATAACATTTCACATAAACATTTAAGTACATTTATTTATACAAGGCCGAATACTAATAAATCATTAACCTAAGTAATTGTATTTCATTTCCTTCAACCTACATATCCTTGAAGCTCAGATAGGTATATTACAAAAATCACATGCTCCAATTCGTATAAATATAGCATTCATATCCACCATATTATTGCACTAAAATCTCCTTTATTTTTAGTATTTCTACTTGAAGGCCGAATTTCCATAATAGTACCTTCAAACTCGAATTCAATCATATAATACTCATACCCATCAATCTTAGCGTCAAACATATATATCACAATTCCCATAATATTAACTTGACTCAAGTAATATAAAACATAGCATACCTTATGTGCTTACCTGAACCGTTAGCTAGATACATTAGTAATGATTTGCCTTAAATAATATTCGGTCTCTCCTTTATAAAACACATCACCGGCATCAAGCCTGCTAGGCGATAAAGCCCGATAAGTAACACCGGCACGAGGCCTGCTAGGCTCGGAGCCCGAAAGTAGTCACTGGCACTAGGCCTGCTAGGCTTAAAGCCCGAAATAAATCACCGGCATTAGGCCTGCTAGGCTTAAAGCCCGAATCACACCAATACGATAAATCATTTCACACACCTTTCGTAACTATATCACATATCCAATTCAACTAAGTTTATTTACAATAAACAACTAAAACTATTCCAATATACTTATATATATTCGGCTATGACATAAATATGTACTAAAATTTATCAAACATAATCACATAATAGGTTCATAAATAATTCTTCAATACATTTTAGCTTAAGGACTTACCTCGGTTGTTAATAGACCGTGTAAATCGGCTATTCGAGAACTTTTGTCTTTCCCCGATCCAAATCCTTTTTCTTTTGTACTTGATCTAAACAATTCAATTTGAACACATTCAAACTCATATTCATTTAATTTAATCCAAAAACTCATAATTACAACATTTACCATTTTACCCCTAGTATTTAAAGATTTCTGCAATTTAGTCCTCCAAGCATAAAACACAAAACACATGGAATTTAAATTAATTCCTTAAGGGCCGAACCTTCTACATCTTGCTGCAAGTCTATACAACCCATCAAATTTGCATTTTAAACCTTTAACCATTTATTCACATAAATTAGACCTTCTCACATCCATTTCATCTAATTTCCTACTCAACCATGTTGATATCTAATTTTTGCTAAAAAGAAATCTTCCATCAACATATTAAAATCAAGGTTCTTAACCATGGCCGAACCTAGAATAAGCTTCAAACTAAAAATTTTCCACATGGATTTTTATAGTGTTCAAGATAACTAGCACAACCATGCAAGAATTTACAAAAAATAAAGCTCAACTACTTACCTAAAGAGAACATGCATCAACCGAAACTATGAAGCTTAAGTTTTTCTCTTCTTTCCTCTTTGTTTTCGTGGAGAAGATGAAGGAAAATGGGGAGATAAAAATAATGTTTTCTTATTATTATTATTCTATTCCCTTCACATTATAAAATAAGTGAATAAAGAGCCATTAACTAAAAACAATTGATTTAATATAAGCAAACTATCATTATGCCGTCCATCACCATGAGATTTGGGTTAATTGACATGCAAATTCATTCTTTCAAACAACACTTCAATTAAACCCTTTAATTTAATGAATGCTACTTTTTACCACTTATGTAATTCGGTCCTTTTTCTTAAATTAAACATACAAACAGTCAAATAAATTCACGAAATTTTTAACACATGCTCAATCATATATATTTAACACAAAAATAATATTAATTTATTTTTCCGACTAGAATTCGTGGTCCCGAAATCACATTTCTGATCAGGCTAAAAATTGATTGTTCTTAAGTGGGATTTTATTATAATATAGTATTAAATTATAAAACAATTATAATATAATCTTTAACATATAAAATAATACTTAAAAACATGTTATAAGACCACATTGCCGTCCACTATAACTTAAAATGGTTATAATACCCTTTAAGGACTTCACTAAAATAAAGCCACATAAATTTAACCATAAGTCAAATAAAAGGCCACTTTTACCAGTTACGCGATTTAGTCCTTTTTAACTAATTGAGCATACAAACAGTTAAATTTTTATGCGAAACTTTCACACACATTAATTCACATATAACTGACTCAAAATATAATATTAAAATATTTCTCGGACTCGGATTCGTGGTCCCGAAACCACCGTTCCGATTAGGGTCAAAATCGGTCTGTTACAAAATCATAACCGAAAGAATACATAGGGAGCCTGAAATAAAACAATTATTCATATTGTAAGCAAGCATTTGAAAGCTTAACAAAACATGTAAATTATTAACAAACACTTTTGATGCTACAAAGAAAAACAACCAAGAAAGATTGAATTTAAACGCAAATGAGCGTCCTAAAACACTATTGTATGAACAAAAGTTTGCCACAGCCAACTAAACCTAAGTCAAAAACAAATATATGAGCAACAAAGAATGGTGCCATTATAGGGCAAGCTTGAAAAGAATGGTGCATGTTGCAAAACAGATTGTTGAGAAAATAAGAAAAAAAAACCAAAAAAAAGAGGCATAATTTCAGTAACATCGGCAAAAACGCGGTAAAAAGCTCAAGGATATGTCTCGATTTTCTAATAAAGAGCAAAGGACGAATCATTAGCGACGGTGAGTGATACTAAAACATTATCGTATGAACTGAAGTTTGCCACAGCCACTAAACCTTGGTCAAGAACAAAAATATAAGCAACAAAGAATGGTGCCATTTTGATCCTTTGAAGTATGGAATATGGGGCAAGCTTGGAAAGAATGGTGCATGCTGAAAAACAGGTTGTTGAGAAAATAGAAAACAAAAACTGAGGCATAATATAAAAAATGTCAGAAAAAAATGCAGTAAAAAGCTCAAGACTATGTCCCAACTTTCTAATAGAGAACGAAACTAAAACATTATCATATGAATGAAAGTTTGCCACAGCCAACTAAACCTCGGGTCAAGAATGAATACATGAGCAACAAAGAATGGTGCCATTATAGGGCAAGCTTGAAAGTAATGGTGCATGTTGCAAAACAAATTGTTGAGAAAATGGAAAAACAAAAACGAGGCATAATATCAGTAACACCAGCAAAAAACGCAGTAAAAAGCTTAAGACCATGTCCCAACTTTCTAATGAGGACGAATCATTCGTGATGGTGTAGATAGTAGAATTAGAAGGGGCCTTGATCACACAACCACAAGCAAAGCTATTCAACTTTAACATCAACAACCATCGCAATATACAGAACATGGATCAAGCATGCTTCGACCAAGGTAACTATACAAAAAAAATAGATCACCATTGAACTAAAATGCCTCCATTTTTAAACATAGATATACCCTTGTATGTTCATTGATATCGAAGTTCATAATTCATTTGAAAGATATTATATATGAACAACAAAGAAGCTATTTGCATCAACAAGCAAAATCGAGAATGGGATTTATGAAATTCAGTTTATATAGCATGATGAACAACAAAATCCCCACAATTAACACTCACTAATACAACATCTTTTTAGAATTCACTACATCAATCCCATCTTTATAACAAGAGTGACCATAACATTAAAAAACATAAATGAGCTTTAAAGCATACAATTCAAAGCATCATAATCCCCACTTATTAGAACCCAAACAATTAAGCTAGATTAGAACATTCAATGAAACGACAGAACACAAGATAAAATACAAGCTAATTGTAGAGCAACATTAAAACCAAAGAAATTAATCTGTTAAATGAAAAAAAAAAAGATTCACTCACCAAAAACCCCAGCTTTTCAATTCCAGTTCTATCATTACAAAAAAAAAACAGTAAAATAGTTTAATTTTTTTTAATGACTTCAAAAACTAAAGGAAACCCATATTAATTCAAATGAAACCCATTAAAAACTTTGCCAAGAAAGAACCCAACAATTTAAACATAAGAATCGATGATAACAAAGCAATTAAAATAAATAATCATAAGAAAAAGAAGAGAAAGAGAAGAATAATGATTAATTTACCTTTTTTTTTCTTTGAGAACTCTCAAAAAAATCAAAAGAGTTAAAATTTGGGAGATTCTCAGAGGGTTAATGAGATCTTCAAAAGAATTATATTTTATAAGAATTTAAAAGGAAAAAAAATTCCTAATAAGAATTTAAAAGAGAAATATTAAGGCATATGCAGAGAGAATCGCAATAAAAAAAACAGAGAGTAATCAGTCAGAGATGAAACATTAGAGAAATATGCAGATACCTAGAGGAGATCAGAGATGAATTTTTCCAAGAGATTCCAAGACCCAGCGAAAAGAGGAACTGAAAAAGTCTGAGAAAGAGAGACAGATATTTGTTGGCTGAGAAAGAAAGAAGGAAGGAGAAGGATTGAAGAAGGGAAAAAGGAGAAAGACTTACCTGGATGAAGGGGAAAGATTCGGAAAATGTCTTATGGAAAAGAAATCGGTAAGACGTTTTCCAGAAATAAGGAAATGATTTTACCCATGTTTGGAAAATGTTTTCCTTTAGGAATTCATTTTCCACCAAACAAACGCTGGAAAATTCAAAAAATATTTTCCGGAAAATGTTTTCCACCAAACAAACAGACCCTTATAAAAAGATATAGGAGAATCCTGATTAAATAGGAGTTACACAAATAAGATTGAAACACCCCAAACTCGGCCCACGAGCTTTGACCAGATTTGGTATGTTCCTTAAGTAAACCGATTTCAAATTTTTTAGTTCCTTTGGAAAAACTTAAGCGATTTTAAGAAATATATTGTTTTGGGTTGGGCTTGAGTTGGAAACCAATTTATCTTATATTGAAATCCATTTAATTAAGGTGACAAAACAATTAGGGTTTATTTTTCAAAAAAATAAATTTACTCAAACTTTAATTGATAATAATTCGCAAACATAAAAAAAACATAAAGAAATAAAACTATGGCCTTATTACATCAAGTAAAAACCCAAAATAAAATTCTTAAGCACTTAAATAAAATAAAACGTCCATATTGAATAAAACTTCAAGCTGAGCATGGCCACCACAAGTTCTGTCGTCCCGGTCCATCACTGTTCATCACCTGAAAAATGTTCCCACAATAGGGTGAGTCAACAGACTCAATGTGTACACAGCACTAAAATTTAATAGACCAGGCATACCATAACGTATCACATGCACATTCATATACAGATAAAATAATGATGCAACCCATACCCAAACCTAGATGCCATCCGCTACACATCCCTGTACCAACCTGCACACCGTGGGGACTACTAAGTCAACCCTCCTTCCGCTACACACCATCGAAGGCAGTCGCTGCAGTCGACGTGCTCATCGCCCATATAAATTCGTGGCATAGCCACCAGATAATTGTGTCATGAGACACCACATTCAGATAATGTAACCGAAGTTACCACATTCAGATAATGTAACCGAAGTTACCACATTCAGATAATGTGACCGAAGTCACCACATTCAGATAGTGAGACCGAAGTCACCACATTCACTTCCCCTTTCTCATATAACCCGAATGCCCCATATATTTCATATCATGCATATCATACTTAAATTCACATTCATGTCACTTTTCACATGTTAAAATATAACATATTTCGTAATCCTAGTAGGAGTAGGAAACGTACTTGAGTACTTTGTACCACATTAGGGTACCTTAGCCATATTCACATTCTTATACATACTTATATTAAATATTACCATAAAATGTATTAAAGATAGTGCGGGGTACACACCTGATTTGCTTAACGAATTCTTGAAATCCCAAAAAAACCGATCTATTGCTTTAGATCTCAATTCCTACATTTGGTAACCTTAATATGTTAGCATAAAGCCTATAAAACCAAATCCTAGTAGGATTTGTATTCTTAAAACCTACCTTGTTGTCGAATTGACTATAGTCAAATCCCGAAAACTTGTATTCTTCTCCTTTGAAATCGGCTACTCACTAGATCCCTTGAATCTGTTAGTTTTCGGCTTAAAACGCATAATAATATATCTAAGTACTAAAATAGGCCTTGGCCGAATGCTATAGACACTTACCTTGTGGATTTTAAATCCTGAATCTCACCGAATAACTAGGGAACACGTAACTTATGGTGTACCTTCAGGAAAAGAACTTCTCCTTCCTTGTAGTCGACACTTAGTAAATCTCGAAAGATCTCTTCGGCAACAGATATTAAGGGTATTAGAATCTTAATTTCAACAGCCTTAAGAGAAATAGAATGAGAATCTACCCTAATCTTACCCTTACTGAAGAATTTGATGGAACTCTTGCTTGAACCCTTAGCAGTATTCGGCTATGGCTTTGATGTGGATAACAATTTCGGCTCTTGAGGCTTAGTGAGAAATCGACTAGGGCTATTGGTATCTTCAGCTTTTGATTGTGTTTGTAATAGAAGAAGGAAAGAAAAGAGAAAAAGAGAATAATGGCAGAGAGAATTCGGTAGAGAGAAGAGAAGAAACTTTAGAGAATTTCGGCAGAGGTTTTCTTGAAGAGAAAAGAATGAATGAAGAATAGCCTTACTCTTCCTTTTTATAGCCAAAATTACTAGGCTAGAGTCCCTTACTTGGCCACCACTCTTCTTTATTTGATAGCTTTATCTCTTTAATTTAAAATAATTAAAGAAATATCCTTTATTATCTCTTATCTCTTAATAAAAATAATACTAATAATAATCCTCTTTTATCTCTTCCTTATCTATCAAAATAAAAGAAATAAATCCATATTTATCCATCTATTATCTCTTCAAAAAATAATCCAATAAAAATCCTTTATTATCACCTTATTAATCACATATTTCTGAAAATAAAACACCTCCTTTTCTAGAAGCATGTGCCGTCCACCTCAGCCTTCTGGAAGCCAAAATAAAACCTTATTTATTTGCTTCCCAAGTGACTCGAACCCAGGCCCATTCCTCTTGCACATGGCCCCATTTCCATAGGCCCTAAGTGACACCTTCAGGCCACTTTTCCAAGCCTGTTTGTGTGTCAAATCTTACCAACTTTTTCTTTTAAGGCCTCATTGCCCTAATTTCCTATTTTAAACTTTAAAATTCGACATTTCTAGGTCATTTCTAAGTTTCCTAAAATTTTCGATCGGCTCTGTATACTTGCCATTTTCTTACATTTCCAAGTTTCCAGAAATGTTCACTTTCCATTTTTGAACCATTTCCTTACATTTCCAGGTTTCCAAAAATGTTCATTTCCAATTTATTTTCATACATTTCTGAGTTTCCAAAAATATCAAAAATTTATTCATAATACTTAAAACTTGTCATTTCGTACAATTAAATCGAAAATGCATAGGCCCTTTCCAGGATGTTACAAAGATGGAAGATACATCCTAGATAATAACACTAGGGTTGTTACCCCTCTCATGTAACCTGAGGGGGTTTGAGCCTTCTTGTATTGAGTCCAATTATATGTGCTTCATGGACTTTTGACCAGCATTTTATAATTTAATTCAACCCAATATTTGTTTTCTATTTCTCAAAATAAATATTATTTATTCTATTAATTTAATTAATTAAATTAACTAAATTGATTTTTAATTAAATAATTTTCTGAACCCAATTCTATTTTTGTTAAAGTCATAACTGTTGGAAAAAATTCGGTTTGAAAATGGTTTTCTTGCATAGTGGAAAACTAAAATTTTGAAAATGACCCGATTTGTGATATTTATAACAATAAACCTTAATCGAATTCATACTTGTGTTTTTAGTTTAGCAAACGTTCGTTGTTCCTGGCTTTCAACCAAACAATTTTCTCTGCTATTCTCCTACCACGAACTACCTTGAGTGTGGGCTCGAACCAATTGCATCGAAACACAACCAGAAAAAGTTTTCTCTTTTTTTTTTTATTTGGGGTGAAATGTAAATTTTCTTTTTAGATAGAAACCGATACAATTATTATTTTGAAAAATATATTTAATAGTTGAGAATAAATTCTCTTTATTTTTCGGTAGAGTGACAATCTCTCTAAATTCTATTTTATGCCCTACCGGTGCCATCTATTTATAAGAAAAGAAGATAGAATCCTTGTTGAGTTGCAGTGGTTTATTTCAGATAGAAAAACAACTTCCTAGTTAGATAGGTGTGGGGAGGATGACACACCCTAGTATTCCTATTAGGGTTATCACACCCTTCATGTCATATGAGGGGTTTGGGTCTCTCTCAAATCGAATCCAATTACGAGCACTTAGTTCTTTTTATGCAGTACCCTGCAATGTGGTCCAACCCAATTAGATTTTTCTATTTCCCAAAATAAACTTTAATATTCTACATTAAACAATATTTTCTTCCCTATTTTACCCCTAGTAAAATTTTAACGATTTTTACCCCGATAAAATTTTGACAATTTTACCTCTCTGGTAAAAATTCAAGAAAATACGTTTAATATTTCACAACTCAACATGTTCATTATGACCGAATGGTTTATTTTTATTTTCGAGCTTCAAAACAGCTCAAAAACATAAACTTATTCTTCCGATCATTTTTAAGTAATACCTATAGGATTGCAAATGGATCATTTTCATTTCTATTTCCATTTTGGAAACCTACATTCATTTTCAAATGATCCCATTTTTCCATTTCAGAAAAAGACCATAATCACTCTTGAATGTTTCCCATTTCTCTTTTCCTATTCATTCCATTCATTTCTATTCAAACACACAATTCATGGTTTCAACGAGCTAGCGGATGGATCGATTAAACATATATAATTAGGACTCAAATGATTTATAATTAGGTTCTGACTTTTTGTCTATTAATTATAAACCCATTTAGTCACAAAATCATTTCACTATAGTATCGTGACTGAGCTCTCCCTAACAACATACCATTACGAAAGCAACTACTTAATGCTCGTCCAATGACATTTTCATAAATGTGTTACCTTCATAGGATATCCTTGATCTCTTTGGGATAATATTTGTTCTTCCAATATGATTTTATTTTATCTCATGGTAACAATTACATATTCCTTAATAAAAAGTCAATTACTATTAAATAGTAATTAAGTCATTCATCACAAAGACAAAAGACTCATGACCATGTTTACTTTTCATCAACCATGTAATTCTAATGAGAGGATATCATTTACCCATGTCTTGGGTCATGAATTCCATTATTATGAATGATGCTACGTACTATAGAAATTATACACCCAACACACCAGCTTTCAATTTCTTATCTATAACAAATCAAGCTTTTACTTATACCAAAGTGTACAAGTCATGCATACATAGTCCACCATCTATTCAAGATTTAGGTATTCCACACTATAATCGTCAAGAGAATAAATCCATAAACGAATTCAAGATCTATTCTACTTGGGTCCAGTTCGATGTACTGTCAGTCCAGTCAGTCATATCTATGTCTCTATTTTCTAGGAGTCATCCGCTCTGATGCCCAAGACAAGACATCTCCCCAATTGGACTATAGATGACATATTAGTATTTTAATCGGTTTTCTCATTTTCGATTAGACTAAGGACATGTTTAGGTTCATCTACTAATATAATCTTTCTTTTCATATTACGATCCGACCACGCAATGCCACTTAGTATTAGTTAAACATTAGACAACCTATGAGCAACATTTGCTTTGCTTTGCATACAAAAACCATTTGAGAAAAATATACAAATTATTAATATAATTCATGAATAATTTTATTAACCAATCTTTTTGAAAAATTAAAAGTGTACTTAGACGAAATTACTACACTTAGGGCACTAGATCCAACAATCTCCCACTTGCCCTTGTGAAGTAAACGAGTCATGTTTGACATTCTTACACCCTTCTATATATTTCCCAAGGAGCCCTCTATCTAGTAGAGTCTTGGCAAAAGAAATCTCCAGGGTTTGTCCTCATTTGAGATCTTTAACTACATCCACTATTCTATCAAACACTACCATCTCCCTTAATGTATTTTGTCCTTACGTGGTTTCTTTTAGGTTTAGCTATATTTGTATTGTTATAGTGCCATAGCTTTTCTATACCTCATATTCGGCCCTCCATAGTGAAGTTAGCAATGTAACCCTGCTTGACACTTATTCACACTATGGACCTGCAGTCTAAGACAAAACACAGTCCGATGTCGATTTTCTCAAATCTCGACATGTTTTGAAGTTAGAATTAGAATATTAGATAGGAGTATGATATCTTCTAGAATACACAAGCATAAAATCTCTCTTTCTCCGTAAATACTTGAATATATGCTTAATTGCTTGCCAATGTCCTAGTCTTAGATTCGTCCGATATCGACTTACTTACCCCACTGCAAAACAAATATCTAGGCGTCTGTATAACATAATATACATGAGACTTCCTACTACTGAAGCATAAGGAACCTTTCTCATGTTCTCTCTTTCTTCCGCTAACTTAGGACAATCCTCTAAAGAGAGATGAAATCCTAATACGGAGGGTTAATTTTCCTTTTTTTGAATAGGTTATTGAATAATGCTCTAATATCTTGTCTATGTATGAAGCCTGAGACAATGCTATCACTTTGTTCTTTCGATCCCTTAGGATTCGAATGCTTAGAACAAAATTAGTTTCTCCCAAGTCCTTCATGCTAAATTGTTGGGTTAACCACAATTTAATCGATGACAATGTCTCTATATTATTCCCAATGAGTATAATGTCATCGACATATAGAACGAGAAATACCACTTTTCCATCCCCTAAACATTTGTAAACACAAGGTTCATCTACGTTTTGCTCAAATTCAAAAGTTCTGATCATTTGATCAGAACTTTAATTCCATGAGCTGGATGCTTGCTTAAGTTCATACATGGATCTAAGCAATTTTTAAACTTTATGCTCATTTCCCTTCGCTATATATCGGGTAGGTTGCATCATATAGATGCTCTCTTCAAGATGGCCATTCAAAAATGTTGTCTTGACATCCATTTTCTAGATCTTGTAATTGAGAGTCATCACAATGGGTAACAATATGTAGATTGACTTGAGCATGGCAACTGGAGAGAATGTTTTTTTCGTAATCGATACATTCTTTCTGAGTATAACTTTTTGCTATAAGTCTGGCCTTATAAGTTTCCAATTTTCCATCCGCATTTTTATTTTCCTCTTGTAGATCCACTTACACCCTATAAGTTTTATCCCTTCTGATAAGTCCACAAGTTCCCCATTGAGTTGGAATACATAGAGTACATCTCAGTTTTCATAGCTATTTCCTAGAGCTTGGAATCAACACTCTGCATCACTATGTCATATGTGAGTAGGTCATCATCTTCCTGTTCAACAGACTTAGTGTTAAAAACATTTAAATTAATTCTCAAGTCATTTTTGTACTTAGTGAGAAAACACATTCATTTTTTAATGCAACCCATTTTTCTAACTTTATCATTTTCATTCATTTGGTTTTACTGCAATTCATTTCTTGTTCAATGAGACAATAGAGAGATTGATTGGACATATATAATTGTGGCTCAAATAAATTATAATTATGTTTCAGCTTTTCACCTATTCATTATAAACTTATTTAGTCGTGAAGTCATTCTACTATAGTTACGTGTCTGAGCTCTCCCTAACTACATACCATTACGAAAGCCACTCAATAAGTGTAACAACCCAATTTAGAGGCTAGTCGGAACAGTGATCTCGAGATCACTAATCTGAGGTTAGGAAAAAATATTTTCATGTTATTTTATGTGTTAGAGCATGATTTTAGAATTTCATAAAAATTTTGGTACTTTAATTTTAAGCGATTTCTTGCTTAATCGCGAAAAAGGACTAAATCGCATAAAGTGCAAAAGTTTCATTCTATAAGCTAAAGGTACCAAATAGCCATAGATTGATAATTGGAGGTCTTTAAAAGGCAATTAGACCCCCAATATATGCTTGGCCGTCCATAGGGGACAAGAATTAACCAAGTTGGTCAAAGTTGGTGATGTTTGGTAGACTAATTGCTAGTTTAATATTAGAATAAGGAGAGAAAAGATATCATCTTTCTCTCCATCTTTCTCCACCGATTTTAGCAAGAAAAATAGAGGTTTGAAAGCTCAAAATTTTAAGCAAACTCTCCTCCATTCAGTAAGTGATTTTGATGATCTTTATTGATAATAGTTGTACTTTTGACACCCCTAAATTAAGTCTTAGTTGTTAGATGAACAACTTTTGTGAAAGGTGTTGTCTTAAAAACACCTAATTGGACCTTGATGAAAACGTTACAAATTTGTGGTAATTATGTGAAATGTTGAGTTTTGACGATAGCTATAAGAGTATTAAATGTTCACCTAGGCTTTTTGAAGGTAGAAATGTGATTAGAATTTATTTCCGAGCCTAGGGGTAAAATGGTCATTTTGCCAAAGTCTAGGGGCAAAATAGTAATTTTGGTAAAGCATGATTATCAAAATGCTTCTATTAATGTGATGATTAAAATAAGCTAAATTGTTATTATAGTTCAAGAGATACGAAGCCCAGATCGAAACCAAGGCAAGAACAAAGTCGAGGACTAAATTTCATATCTACATACATTTTAAATACCGAGGTAAGTTTGTATGAATTTAAGGTTTCACATGTATTTTCAATAAATTGCTTATTATGTTGTATAATAGACACTGTTTTCATGAAGTTATGATTAATGATATATTGATAAGAAAGGGAATAGGAGTGTGGAAGAAGAAGTCCCAGTTGAAGACTCGGAATAATGAGGAATACTAATATCACGGTATGAAACAAGAAAAGTCCGTGTAAAACCATTTCAAGACATGGCATCGGCACCCAAGAAATGTAGGTCCCGTGTAAGACCATGTCAGGGATATGGCATCGACACCGAACATAGATCCTGTGTAAGACCATGTCTGGGACATGGCATCGACACCATACAAGGAAGGTGCCGTGTAAGACTATGTCTGGGACATGGCTTCGGCACCAGAGGAAGATCTCGTGTAAGACCATGTCTGGGACATGGCTTCGACACCAAAGGAAGATCTCGTGTAAGACCATGTCTGGGACATGGCAATGACATCAAGTTAAGAGATCCCATGTAAGACCATATCTGGGATATGGCATTGGCATCATGAGGCGATCCCATGTAAGACCATGTCTGGGACATGGCATTGGCATCGAGACCCATGTGTGATGAGATTGATTAACCTCAGTTATTCCGGGTAATTCATCGGACAAAAGAGCCAAGTATGAAAGAGGTAACAAGAAAGTTAAGCAGGTAAAGATGTTAGCAAGTTAAGTCATTCAAAGTTGATTAAAAGCATTATTCAAGTTAAGAGGGATGAGGATTGATTTTATGTTTGCATCTGCAAAATATACTAATCTATGTGATTAAGTGATACAGGTACCATGTTTACAATACAAGTATGAGTTTAGTAAGTAACATGAGACAAGTAAGAATAAGCATGAGTAAGTAAGCCCAAGCACTTGAGATTTATGATGTTACGTTTCAAGATGTGCTTGAGAGTTATGATGTTATGTTTCATGATGGATGTGTTGTAATGAGCAATTATATTGTTATATGAGTGACATGCAAACTTACTAAGCTATATGTTTACTTTTCTCTTTTCTTCTTTCCTTGTAGTCTCGCCAAGTTAACTCGTGGATTATTGACGTCGGAGCTCGGAGCACACTATCAATCACCATTTTGGTATAGCCAAGTTGTTTTTCTTTAGTATGGCATGTATAGGAATTATTTCATCTTGATGTAAGTCCTAAGAGGGGCCAAAGTGTTGGCTATTAAGGTTGTTATTCATTTTGTATATGGCTAAAGAGATTGGCCAATATTTACAAAGTTTATACATCAATTGATGATGAGTTATGTATTAATGTTCATGTTTTTGATGAAGTATTTTATGTGGTTGGATTGGGTATATGAATGATCTTGATTTCAGGGTGGTAATTGGCTTGGAAAATATACTTTAAGTGTCCACACGGGTAGGCTCACGAGCGTGTGTCTAGGCCGTGTGTGACACACGGTCAACCCATACGGGTGTGTTAACAGGCCGTGTGTCCCCTGCATGTTAGTGTTTTAAGTCAGTGTCGACCATGGGCTAGCCACACGGGCATGTGCTTAGGCCGTGTACTCCTTAAGGGGTTGCTGACGTCACAAACAGAATACCCCTAATTTTTCACACGGGTGAGGACACGGGCGTGTCTAGGTCGTGTGAAGGACATGGACGATTGACACGGGCATGTGTCAAGCAGTGTGAAAACCCCTGTAGGTTTGTAATAAAAATAAAGTGTACACGGGCAAGGGACATGGGCGTGTGAGACCACATGGCCTGCCTACACGGGCTTGTCCCAAGTCACACGGGCGTGTGACCCCTATTTAGACAAAAATTTTCAAAGAGGGTAAAAGTTTTCAGTTGAGCCTCGAAATATTCCTGATGTATGTTTATGGCCTCGTAGGCCCAAGAGATGAATGTTATGACTAAGAAAGGAAAGATTTTTTAAATCAAAACGAAATTTTATAGCCCGTTAATACATGTTTAAGTAAGGTCAATGATAGTAATGCCTCGTATCCGGTCCCAGTATCGGACGCGGGTAAGGGGTGTTACAATAAGTATTCATCCAATGACCCTGCCATAAGTGTGTTACCCTGATAGGATATCCTTAATATCTTTGGGATAAATCTATTCTCCCAATATGATCCTATTTTTACTAATAGTAACCATTACATCTTCCTTCATTAAAAGTCAATTACTATAAAAAAAATAACAAAGTCATTTATCATAAAGACAAATGAACTTTGACTACATTCACTTTTCATCTATCATATAATGCCAATGAGAGGATATCATTTACCCATTAGTTGAACTATGAATTCTACTATTGTGAATGATATTACATATTATAGAAGTCGTATAGCCAACGCACCAACTTTTGGTTCCTTATCTATTTGAATTTAGACCTTTACTTACATCAAAGTATACAAGTCACGTGTAGATAGTCTGTCATCCACTCAGGATTAATGTATGCCACACTATGAACGTCACAAGTGGATAAATCCATAAACAGGTCTAGGGTCTATTCTACTTAGGTCCTGTTTGATGTACTGTCAATCTAGTCAGTCACATTTACGTCTCTATCTTCGAGGAGTCATCCACTCCAATGCTCAAGAGAAGCATCTCCCCAATTGGATTTGATAAACAACATATTAGTCTTTCAATCAATTTGCTTATTTTCGATTAGACTAAGGACATGTTTAGGTTCATCTACTAATACAAGTTGTCTTTTTGTATCACGATATGACCATGTAATATTGCTTAGTATAAGTTAAATGTTAGATAATCAGTGAGCCAATATTTGCTTCCAATTTGCTTTGCATGCAAAAACATTGAAGGTAATATACAAAAGGTATTAATGTAATTAATAAATATTTTATTAAGCCAATTTATTTGAAAAATACAAGTATACTTAGACAAAACACTACACTTAGGACACCAAATCCAACACAATCCACTATTGATAAAGCCATGTAGGATTTGCATTAAGAAATGCGAGTTTATCTTTTAACCAATTCACTTGGTATCAATACTAAAGGAGAGAAACTGATTTCTAGAGAAAATTAATGTATTTGGTAATTGGTTTAATATATTCTTGGTCATCCACACAATTTTCTAGTTTTTGGTGTGACTTAATCAAATGGCTACAGTTTCATCATTTCTATCTTTTAACCACAATCATTAGTTTAAAAAGGATCCCTGCAAGATCCCGCTATAATAAGATCTCACATTAGATGTTACCAAGAGTCATTGATTATCTTTTATTTACTTGAAAAAAAATAAATTTTTAAAATATTTATGAGAAAGATTTTGAAACTTTACCAAATAATATTCAAAATTCATAAATCAAAACTAATTTTATTGAACTAAACTTCAAACACTAAAAATCCAAAATTAATTTTTAAAATTAATTAATTTAATTAGGTTATAATAGGTGGTTTGAAAAATTGATCAAATTAAATCAAACTCAATCTTAACAGGGGTGGGCCTAGGCCAGGAAAAAAAGATAAAACTGTATTTAAGCCCCTTTAGAAATAATAAAGTTATATGTTAATAGAATGGTAAAATTTTATTTTAGACCTACAAAAGTTTATAATTTAATTTTAGCCCATAACATGTTATAGGGGTTGTAACATCCTATACTCGGTCTAGACGTCCAGACCAAGTCTGGGGAGTTACATCTCTCGTACTAGAATTTCATATATTCAATCACAATCGAATTAAACCATATAATGCGTAACATTCATCACAACGAAATAGCACATATTCAACGTAAATTCCATAACATAATATAACCTCAATCCCTATTATTAATGCTTAATAAAAAGATTAAAGTTTGACCGAGCTTTCGCAACCCAGGCCCTGATCAAGTCTGGGATCCACCTGAAGCCAACCAATGAAAGTGTGAGTTATGAATTCAGTGCGAAAAAGGGGTCTATTCTATTAGCATTCATTCATGAAAAAAATTCCAATTTCAATTATTAAGTTCATTTCAGAATATTTGCAATTTGGATCCCAAGTAAACCAACTACATATATATAGATATGCAATTTCAGTTCTTATGTGGTACTAGTCAAGTTCAAACGTAATTTCCTATTCCCACCCGCTACACACCACCTTCTGCCATCCCAACACATCATTAAGGACATTTAGTGTCCAACCAACCCTGTACACCATCAAGTGTTCGTTGACACTTTTACAGAAACGTAGCTTAGCTGCTAAATTAATACGCAACAAGCGCCAAAATCAGATATTATTTTAGTGGCAAAGCCACGATTTCAGAACAGGCTTCTTCTTCCTTCACAGCATCTCACCCCATACCAATGCTGAATACACTATCGTAAGACATGTTTGGTCATCCCAATACATTACAAATTTAACCCAAACAGTTCAATGATAGAGTGATATTACAATACATATTCAATTGTGCGAACCATTGATCAGCATCAGTGAAACAGACAGTCCTCGTATAAACCATTTCAGTCATTTGTATATTGGGGAAACCAATACCAAAATTTAGCATCGTTCCCGGCCTCAGAAACAGTTTTCGGGCACAACACCCTACCACAAGGCCTGGGCACTCGCCCGTGTGCCTTGGTCGTGTGGTTTTCAAGTACAAACAGTGAGTTACACGGCCTGGGCACACGCCCATGTCCCTAGCCATGTGGTTTTTAAGTACAAATAGTGAGTTACACGGTCTGGGCACACGCTCGTGTCCCTATCTGTGTGGTTCTTAAGTACAAACAGTAAGTTACACGGCCTAGGCACAAGCCCGTGTCCCAGGCTGTGTGGTTTTTAAGTAAAACAGTGAGTTACGCGGCCTGGGCACACAGCCGTGTCCCTGGCCGTATGAACCCTGCACTAGCATTGGCCACACACGGCCTAGTCACACGCCTGTCTGGACGCCTATTTGACTTTAATTCAATAAGCTGTGAGTTACACAGCCGTTCCCATAGCCTGCCACACGCCAGTGTAGCCCACACGGACTAGTCACATGCCTGTGTGCCTGACCGTGTGGCGTCGACAACCACTATTTTTGGCGATCCGAAACTTGAAAAGTGGAGTTTTCGGTACGCACCTAATTTTTTTTATAGAGAAACTATACGGAGACTACTGAAACCTAATTAACCATTTCAAAATCAATTATACAATCAATTTCAACATTTAGAGAAATCAACCTATTACTTAAAACATGTCAAAAGATTCGACGCTATTCTCTTCCAATTTGCACACTCACCTCGTACAAAACAAAGGAAATCAAACTAATACGGCGGATGATTAATGTCTTCTGCAATATCCATACCTAACAAAGTAACCGAACGAAGATTTAATAGAGTTGAAATAAATGCGCAAAAACCCGTTTAGACAGAGAATGTTAACAGAACGGAAATCACATACGAAAGGAAGTCGTAGTTAAACTTACGCAAAATCGACCTCACAGGCAACCCAACTTCACAATGCATATAACAATTAATTGTCAAAAGAAGAGAAAAATTAAAGGAAGGAAGAAAGAGAAAAGAACTAAAGTTTTTAGAAAAAAAAAATAAAAAGGACGATATCATGCTTTAAGTTAACTACCACCCCTTCTGACATTTGTGAAAAAAAATATTCCTAACATATACAATGGGATTCGAACTCGGAATCAGACAGACTACAGATAGATACTTAACTAGTGAACCAGCAGGCTCATTCTTGACACCGATTTACCCAGAATTACACTTAACCACCTAACACATGGATATGGGTTATTTTAAACAAACAAAACTTTAACAACATAGTTCAAACTTCAGACCTTAAACACAAAGTAGAGCACAGAACCACAGATATAGAAACCGAATTATTGCAGATTTTGACAATTAGACTATTAAACTTTTGGGGCTTTACAACTCTCTCCCCCTAAAAGAAATTTCGGCCCTGAAATTTTACCTGAATCGAACAGATATAGATACAGTCGTCAAATAGATTCTTTTGGTTCCCACGTGGCTTCCTCGGTACCGTGGTTACGCCATAGAACATTCACCAGAGGAATAATTTTCTTTCTTAACTTCTTAACATCACGTTCCAAAATCAAAATAGGCTCTTCTTCTAATGTCAAATCCAGTCGTAACTCGACCTTGTAAATAGTAACAATATGTGACAGGCGATTGGTATCGTCTCAACATCGAGACATAAAACACATCATGAATCTGATCCAGTTCCAGCGGTAACTCTAACTGGTACGCAATGAGTCTAACTCGCCTTAATATATGGTAAGGCCCTATAAATCTCGGGTCTAGCTTGCCCTTGCATCCAAAACGGAGAACTTTTTTCCAAGGCGATACTTTTAAAAACACTTGATCACCTATCGAAAACTCAATATCCTTTCTTTTTAAATCAGTGTAAGACTTTTGTCGATCAGATGCGGCTTTCAGTCGATCTTGAATTACTTTCACAGTGCTCTCAATTTCAGAAACTAGCTCAAGACCCATTCACTCAACTCCGTCCAACATAATGAAGTATGACACTTACGACTGTATAAAGTTTCGTAAGGTGCCATCTGAATGCTGGACTGAAAGCTATTGTTGTATGCGAACTTTGCTAACGGTAGATACTCCTTCCAACTACCCTTGAAGTTTATCACACATCCCTGAAGCATATCTTTTAGAATCTGATGACTCGTTCCGACTGTCCATCAGTTTGAGGGTGATATGCAGTAGTGAAATTAAGTCAAGTGCCTAAAGCCTCATGAAGTTTCTTCTAGAACTGAGACGTAAATCGCGGATCTCTATCAGAAATAATCGAGATAGGAATTTCATGCAGCCTCACAATCTCGGTGATGTATAGTTTAGCTAATCTCTATTGGGAATAATCTGTTCAGACAGGAATGAAATGAGCTGATTTGGTTAACCTATCAACAATGACCCAAACTGAATCCTTTTTAGTAGGGGTTAAGGGCAACCCTGTAACAAAATCCATGGTTACCCGCTCCCATTTCCACTGTGGAATTTTAACCGGTTGAAGCAATCTAGAGGGCAACTGATGTTCGGCCTTAACCTTTTGGCATGTCAAACAATGGGACACAAAAGTGGCTACCTTTCATTTCAGTCTGGGCCACCAATAGAGTTCCCGGAGATCCCGGTACATCTTGTTTTCACCAGGATGCATAGCACATGGACTATTGTGTGCCTCCCGCAGATCGAGTGCTTTAATTCTTTGTCATTGGGTACACAAGTCTGACCTTTGAAGCATAACATATTTTCGTTATTCAAGCTAAAATCAAAATTCTCGTCTGAGCCAACATGTTGCAATCGCTATACTAAGAATTCGTCGTTTTGTTTTTTAGCTCGAATCTGCTCTATCCAAACCGGTTTCACTTAAAGTTCAGTTAACAGCCCTCTGTCTTCAATCAAACTTAAACAGGTGAACATTACCCTCAGATCCGCCATAGTTCTACGGCTAAGGGCATCAGCTACCACATTAGACTTGCCTGGGTGATATTCTATGGTACAATCATAGTCTTTAAGTAATTCGACCCAACGGCACTGATGAAGGTTCAACTCTTTCTGAGTTAACAAATAGTTAAGGCTCTTGTGATCGATGTAAATAATACACCTTTCACTATACAGACAATGCCTCTAGATTTTCAAAGCAAACACAAATGCAGCTAGTTCAAGATCGTGGGAGGGATAATTACTCTCATGTCTCTTCAGCTGCCGCAATGCATAAGCGACCACTCTATCGTTTTGCATAAGCATACACCCAACCCGACATACGAGGCATCACTATATACCACAAAGTCTCGTCCCAATTCTGGTTGAACTAACACCAGAGCTTGCGTCAGAACAGACTTATGTTTATCGAAACTAGACTGTTGTGCCTCAAACTACACAAATGGGGCGTTCTTACGTAACAATTTTGTCAAAGGGGACGCAACTAGAGAATACCCCTCGACGAACCTCTGGTAATAACTGACTAAACCAAGGAAGCTACGAAGCTTAGATACATTTTTGGCTGTTTCCATTCAAAAAATACTTCAATTTTCTTGGGATCGACTCAGATCCTCTCTGTCGTCACCACATGCCTAGAAAAGCGACTTCCTGCAACTAGAATTCACACTTACTGAACTTGACATGCAACTATTTTTCTTGGAGTACCTGATGTACAATGTGAAGATGATCATCATGTTTTGTCTCGATTTTAGAGTAAATTAAGATATCATCAATAAAAACCACTACAAGGTGATCCAAGTACGGTTGAAATACCCGATTCATGAAATCCATAAATATCGTCGGGGCATTTGTTAAACCAAAATGAATCATTAAAAACTCGTAATGTCTATAACGAGTCCTGAAGGCAGTTTTGTACACATCAGTCTTCTTGACCTTGAGCTGATGGTAACCAGATCGTAAGTTGATTTTTGAAAAGACGGACGCTCCTATAAACTGGTCGAACAAATCGTCAATCCTCAGTAATGGATACTTGTTCTTGATTTTCAACTTGTTCAACTGTCTATAATTAATGCACATTCTCATCGACACATCTTTCTTCTTAACAAACAATACTAGTGCCCTCACGGAGACACACTCGGTCGAATGAATCCTTTATCGAGGAGTTCTTGAAGTTGTACTTTTAGTTCGGTTAACTCTTTCGGTGCCATGTGATAAGGCGCAATGGACACTGGAGCAGTGCCTGGTAACAGATCAATTCCAAACTCCACCTCTCTATCTGGAGGTACTCTGGGAAATTTATCGGGAAAGACGTCCGGAAATTCCCTTACGGCACGGATGTTTCCCACGGATAGCTTTTTGGGAGCAAAATTGGATACATAAGCTAGGTATGCTTCACATCCCTTTCGGACTAATTTGTTTGCTACAAGAGTAAAGATTACGTTAGAGAGATAATCTCAACGCTCACCAACCATAACCACCTCGTCATTTTCAGTTGGTCTCAGGGTAACCCTCTTAGTTGCGCAATCCAAACTGACCCGATACTCAACAAGTCAATCCATTCTCAGAATTAAGTCAAACTCATTAAAGGGTAGTTCCATTAGGTCAGCTGGAAATACCAAACCCTGGAGTTCTAGAGGTACTTACATGTATACTCTATCAACCCGAATTGACTGACCTAACGAACTAATTACGGAACACTCTCTAGCAGTATTCTCAGCAGTTAAACCCAGATTAGCAGAAACAACACTAGCTATGTATGAGTGTGTAGAGCCTATATCAATGAGAGCATAATACAAGACAGAATGAATAAAGAAGGTACCTACAATGACATCAGCATCATCACTCTCCTCAAGGCGTTTCATCGCATAAACCAGTGCAGACTGTCGAGCCTCAGCCTGACCAGCACATCTACCGCGTGTTCGCTGTCCTCTTCCACCTCCATTACCACCACCCTTACTAGTACCACGACTTCTAAAAGGTTGCTGAGTTTCTCTTGGAGGTCGAGTAGAGTTTAGAGCCAAAGTCTGAACCATACCTGATATTGAATCAGGTCGACGGGGGCAATCCCTAACTCGATGCTCTATCGAACAACAACATAGGCACGCTCCTAGTTTCCTCCAGCATTCGCTCGGGTGGCGCTTCCCACAATCAGTATATTGCTGAATCTCAGTTACTACGGTTGGTGCCTCGGTCTTCGGGGGCCTATCAAACCTCACCCTTTTCTTAGGGCGCTAAACAGAACCAGAGGGACCCGAATCCCTCTTAGCTTTATTCTAATCCTTCTCATGGTCTCGTCGTTCATGCTCAATACGCTTCACCTCTTCCACTATGTTTACTTTATCAACCAACACCGCGAAAACCCGCTCCCTCTGAGGAGCTATCAAAACCCGCATGTCATATCTCAAACCTTTTTTGAGCCTCACATACTTATCGTAGTCAAATGCTACCAAATTCCGTGCATATCTGCTCAATCGCAGGAACTCGACTTCATACTCAGCCATAGATCGATAACCTTGAACTAGTCTCATAAACTAGCGTCGGCAAGCCCCAACATAACTCGCCTCCACATACTTACCCTGGAAGGTGTTCTTGAAATAATCCCAGTTCACTTGTTCAGGCCGAGCACTTACTCAACGGTTAGCCACCACTGGTAAGCTTCATCTCGAAGTAGAGACACTGCACCCCTCAATTTTTGAATAGGAGTGCAATCAAAATCTATCATAATACGCTCGGTAACCTCGAGACAATATTCAGCAACAGTAGGAGTGATTCCTTTGACGCCCCTAATCAATTTAGCACCATTCGACCGGAGTCGTTCTGTAACCGACCCTCAATTTTCTAATCCTGAATGGGTCCCAACGGCCCTTTCTAATGCCCGGGTCATGGCCTGAGACAGTGCGTCGTCCCCAGCCGTTAGAGTCTAAGACTTTGTCTCAACAGTGGGAGTAACAACTGTCTCGCTAGTCTCCAAATGAGGCATGCTACCCATAGAGGATGACTCAACTCGAGCTCTTCCTCCCCGACATCCTTGATGCCCTTGCATACCACGTCCACGACTACTGCACGAACTCATTGTGGCAATCTAGCAACAATAGCAGAATACACGATCAATTCAGACATCCAATAAGAGGATTTCACCAGTTCACATCCTAAGCATTTGTTACCGGTAACAATTTAAGTATCGTAATCTATATAACAAAATAGAAATACTTACAGGGCTAGCATCGGAGACTTAGTCATCGCTAAAGTTTCAGTGCTTTCTTACTAACTCAAATACCAAACTGTCACTAACTATTTTTCTTCTACACTATGAGCCCAAACACAGTCTGAGTGTTGTCAAACTTGTCTCTAATACCACTAAATGTAACACCCTATACCCGGTCTAGATGTCTAGACCAAGTTTGGGGAGTTACATCTCTCGTACTACAATTTCATATATCCAATCACAATCGAATTAAACCATATAATGCATAATATTCATCATAACAAAATAACACATATTCAACATAAATTCCATAACATAATATAACCTCAATCCCTATTATTAATGCTTAATAAAAAGATAAAAATTTGACCGAGCTTCTGCAACCCTGGCCCTGATCAAGTCTGGGATCCATCTAAAACCAACCAATGAAAGTGAGAGTTGTGAATTCAGTGCGAAAAAGGGGTCTATTCTATTAGCATTCATTCATGACGAAATTCTAATTTTAGTTATTCAGTTCATTTCAGAATATTTGCATTCGGATCCAGAGTGAACCAACTACATATATATATATAGATATGCAATTTCAGTTCTTATGCGGTACCAATCAAGTTCAGATGTAATTTCCTATTCCCACCCGCTACACACCACCTTCTACCATCCCAACACACCATTAAAAACTTTCATTGTCCAACCAACTCTGCACACCATCAAGTGTTCATTGACACTTTTACAGAAACATAGCTTAGTTGCTAAATTAATACGTGACAAGTGCCAAAATCAGATATAATTTTAGTGGAAAAGCCACGATTTCAGAACAAACTTCTTCTTCCTTCACAACATCTCACCCCATACCAATGCGGAATGCACTATCGTAAGACATGTTTGGTCATCCCAATACATTACAGATTTAACCCAAACAGTTCAATGACAGAGTGATATTACAATACATATTCAATTAGGTGCGAACCATATATCAGCCTCAGTGAAGCTAATAGTCCTCATATAAACAATTTTAGTCATTCGTACATTGAGGAAACCAATATCAAAATTTAGCATCGTTGTCAGCCTTAAGAACAGTTTTCGGGCCCAACACCCTGCCACACGGCCTGGGCACTCACCTGTGTGCCTTGGCCGTGTGGTTTTCAAGCACAAACATTGAGTTACACAACCTGGGCACACGCCCATGCCCCTGGCCATATGGTTCTTAAGTACAAATAGTGAGTTACACGGCCTGGGCACACGCCTGTGTCCCTGGCCATGTGGTTTTTAGTACAAACAGTGAGTTACACGGCCTGGGCACACGTTCGTATCCCTGACCGTGTGGATCTTAAGTACAAACAATGAGTTACACGACCTGGGCACACACTCATGTCCCCCGTCGTATGAACCCTGCACTAGCATTGGCCACACACGGCCTAGTCACACGCCCATGTAGACACCCGTGTGACTTTAATTCAATAAACAGTAAGTTACACGGCCGTTCGCATGGCCTGCCACACGCTTGTGTGGCCCACACGGCCTAGTCAGACGCCTGTGTGCTTGGCCATGTGACGTCGACAACCACCATTTTTGGCGATCCGAAACCAGAAAAGTGGAATTTTCGGTACGCACCTGATTTCGTTTTGACGGGGAAACTATACGAAGACTACCCGGAACCTAGTTAACCATTTCACAACCAATTACACAATCAATTTCAACATTTAGCGAAATCAATCTATCACTTAAAACATATCGAAAGATTCGACGCTTTTCTCTTTCAATTCACACACTCACCTCGTACGAAGCAAAGGAAATCAAACTAATACGACGGATTAACGTCTTCTGCAATAGCCTTGCCTAACAAAGTAACCAAACGAAGATTTAACAGAGTTGAAATAAACGAGCAAAAACCCGTTTAGACAGAGAATGTTAACAGAACGGAAATCACATACGAAAGGAAGTCGCAGTTAAACTTACACAAAATTGACCTTACAGGCAACCCAACTTCACAATGCAGATAACAATTAATTGTCAGAAGAAGAGAAAAATTAAAGGAAGGAAGAAAGAGAAAAGAACTAAGGTTTTTAGAAAAAAAAAATGAAAAGGACGATAGCATGCTTTAAGTTAACCACCATCCCTTCCGGCATTTGCAAAAAAAAATATATTCCTAACGCATACAATGGGATTCGAACTTGAAACCAGACAGAATACAAACAGATGCTTAACCAGTGAACCGGCAAGCTCATTCTTGTCACCGGTTTACCCAGAATTGCACTTAACCACCTAACACATGGATAGAGGTTGTTTTAAACAAACAAAACTTTAACAACACAGTTCAAACTTCAGACCCTAAACACAAAGCAAAGCACAGAACCACAGGCATAGAAATCCAATTACTGTAGATTTTAACAATTAGACTCTTAAATTTTTGGGGTGTTAGAGGGGTTCGCCGCTGGATTTAGACCAATAAGTTTGATCATAGTCTGATGATTTGATTAAAACCCATGGTTTTGAGAAGAAAAATTGATGAGCACAAACCAAAATAGTTGAAGAAAGAAAAGTAATTATTATAATACCGTTGAAGAAGTTTCCAAAGGAAAAGGATGATAGAAAAGATGAAGTCAATTCAAGCAAAGGGAAATTAAAACAAAAGGGGTTTCTGTTAAAACGTCTTGAAGATGCATGCTTTCATCACTAGACTTTATCCTCATCTTTTCCAAAGCATCACTTCCAAACCAATATATATGTAAAATGGTGACTTAATTAATTTCTTCAATGGAAATTGCCAACCTCTCGTGCCTTTGATTCTGACTAATGACGTTGATTGGGTTAATCCAAATTGTGTCGTTAAATGGCAATGGGAACACAAAAAATTATATGTCAAATTATTAAGTAATACGCCAGTTTGAACTATATATAAACTATAATGCCGGCATGAAAAAGAAAACAAATTACAAGATGGACTTATTTAATATTTATTAGTATTAAATTATGAAAGAAAATTTGTACAAGCAAACTTGCTGGTAGTTGATGAAAAATGGGTTTTTTCATTAACCCTCTTTTGTTCATTATCGATATGTAAGTAAATCTATTACAAAATATTTATTTTATATTAATTCAGTTATTTTCCAAAGAAAAAGTGATAGAAGGGTTCAACTTACAACTTAATCTAGTATGAAGTTTTTTCAGCCTCCACGGTGGAAGTCATAAAAGTGGAAAAGCTTCCAATATAAAACAGTGACAGATTAATTTATTGCAGAAAATATATTGGCTGAGGATGATTAAGTTGTCAATTAAATACAAAAAGAGCCAATTTATTGAACGTTTATTTCACATCGTTGGGTCACAATTAAATGAAGCATGGCAGTGGAAAATGGAGGTTTGTTCGGGACATGGTACGATTGGAAGCAACTGCGAGGAATATTAATGGGTAGCTTTCATGAGTGCTTTGAACACTATATTCCAAAGACCTTTTTGGAGAGACAAAGTCAATAATAAGGGAAAACAAAAGAATTACAAAGTTGATGTAATTTTTTTTAAAATTGAATTTCAACTTACAATCTTATACCCGTTATTGGAAAGCAGTCTTCAATTAGTAAATATGATAAAAAATTTGTGGTCAATATGCTTCAATACTAAATTAATTAATAATTGCATGAACTAAATTTTTAAATAATTAGAGGTACGAGCTATGAAATATTAATGGCCACTTGATTTGCCATGCAAAAGTCGACTCAAAACAGTACTAACCTAACCTGTAACGAAGAATTAAGCAATTAATTTTTTTTTTAATTGATAATTTCTTTGGTACTTTCTTTCAAGCAAATCCAAAAGAAAAATGCTCACACAACGGACATATTTATTATGTTATATAAAGAGTCAACATATATTTAAAAAATTGCTGAATTGTTTAAAACAAAACTAATCATATATATCATCTCCATCCAAACTAGTCAACATGTTAGCATTTTTATTTTTTATTCCTTTTCTTTTTGTTCATTACTCTTTTCTTCCTTTTCCTTTTTATACATAAATACAAATACAAATAAATAATAATTTATGCTAATAACTAAATTAAATTTAAAAATATATTCAATCAGAAATTATCTTTTGCTTTAACTTTATAGAAATATTTTTAATTTATTTTTTCTTTATATTAATAAAAACAGAAAACAAATAATAACTTATATAATAATTTAAATTAATTGTAGTAAAAAATTATTAAACTATATTTATTTATAATAATTTTATAAAATTATTTTTCTTTTCCTATTTAAAAATAAAATAAAAGAGAAAGGGATCGTTAAAAAGGAAAAAGGAAAAAAGAGGAGTTCGAAAAGTTAAATGGAATGATTGAGGAATGGACTTGGTTTGAGCGATACTCATTTTTTAGGATTAAATTAAAATGTTTTGAAGTTTATAAATTAATATAGAATTTGGTTATGGTTAGAGGATGCTTGGTGCAATTAAAAAAAATTATATAAATTAAGTTATGATTAGATCCAATTAAAAATATGGTCTAGACTCGAGTTTCAAAATTCAAAATTCAAAATTCAAACTTAACCTAACTTAGTCGAGCTTCAAATTACTTTGTTTTTAAATTTACAATATATTATTTTTTATGTATTATATAATTTATATCATATAAAAATTAAATATTAAATAAAAATTATATTATTTGAACTCAAATATATATTTTTAATTATTTTTTTAAAGATTAGTTGAGAGTTTTTATTACACTAATGACTAGTTTTTTTATTATATTTATGGAATATTAAAAAATTGCATTTAGCGTGAAAAAAAATTAAAATATTGTGAGAAAAAGATTGGGTAGTTGTGAAAGTGGGTAGTATTTTAAAGATAATGTGAGTTTTGTTAAATTTTAAAAATAAATAAAATTTTTGAATTACCTATTCATTTAGTTATACTATTACTTAAGTATAACTTCTTTTACATTTCTAAGTTTGTATTCAATTGATTTCCACTAACTTAATAAAAAAAATTTATAATTAATATAGATTATACTATAATATAAATGTTAAAAAATATGCTAAGTTGTTTAAATTTAAAAATTTAATAAAAGAAGATTGAGTCTTAGCTCGATTGATATAAGCATTGTTATTAAATGTAGGAGGGTGTAGGTTCGAGTACACTAAATCCCTCCTATTTATGTGTTAGGGAGGGGCTATGAGTAGTTTTAGACATTGTGTCAAAACAGTAGATATAATCAGAACTTATAATGAGATTGTTAAAAAAATAATGGTATTAAACTCGATTCGAAGCGAAAAAAAATTCAAATTTTGAGTTAAACGAATAGAGTTATTCGAATTATTCGAGTCAATTAGAATTTTTTTTTTCGAATTACAAGTTCGAATCGAGTTTGGTTTCCGAATTCAAATAATTTAAATAAACTAAATAACAAATTATAATAATTTACATTTTTACCTGAAACTCCAAAATCTCTTTACTTTCCTCCAAAACTTTTACTCTCTCTCACTTTTCCCCCAAAATTTTTACTCCCTTCCCTTCAACCCCAAACCCATTCCCTCCCCCCCCCCCCAAATTTTTTTTGAATATTCCCCCCTAATTGTTTTTCTTTTTTTGAAAATTCCTCCCATTTACTTTTATCCTAAAATTTTACTTCCTCAACCCCCAAAACTTTTACTCTCCTCTCCTCCCATCCCACCCCCTTCTACCCCAAACCCATCGCCCCTAATTTTTTTTGAATATCCCCCCCTCCCCCCTCAAATTTTACTCCCTCAACCCCCAAAATTTTTTATTTTCCCTTAAACTTTTACTTATCACATTTTACCCCCAAATTAAAAATTAAAATCATCCAAAAAATTTCCTAAACCTAAATAGTAATAAATTATTTATATCTACTATTTATATTATTAAATTAAATTTTACATTTTGTACTATTTATATTATTGAATTGTTTAATCATATTGAATCTTTATAAATTTTTTTGTTAAAATTGAATTATTGATGATTCTATAAAATATTCGTGTTAAAATTTTACGTTGGTATTAATTTCACTTTTTATCTTTAAGATAACTTTTATTATAAAAAATCACAGTTTTTACATTTAATATATTTTTTAGTTTCACAGTATATGGTGAAAAGAATTAGAAGATAATTGAAGCAACTAAGCAAGCAAAAAAGCTAACCCATATATAAAAGATTAATAAATAAATTATGAGGGGATGAAAATTAATAAGAAATTTGATTACGGTAGGAAATTTGAGTACGTTGGGTGACAGAGATTATAATGATCCAAAATCATTTTTTTAATTTAACTCGAACAAATATATTCGATTCGATTCGAATTTCATCTCACTTGACTTGATTCGAGAAAATTTCAAATCGAGTTAGGATGATAAAATATGATTCATCAACTCGATTAATTCAAAATTTTTTCATTTGATTCGATCGAACGCTCACACAAAATGCTACTTATAAATGTTTTCATTAATTTTAAAATCTATAAAATTTGATTGTTTTGCTATTAGTGCGAACGGTACTCGAGGTGGCTTAGCTATATTATTGAAAAGTGATGTATAGATTTGCTTAGTTATTAGGCTTATCATATTGATGTTGTCCCGATACGATTTTCACGATATTGGATAATTCAATTTCGGATAGAATATATTAAATTGAGTTAATTTGAAATTTTTTAATTAAACAATTATGAAATATATACTACATTTGAAAATAGAATTATATAGTAACTAATTAAATAAATTATTAAGTATAGTTCAAAGACTAAATTATAAGTGGCTCAAACAAGAGACCTTAAATTAGGGTTTAACCAAGTCCTTAACATGCAATTTACCCAAGCCTTAAGTGCAATTCCACCTTGATTAAATTAACTTAGTGGCTTAAGAAAATCCTAGCCATCATTTTCCACTAACTTCAGCCTTATGAAATACTAGCCATAGATTAGTTTTTTTTTTTTTATGTTAATTATAAACTAGTTCATATATTTATGTATGTATATATGTATATATGTATAAACTTGAGTAAGTGGGAGAGAAAATTCACTTACCATCTTCTTCCTCACCGTTTGCATAAGAAAACAAAGTAAAGTTTCTAAGTTCTTGCATGCCTGTCCTGAGCCATCTCCATAGGTAAGGAAGCTTTTTTTCCTTAATTTTTAGTTAAATATCATGAGTAAGACGAGCCCATTAGTTCGAATGATAGATTGATGAGTATTGTGTGTGGTTGTCATTGTTAAAGGTTAAGGAAACTAGAGAGAGATTTGATATTTGATGTTTAATGTAGCTTGAATGATGATGAATATGAGTTTATATGTTAATGGGTTATGATGGGAACAACTTTTTACCAAGGAACGGTTAAGTGGCCATGGATGGATGTTAAGTACTTAATGGGAGAAAGGTTGGAACTTTGAGAACGATTGTAATTTTGAATAGCTTAGACCCTAAATTTTAATAATAAAATCGGATTAAAATTCAATCGAAGAAAACTCAAGTTACAAGAATTTCAAACATTAGGGTTCAAAATATTTTAATGAAGCTTTGCATCTCATGACATTACCATTTGTTTAAATGATCATTAAGTGACCATTAGATGTTAAGTTCATAATATTGATTATGTGATTTGTATGTTTTAATAGAAAAAGAGTTAGAAAGAGGTGGAGCAAGCAAAGGAAAAGAAAAAACTATTGAGTAAAAGCTTTGAAAGAATCTCTTTTCAATTTTATTTTGAAAGGTAGGTTTTAATGGAATTTACTATCGTTCTTGTTAGTTATGTATACTTGTATGTATTAGTATATTAAAAGTATTATTAGTTATGAAATATGCTAAATAGTTAATGAATTTGATATACTTGACAAGGAAGCATTAATGAAAGAAAATGAAATTGTGAATAAATTGAATGAATACAATATGAATCATGAAAGGTAAATGATGCTTACATGAAAAGTAAAATGCTTAGTAAGATTGGTCAAGAGAATGGTTGACGATATTCTTATGTATTACATGATGAAAATGTGTTTCATATCAAGCTACGGTTTATGAATTATGAAAATTGAAATGTGGTTGTCACAATTTATATGTGTATATGTTCATGAATGGTAAATGCCCATCTAAACATGGTATAAAGGCTAGGATATAGTTGGTATGCCAATAGAGTTATTTGTGTATTTCTGTATATTGGATCTGGTGCCCTAAGTGTAGTATTTTTGTCTATATATACTAGTAATTTTTTCAAGCAGATTGGTTAGTAAAACAAATTCATGAATTACATTAATAATTTGTATAATTGTTCCCATATGGGTTTTGCATGCAAAGCAAAATGGAAGCAAATGTTGCTCATTAGTTGCCTAATATTTAACTGATACTAAGTAGTATTACATGGTCAGATCGTAATACGAAAAGACAGATTATATTAGTAGACGAACCTAAACAAGTCTTTAGTCTAATAAGAAATGAGCAAACTAATTGAAAGACTAATATGTTGTCTATCAAGTCCAATTGGGAGATGCTTTGTCTTGGGCATCGAGACGGATGACTCCTAGAAGATAGTGGTATAGATGTGACTGACTGGACTTACAGTATATTAGAATGAACCCAAGAAGAATAGATCATGAATCTGTTTATGGGTTTATTCACTTGTGACGTTCATAGTGTGGCTGATAACATGTTAATTTGCATGGTTTCTTGTGTTTAATTTGGTTTATTTCTGAATCAATCCCTGCTAAATTAGTATTTTTATGATTTAAATCTTGCCAGGGATACAATTGGTCAAAAGCAAGCTGAAAAGAGCCAAATTGAAAGAAAATCATTGAAATGAGGCCAAATAAAAAAGATGGAGGAAGCCAAGGACACATCAAATATTTTGACTTTGTAAAAAGCCAAAAATAGAAAATCTTATTTTAGTTTATTATATTTTTATTTTAGATTTTATATTAAATTAGTTTAGGCTATTTTTAGTAAACCCTATGTATATAAATAGGGGCTCTTTGCTCTTAGGAAATCATCAATCAATTAATTCTTCTCCTACTTCAATTTGGATTTATATTATCCTTTTTGTCTTTTCCTAGTCCAATTTAGAATTGAATTTCTTTTTCTCCTTCAAATTGGCGTGAAGCATTCTGCCAATTTCAATTGCAATTGTTTTGCTTTTACTTAATTGGTTCAATTGCCTTCTAAGCCCCCTTTCATTTCCAAATTCCGTTATCCTTTACACAAAGCCAAATCACATTCCACAACCTTCAAGCATGATTAAATTCATGCCACACTAAACCCCTTTCAGCTTTAAGTCGGTGTTAAACCCGTCAAAGACCCGTGAGTTACGAACCCGAGCTATTTAACTCCTACTTTTCAATATTTTTATTTCTCCGAATTAAGAGTATGGCTTCGTCAACTCACAAAGTCAAATCAACACTAAGTCAAAAAGGACGTCGTTTGAGTTAGTGTGGCTAGACGTACAGTTTAGATTCTGAAAGGATCGATTGTCTAATCGATTTTCCGTGAACACATTGGCGTGCCAAGTGGGGATTGCTGTTTGGTTCCGTCAAGGGAAGTAGTAACCGGATTTAAATGTCCCATGCGCTTGAGGGCATTGGTTCGAGCTAGGCTCTTCTAGAACGCAAAGCTGCTAGAGTTCTAAATCACAAACGTTTCGTAGGTTGTTCGATCGGTAAGGGTTAGTTATAGGACGTTCCATAACTAATTTACACAAGGAAGAGTTGGTGTCCGAGGCATCCTTGGTAGCTATAACTGGCTTATTGGAAAAGAGGAGTTCATCTAATTTCAAGGATCGGTTCAAAGACGGAAAAACCCGTGCCTAAAGCTGAGCTAAATTTAATTGATTTTTCTTCAAATTTACTTCGCTGTTTTTTTAATTGTCTTCAGCTTTTACTTTTTACATTTTTTCCCTCTGTTTATTTCAGGTTTCATATTTTATCCCCCCATACTTCTTGGGCATGACAACTGCCTAGACATAAATCTGGTCAAGAGAGAAACAATTTTCAATAAACCCAGTTTCTGTGGGATCGACCCTATGCCCTATTCTGCTTAAATTTGCAAATTAGGTGTAGGATTATACTGGTGGAATCGATAACCACCAGTTTTGGCGCTGTTGTCGGGGACTAGCAACACTTACAATTGTTTAAATCGTCTTAATGACCAGATCTTCATTTGGAGATCTCGAATACGACTCAGAGATCGAGAAATCGATGCGAGCACGACGAAAAGAGACGGAAACTCTTAAACGTGCAAGTAAAGTAGAAGTTGAGCTAGGACAAGGGATCCTAGAATCCAACGTCGAAAAGTTGAGCGAAGTAATTTGTGCAGAGGCAATTCGACGTGGGAAACAAGTCGAAGTGATTGAATTTGAGACCGAACCACTTTTTGAAACAAAAGAAGGGAAAGGCAACCTCGGTGAACCAGAAAGGATGGAAAACCGAACCATTCGTCAACTAGCCGCTGCTCCCAATGAGCAAACACTGTTATGCATCAACTATCCAACTGAAGGAACCCCTTTCGAGTTGAAATCAGGCTTGATTCACCTTTTGCCCACTTTTCAAGGCTTGAAGAACGAAAATCCACACACTCACTTGAGAGAATTCCACATGGTCTGCTCAAGCATGAAGCCTAAGGGAGTAACCGAAGATGAATCAAACTTCGATCCTTTCCTTTTTCTTTAGTTGATACAGCAAGAGAATGGTTATTTTACTTACCCCTGGTTCAATCACAACGTGGGATGACTTATCTTGTGTATTTCTTGATAGATTCTTTCCAGCATCGTGAGTAGCTGAACACACGAGGGACATAGTGGGAATTTGCCAAATGGAGAGTGAATCGCTCTACGACTATTGGGAGCGGTACAAAAAACTGTGTGCAAATTATCCTCAACACGGGTTGACCGAACAATCACTTCTTCAATATTTCTACGAAGGTTTGCTCCCTATGGAAATGAAGATGATTGATGCTGCTAGTGGAGGGGCGCTTGTCAATATGACTCCTCAAAGGGCAAGAGAACTGATATCCACCATGGCGGCAAATTCTCAACAGTATCGGTCGAATTTGGAACCCACAAGGCTGGTTAATGGGGTAAAAGTTTCATCCTTAGAAGATAAATTGGATAAGATTACTAATGTTGTTCAATCTTTGCTTACAGAAAAGAAGAATCTGACCCAACTGTGTGGAATTTGTACTACGTCTGAACATCTGACGGGTTCGTACCCAATCCTTAACGATAATTCAACGGCACATGTTGATGCTGTCGGAGGTTTTCCAGGACCTTTGCAAATACGCTATGATCCTTTCTCCAGCACCTACAATCCCGGGTGAAAGGATCATCCCAACTTGAATTACGAAGCTAATCCCTGATATAATCCATCATACCAACCGAGACCTCTGCAACCACCACAAAAATAACCCAAGCCAAGCACATCTCTAGAAGCTATTATAGAAAGACTTCCCACCGATGTTGCAAAATATCAACAGAGGACAGATGCATCAATACAAGAGTTAACTAATCAAGTTAGTAAACTCTCGATGGCAGTTAATCGTTTGGAGTCTCAAGGTAAATTACCTTTTCAGACATAGCCGAATCCTCGGCAGAATGCAAGTGCAATAACTCTTCATAGCGGAAAGGTTCTATAAATATTTCCAGACAAAAGTCATGGGGAAGACAAGAAATGGGAAAAACAGATCTCTGATCCAATAGCCAGGCTGGAATTAGAAATTTGGAGATTAGTTGTGATGCCACCTCCTTTTCCAGGGAGGCTTATAAGGGATAAGAAAGAGGAGGAAAAAAAATCCTCGAGACATTCAGGAAGGTGGAGGTAAATATCCCTTTACTCGACGCTATCAAACAAATCCCTCGTTATGTGAAATTCCTCAAGGAATTGTGTTCTAAAAAAAGGAGGTTAATAGGTAACGAAAGAGTAAATGTAGGAGAAAATGTCTCCGCAGTACTGCAAAAGAAAGTTCCACCCAAATACAAGGACCAATGTATGTTTGCTATTTCCTATGAGATAGGTAATGTGGGCATTAAGAAAGCCATGTGTGATTTAGGGGCTTCCATTAATGTTATGCCTTATTCTATTTATAAGTTGATTAACACGGGTCCCTTAAAAGAAGCAGGAGTAATAATCCAGTTGGCGGACAGGTCAGTCGTCTATCCCGAAGGGTTGCTTGAAGACGTCCTTGTTAAAGTTAACAAATTAGTTTTCCCTGCAGATTTCTACATTATTAATATGGAAGACGATAACTCAACTAATTCGTCTGACATTTTTCTTGGAAGTCGTTCCTAAGTACCGCAAGCGCAAAAATTGATGTTCGGAGCGGAACACTAACAATGGAAGTTGATGGTGAAATCATGAAATTCAATGTCTACGAAGCTATGAGTCATCCTAACTCACTACTAGATATTTCTAGTATCGATATTATAGATTGTTTAACTTAATCTTATTCCGAATATCATGACTTTGATGAATTGGAAACTGTCCTTTATAGAAGCATTGACATGGATGTTTTACATCATCTCGAGGAATTAGCAATCATAGAAGATCTGTTGCGAGAAACTATCAAACACTTGGAAACGCAACCATCGTTGACGAACCAAGGTAACCAATTTGAGCTATTACCTTCCCAAACTAAAATGTTACCTTCGGTTTTGCAGCCACCAACCTTGGAGCTTAAAGCATTACCGGACCACCTTAAATACGTCTTTTTGGGAGAGAGAGACACCTTACTAGTGATAGTGTCAAAGAAACTAGCCAAAGACGAGGAGGAAAGTCTAGTTCGAGTTCTGAGAAATTATAAGGAAGCTATTGGTTGGACAAAATTTGCAGTCAAACATAACAGATAATATGCAGTCAAACCGCCAGAATATAGGCTAAAGATCGCCATACAGATCACTTTCTCCGTATATACAATTCTCACCCCAGTCACAGATAAAAAAATACAAGATTAAACATGCTTAACATGTTCGTATTCAGACAGTTACAGGCTTAAACATTATAGTCAGACATACATATCAGTATCCTACTTAGATCAGTCCATCAGAATATCAAATCACACGAAATAGGTTTGGTTAGCCCTTGCAGAGCCTACGGTAGGCCCACAATCGATCGGAGCGACCCGTGTAACCCTAGGGAAAATTTTAGAATTCTGGGCCCACATGCCCATGTGGGCTTGCCCGTATGGCCCACATGCCCAACCTGGCCTAGAACGTGTGGCCCACACGGCAACACTCACACTTTCACATGGCCATGTCTTGCGCACGGCCACATCTTCATCAGTCACACAGCCGTGTCTCGCACATGGCCAACCACATGGCCGTTCACACGGTCGGTCACACGCCTAATTTTGACTTTCCTCAAATCTCGTTTCTTCTTGTTTAGGGTACACACCTGGTTCAATTTTGATGCAAATGTAACCTCGAGACCTTCAAAACCGCCGAAAACAAACCACTGCTAATGTGTACTAAGCCTTGAAGTGAAATTTTCTCCCTCACCTTTTTCACCAAATCAAAAAGGAGAACCTGAAATCCCAGTAGCAACGGGTCAAACGATAAATTCACCACCGAAACCAAAATGAATACAAAAAGAAAAGGGATATGCCCAAAAAGAACAGAAGCCAAAAAGAGAAAAAAACATCAGAAGTTTGAGAAAGAGCAAAAAAATAAGAAAAATATTAAATTAGGATAAATCCCACTACATCTACATCCACTAACCACCCAACTAACACAAAAACCCACTTCCACCGAACCTCTTCCATGTAATTGGAGCAAAAATTATCACCCATGCCTACACAAGGATTCGAACACAAGACCTCCAGCAAACTAACTCCTTACCACCCGAACCAACAGGCTCATTTTGATATGGCTTTACAAACAATATTCCATAAACCTACCGAACATGGATGACTAAGACCAAAAATAACAGAATATACAAATGTGGAACTTGAACCCAAGACCTCAAACACACACCCAAAACACTTAACCACTGAATTAGGTCCACATTTGTGTTAATATTCCATAAACCTAACCACTCTGTCATAGAACCTTAACCAACAGTATGGAATTCTTCCTTAGAACCTTAGTATCTCGATCCAAAATCTGATTCGACTCCTCTTTAAAAGTCAAATCTGGTCTAACCTCGATCTTTTCAACAGAGACAACGTGAGATGGATCAGACCGATACCACCTCAACATCGAGACATGAAATGCATCATGGATACGGTCTAACTCTGGAGGTAGCTCTAATTGATAAATGACTAGTCCCACTCGCTTTAGAATTCGGTACGGCCCAATAAACCTAGGGCTTAACTTACCCTTACGACTGAAGCTCAGAACTTTCTTCCACAGAGATACCTTAAAAAGTACGAAGTCCCCCACAGTGTACTCGATATCCCTCCTTTTTAGATCCGTATAGGACTTCTGTCTATCAAAATTCGCTATTAGATAATCCCGAATGAGTTTAACCTTATCTTCAATCTCAGAAACCACATCAGGACCCAAAATCTATCGCTTATCCAACTCAGTGTACGACTATACAGAGCTTCATAAGTTGCCATCTAGATGCTAGACTGGAAATTGTTATTGTAAGCGAACTTAGCTAACAGCAGAAATTCCTCCAAACTATCTCGAAAATCAATCATACAGCTCCGAAGCATATCCTCTAGTATCTGAATCACCCTTTCAAATTGACCATCGATCTGAGATAGGACGCAGTATTGAAGTCCAATATCGAACCTAGAGCCTCATACAGTTTCTTCCAAAATCGAGAAGTTAAGTGAGGATCCCTATTAGAAGTTACCAAAATTGGAACCCCAAGCAGTCTCACAATCTCAAAAATATAGAGCTTCGCTAACTTTTGTAGAGAGTAGTCCATCTGAAACAGAATAAAATGAGCG
The DNA here is from genome assembly GCA_005393395.2 of Gossypium australe. Taxonomy (NCBI): domain Eukaryota; kingdom Viridiplantae; phylum Streptophyta; class Magnoliopsida; order Malvales; family Malvaceae; genus Gossypium; species Gossypium australe. The sequence continues at coordinate 25,448,937 of CM016616.1, read as the reverse complement.
AACTTGGTCAATCGGTACATGATGACCCAAACAGAATCTTTTTTTGTGGGTTTCAAGGGCAATCCACTAACGAAGTCCATCGTCACTAGTTTCTATTTCCATAAGGGAATCTTAACAGGTTGAAGCAAACTTGAAGGCAACTAGTGCTCAGCCTTAACTTGTTGGAACTCCAGACAACGAGCAATAAAATCAGTTACCTCATATTTCAAATCCAACCACCAGTACAATTCACGGAGATCCGGATACATCTTATTACCACCGGGATGCATAGCATAAAGGCTATTATGCGCTTCCCTCATAATCGACTATCTCATATCAGAATCATTTGGTATACAAACCTGACCTCGAAAACATAGAACCCCATATTTATTTAGCCCAAAATCAGAAGTACTGCCACTATCAACCTGACAAAACCACAAAACCAGAGACTCATCCTCTAACTACTTTTCTTGAATATGCCTAATCTAAGTCGACTTAACTTGCAACTCAGCCAACGGACCCCCATCATTGAACAAACTAAGACGAGCAAATATCGCCCTCAAATCAGTCATCGCTCCACGACTGAAAGCATCGGCCACCACATTGGCCTTATCGAGATGATACTCTATCGTGCGGTCATAATTTGAGCAGCTCAACCTATAGGCACTACCTAAGATTCAACTCCTTTTAAGTAAAGAGGTACTCGAGGCTCTTGTGGTCAGTGTAGATGATACACCTCTCACTGTATAGATAGTGCCTCTAGATCTTTAAAGCAAACACCACAACAGCTAACTCAAGATCGTGCGCGTAACACCCCAAACCCGGCCCAAACGCTACAACCGGATCTGGTATGTCACTTAAGAGATTTTACAAAACATGTCGCATTTTGGAAAACAATTACTAGGTTTAAACATTTATACCGAAAACTTAATAATTCATTAATTCATATAAAATATAAAGTTATAAATTACCTTGGTGAATTTTAAACAAAAACTATAATTTCATACATGTCTTAACTTAATTTAAAACATAAAACAGCCCAGTAATAAAAGCCCAACATAAAACCAAAACATAAATAATAGTCTAGTGGCCCATGGCCTTATTACAAGGAAATTTAAAACCCATTAATTGAAAATATTAAAAACAATATTCTGAATAAAGTCTTTTGCTGGAATAGAATACTCTCTCGCATGGCCACCTCGCGCTCCTCTCCAGCCCGGTCTGATGCACTAGGTGCTACCTGAAATTGTTAAATAATAGGGTGAGTCGTGAGACTCAGTGTGCAACCCCCATGCACCATTAGATTTGGGCCTTAGCCCACAGATCAGAATATAAAACATAATATAAAAGATAACATACATAAAACCCAACCCAATCCTAGGTTTCCATCCGCTACACGCCACCCTTACCTGCCAGTCACACCATTGGGGATTTCTACAATCAACCCACACCGCTACACGCCATTGATGGCAGTCATGCTGCTCATCGTCAAAGTTGTGACAGAGTCACCAGGCTGTAATGGCAAAAGCCACCAGAAACAGAGTTGTGACAGAGTCACCAGGCTGAAATGGCATAAGCCACCAGAAACAGAGTTGTGACAGAGTCACCGGGCTGAAATGGCATAAGCCACCAGAACAGATCACTTCCCCTTTTGATCAATCACCCAACCCCAAGCATACATAGGAATCGACATGCAAAACATATCCTTTTAACAGAAACATTCATTGAAGAATGGCAGAAAACACTAACCTGATATTTAGCCTTTACCCTTCTCGGGTTTTCAAACGTTATGCCGGGATTTCGACATTTAACAGAGTAGAGCAGATTTATGCTTATATATATATATTTATACATAATAGCATTCAATCTAACGGTGTGAGAAGTTACACACCTGATTAATGTCGATACCCTTGCTAGACCGATCTACAACTTTGCTCAAAAAGCCGGAAAGATGTGAAAATAGGGCCTCTCTTATATTCAGCCAAGGGTTAGTAAATCCTGAATTTACACATTGAAACTAATAGATCTTCTTACCTTGAAATCTCGAAAGTAACACGATTCGAGTGCTACCGATCTATAACTCAGAGATCTATGCGATTGACTCCACTAAAGTTCCCTTCAGATTTCGGCACAAATAGGCACCATAAAAGTAATTCGGCAATCACAGGAGATGAGATCTAGGGATTTCGGCTTTTAGGAAAATCCCGGAAAAAGTATGAACAAGAGAAGGCTGATGTGTCTTTGGCTTTTAAAATACTTGAGTGAAGAGTTTTGGTTTCTGACAGTAAAAGAGAAGAAGAAAAGAAAACAAGGAAGAGATTTGAAGATTTCGGCTAGGAAGAAAAAGAATGGAAAGAGTTTCGGCTTTTGAATCAAAGTGAAGATGAGGGAATTGGCTTAGAGATTTCGGCTTTTGCTGAGAATGAAGAGGAAGATGGAACTTTAGGAGTTTTCGGCTTTTACTCAGAGAAGAAGAGAAAAGAATGAGAGAAAAACCCAAATGCCGAAATTGAAGAAATATTCCCCTATTTATAGAAATTTCGGCACTTACCTAACCTTGTAGATAAATCTTATCTTTTCTCCTTTATCTTAATCTACTAGCTCATCTAAAAGAGACTTAATTATCTCTAACTCCTCCCTCCTTTATCAGCTTATTATCCACATTTTTAAATATTAAAACCCCTAAATTTTAGCCTTGTTGCCATCCATTCCACCTAATCCTAATGCCCAAAATTTAGCTAACTTAAATTAAAAGAATTGGGCTTCATGACACTTAAATTTGGGCCCCTTACTCCCTTGTGTGGCGTCACCTCCTAAGATTGGGCCACAAGCCCACTTTGGTATTTTAAACATAGATGCTACCTTTTAAACCCTATAATACCCAAATAGATAATTTTAATCAAGGCCTCTGCCTAAGCCTGAGCCCAATTTGGACCCCTAACACTTAAATTAACACATTAAACATATCCACCCATTAAACGCATATGCCCAAAAATTCAGGATGTTACAATTCTATCCCCCTTAAAGAAATTTCGTCCTCAAAATTTCCAACTAACTATTAATCGTACTACCCAAGTCTCACCACTATGCTTTCGCTGCGCATTCTAATTTAATAATATATAAACATTGCACGCATACAGTTTCTATACCCAAAAATATAGCATCCATACAAAACATACTCGACTTAATAGTGATTGAACAATCCCGAGCCTTATGCTCCTCAGACCCGCATCTTAAACACGTTCCTGACTTCCTCCAACATTCACCCTGATAACGCCTTCTGCAATATTCGCAAACCTGGAAGTTTGGACGTACCTTAACATGCTTCACAGAACGAGACTGCAACCCTAGAAAACTACGATCTCTTTTTTTCTTACAGTCCACGCACCCAACCCGAAGTGTTTCACCGATTTCTTTAACCTCATTCAGTACCTCCCTAACTAGCTGAGTCAGCACATCAGTCCTAACACTTCCACAGCCTCGGCCGCGGCCTCTTCTTCCTCTTCTAGCGCTCATCGTTGATTCTCGTATTATCTGAATTAGAAATTTTATGAATTATTAATTTCTTTCACTGATTAACCACGAACAGTCTTATGAATAGTAATTTTAGAGGTAGTTTTTTTCGAATTCGAACCTATCTACAGTTTCAGTCTCAAGTTTACCTTCTAATTCTAGGAAGCACACACATTCAGTCATCAGACATTAGCATACAAGTACATCCACAAACCTACATTCATCATGGAGGGGTATTTTCATCATTTCACTACCCAAGGGTATTTCCGTAATTTATCCTACAAGGGTATTTTCATAATTTTCAAAATAGAGTTCCTTGTTAATTTCATGAAATAAGGGTATTTTGGTAATTTTTGGAATCCAGGGGTATTTCGATAATTTTGTAATCCGGGGGTATTTCGATAATTTTGTAATACGGAGGTATTTCACTAATTTTACAAATCAATGGTATTTTGGTCATTTCACAAATCAGGGGTAATTTGGTAATTTTACAAATCAGGGGTATTTTGGTCATTTCACAAATCAGGGGTAATTTGGTAATTTTACAAATCAGGGATAATTTGGTCATTTTGCAAATCAAGGGTAATTTGGTAATTTTACAAATCAAGGGTATTTTGGCAATTTTGTATAAATAATGTGGCTGTTCCCTTTCGAGTTTTAATTATAGATTTTGGCCCGTCAACAAATCCTCGTGGCTAGGGTGAGCAGTCACTACGCACCAGGTAGGATTCCAGCAAAGAGGAGGTGAGTCACTAGGACTGCTTAAGTACCAGGCTCTTCCGGATCCAATCCTAGACATGCGTATGCCTGTTGCCACACCCTAGTCTTGCGACTCGTTCACGGGTTTGTTTAGTGAAATTATGTCTTATGAGATTTTAGGAGTTGTTTCAGCTAGGCCTAGAGTCCATCAAGTTCTAATCTAACTAATCTACGTCCCATAGAGCCCATTAAGCCCACATACATATATATATCACACAATGGTTCAAAATACTTACCTGGCGAACTTGGGCCGGAGACGCAGGTGCCATGCCGAGCTAACAGACCTGTATCATTTATAAATATGCATGTTTCAAAAACCCAACTTTAGAAAACGTTTTGAGCCCAAAAACCCCCAGATTCGAGTTTTGAATCGGGCTCTGATACCAATTTGTAACACCCCAAACCCGGCCCAAACGCTACAACCGGATCTGGTATGTCACTTAAGGGATTTTACAAAACATGTCCCGTTTTGGAAAACAATTACTATGTTTAAACATTTATACCGAAAACTTAATAATTCATTAATTCATATAAAATATAAAGTTATAAATTACCTTGGTGAATTTTAAACAAAAACTATAATTTCATACATGTCTTAACTTAATTTAAAACATAAAACTTAAAAGCCCAGTAATAAAAGCCCAACATAAAACCAAAACATAAATAATAGTCTAGTGGCCCATGGCCTTATTACAAGGAAATTTAAAACCCATTAATTGAAAATATTAAAAACAATATTCTGAATAAAGTCTTCTGCTGGAATAGAATACTCTCTCGCATGGCCACCTCGCGCTCCTCTCCAGCCCGGTCCGATGCACTAGGTGCTACCTGAAATTGTTAAATAATAGGGTGAGTCGCGAGCCTCAATGTGCAACCCCCATGCACCATTAGATTTGGGCCTTAACCCACAGATCAGAATATAAAACATAATATAAAAGATAACATACATAAAACCCAACCCAATCCTAGGTTTCCATCCGCTACACGCCACCCTTACCTGCCAGTCACACCATTGGGGATTTCTACAATCAACCCACACCGCTACACGCCATTGATGGCAGTCATGCTGCTCATCGTCAAAGTTGTGACAGAGTCACCAGGCTGAAATGGCAAAAGCCACCAGAAACAGAGTTGTGACAGAGTCACCAGACTGAAATGGCATAAGCCACCAGAAACAGAATTGTGACAGAGTCACCGGGCTGAAATGACATAAGCCACCAGAACAGATCACTTCCCCTTTTGATCAATCACCCAACCCCAAGCATACATAGGAATCGAAATGCAAAACATATCTTTTTAACAGAAACATTCACTGAAGAATGGCAGAAAACACTAACCTGATATTTAGCCTTTACCCTTCTCGGGTTTTCAAACGTTATGCCGGGATTTCGGCATTTAACAGAATATAGCAGATTTATGCTTATATATATATATATATATACATACACATAATAGCGTTCAATCTAATGGTGTGAGAAGTTACACACCTGATTAATGTCGATACCCTTGCTAGACCAATCTACAACTTTGCTCAAAAAGCCGGAAAGATGTGAAAATAGGGCCTCTCCTATATTCGGCCAAGGGTTAGTAAATCCTGAATTTACACATTGAAACTAATAGATCTTCTTACCTTGAAATCTCGAAAGTAACACGATTCGAGTGCTACCGATCTATAACTCAGAGATCTATGCGATTGACTCCACTAAAGTTCCCTTCAGATTTCGGCACAAATAGGCACCATAGAAGTAATTCGGCAATCACATGAGATGAGATCTAGGGATTTCGGCTTTTAGGAAAGTCCCGGAAAAAGTATGAACAAGAGAAGGCTGATGTGTCTTTGGCTTTTAAAATACTTGAGTGAAGAGTTTCGGTTTCTGACAGGAAAAGAGAAGAAGAAAAGAAAACAAGAAAGAGACTTGAAGATTTCGGCTAGGAAGAAAAAGAATGGAAAGAGTTTCGGCTTTTGAATCAAAGTGAATATGAGGGAATTGGCTTAGAGATTTCTGCTTTTGTAGAGAATGAAGGGGAAGATGGAACTTTAGGAGCTTTCGGCTTTTACTCAGAGAAGAAGAGAAAAGAATGAGAGAAAAACCCAAATGTCGAAATTGAAGAAATATTCCCCCTATTTATAGAAATTTCAGCACTTACCTAACCTTGCAGATAATTCTTATCTTTTCTCCTTTATCTAAATCTACTAGCTCATCTAAAAGAGACTTAATTATCTCTAACTCCTTCCTCCTTTATCAACATATTATCCACATATTTTAATCATTAAAATCCCTAAATTTTAGCCTTTATCTGCTTATTATCCACATAAAATAAATTCCTAAATAATAGCCTTTATCTACTTATTATCCACATATTTTAAACATTAAAACCCCTAAATTTTAGCCTTGATGCCATCCATTCCACCTAATCCTAATGCCCAAAATTTAGCTAACTTAAATTAAAAGAATTGGGCTCCATGAAACTTAAATTTGGGCCCCTTACTCCCTTGTGTGGCGTCACCTCCTAAGATTGGGCCACAAGCCCACTTTGGTATTTTAAACATAGATACTACCTTTTAAACCCTATAATGCCCAAGCAGATAATTTTAATCAAGGCCTCTGCCTAAGCTTGAGCCCAATTTGGACCCCTAACACTTAAATTAACAATTAAACATATCCACCCATTAAACGCATATGCCCAAAAATTCAGGATGTTTCAGTGCGTCGGATAATTCCTCTAGTGTGACTTAAGCTGACGGGATGTGTAAGCCACAACCTTACTATCTTGCATCAGTATACATCCCAAACCGACATGCGACGCATCATTGTACACCACAAACTCCTTACCAGATTTAGGCCGTATCAGAATAGAAGCGTGAGTTAAAACAGACTTGAGCTTCTCAAAGCTCGATTGTTGCGCATCTGCCCAGACGAAAGGAACACCCTTGCGCAGAAGCTCAGTCAAAGGAGCTGCAATCAAAGGGAACCCCTCAATAAACCGTCGATAATAACCCGCAAGGCCCAAAACACTACAGATCTCAGACACGTTCTTAGGTTGTTTCCAATCAAGCACAGCCTCAATCTTCCTAGGATCAACTAGGATCCCCTCAGCAAAAACCATATGCCTTAGAAAAGTTACCTTTCACAACCAAAACTCACACTTGCTCAACTTAGCATAGGGATGTTTCTCTCGGAGTATCTGAAGCACTACTCTAAGATGCTCATCATGCTCATCCTCAATCTTAGAGTACATCAAAATATTGTCAATGAAGGCTATGACGAACTAATCTAGATAAGGCTGAAAAACTCGGTTCATCAGATCCATGAATGCAACCGGAGCATTCGTCAAACCAAAGGGCATAACTAGGAACTCATAGTGCCCATAACGAGTCATAAATGTTGTCTTATGAACCCAGATCAAAGATATATTTTCAAGAATACCGCAGCCCCATGAAACTGATCAAACAGATCATCCCCTCGGAAGTGGGTACTTATTCTTTAAAGTCAATTTATTCAACTGTCGGTAATCAATGCACATTCTCATAGTACCATTCTTTTTCTTCACAAATAGAACCAATACCCCTTACGGAGACACACTAGGACGGATGAAACCATGATCCAAAAGCTCTTGAAGTTGAGCCTTAAGCTCAGTAAGCTCTTTCGGTGCCATACGGTATGGAGCGATGGACACCGGAGCTGTACCCGGTAGAAGCTCAATGCCAAACTCAACTTCCCGATTCGAAGGTAAATCCAGTAGCTCCTCAGGAAACACATCCAAAAATTCTCTCACTGTTTTGATATCCTTGACAGAAGAGTCCCCAGAAACTGAAACCTAACGTAGGCCAAATACGCCTCACACCCTTTTCAAACTAATTTCTCAGCCACTAGAACGGAGATCACATTTGACAAGTAATCTCGACGCTTACCGACGAAAACCACTTCCTTATCATCCTCGGTCCTTAAAACAATCCTCTTAGTCGCGTAGTCCAAACAAACCCGGTGCTCAACTAACCAGTCCATTTCCAAAATTAAGTTGAACTCCCCAAACGGTAGCTCCATTAGATTTTCCAGGAACAAAACCCCTTGTACTTCCAACGGAACATTCTTATAAAGTTTATTTAGTCGAACAGACTGTCCCAGTGGACTCAGTACAGTAATCGCACCAGAAATACACTCAACAGAAATCCCCTAGTGCTCAGAAACAAAACTAGCTACATAGGAGTGTGTAGAACCTTTGTCTATCAAAGTAGTATATGGAGTATCAACAACAAAAAATGTACCCGTAATCACATCAGGAGTATCTCTGTCCTCTCGGTGTCGAACAGTATAAACCAGTTCGGTTGCCTCGCCTCATTCTGATTAGCATTTCTACTTGGTGCACTCTATCCTCGGCCTATACCATTACCACCCTTAGCCGGTCCACGAGCCCTAGATGGATATTGTACTACCCTCTGAGACTGAACAAAACTCGATCCTATAGCTTGCATCTGATTAGCATGATGTGAACACTCTCTAATCTGGTGCTCCAAAGACCTATTTTGAACACAAGCCCCTAGTCTCCTCCAACACTCGTCCAGATGGAGCCCACTGGAATGACGGAAATGTGCAAGTATACACAATCACAACAAGTAATAAAGTGGCAAGTAAATGTCGAGTTATCGTACCCACAGGAACTGTGAAAAGAATTATTTATGAATGCAATATTAAAAATACTTTGGTGAAGAAAAATATTTTGATTTGAAGAAGTGATTAAAAACTAGGATTTAACAAAGTAAAATAAATAAAAATAAAATAAAAGTTCCAATGCACAATTTCAAAAGATGATTTTAATCAAGATGACATAATTGTGTTAGATTAATTTCATTTCTTAACTTAAAATTATTAAACTCATGTTCATGTTGTTACTTATAAATCCAAGGCAACTCGGTAATTTGCTAACTTATGAACATACTTTCCTAGAAAAATCCATTTATCTCTTGACTATATCTCTATGTCAATTCAATCGATTAAAACAAGTTTTAATAAGCAAATGTGTTAATCCACATACATACTTATGAAATTAGAATAATCTCTTGTACATATCTCTATGCCAATTCAAACAATTAATTCAATCTTATAAGCACATAAAAGATTACGTGAGGTAACAATGTATTTCTACCTTGAAACGGTTTAATCACAACAATCTTGCAAGTTATGCAAGGCTAATGTATCTCTAGATACCGTTGCTAATTTAACCCTAGGCTACCTTAGATGATTAATCAAGCATTGATTAAGTATGGTGTCAATTGATTACAATTTCAATTCTTTTAAATAATTAATTCATTAGTTACCTTACAATTGTAATGCAAGAATAACTTAGTCATGGTTTTACTTAATCAAACATCTTACCTAGGCCTATAACAACACAAACACAATTTTAATAAATTAAGTAGACGAAATGCAATCAACCTAACATGAATTAAATTTAAGTAATATTGATTAAATTAAACATATAAACATCACAAATATTCATATACATGTTCATCATAACAACAACAAAATTAAAAGGATAAGGAACAAGAATTAGATCCGGTGTTTTCTTCGTGGCTTGACTAGTTTGCACCACTCTTCCTTCTCCACTTGTTCTTGTCGAATCAAGGCTTCTACGAACACTTGAATGCTGCTCCAAATGGTGGTTGATTGACTCTTTTTCAATAGGTGAAATCGACAAGGGAATGGAGAAGAAAATGAAGAACAATGACTAGAGAAAATTGAGAGAGAAGTGAAGAGATGAGAAGGGTTGAGATGTGTTTGAAGTGAGCATCCAAGGGAGTATTTATAGGTTGAGAAGGCTGGTAAAAATAGCCAAAATCAGCAGCCAAAGACTCCCCCATGGTCGGCCACACATGTGACATGTTTGAAGATTTCAAACATGCTATTTTTAGGTAGGGGCAAATCTTGAAAGGCATGAATAGTGGAGGGGTTTGAATGCAAATTGAAGGATTCTTCAAGGACAATTTTTCAAGCCAAATAATCAGCCAAACATGCTTATTGGATCAGCATGTGGAACGGTTTTGGGCTGCCCAGTGCTCAGTTGGATTGATTTTCTCAGCTCAGCTCAATTGGGCCCCTTTTCATAATTAATTAATAATAATTTATTTAACCAAAATTAAATTGGATTAAAATTAAAATTAATTATATTATGAATAATTACATATAATTTGGACCATCTTAGTCTGAAAAATTAATTATCATTGATGGTTCAAAATTGCTTCTCAATTTTGCGCTTCTAGCAGTGTCTGCCGAGCTGTTTTTTGCCTTTTGTGCAAATCTGTCGAAAATAATCAAAATTTGGTATAAAATTAATTAAAATTTAATATGTTCATAATTTTAGTGCAATTTAATTATTTTATAATTATTATAAATTTTTTGACAAGAATTTTACCGAAACTACGTGAATTTGAGTTAAAAAGGGCATGAAAAAGTGTGTATTTTCGTGTTTCCACCTACCACAATCTCCACAAGGATGAATCCCAACATAAGCAACAGGAACTCCCACTCTAATAGGCCCATCAGGTCTGGCCCGTTTCTTAGACCTCTAAACAGAACTAGAGGGATTTGAATCCCTCTTATTCTTGCCTCTCTCTCAATCTCTGTTCTGGCGCTCCACGCGCTTAACCTCCTTGGTGATCTTCGCCTTATCCACCAGAACAGCAAACTCACGCTCCCTCTGTGGAGAAATCAGAACCCTCAGACTATCCCTTAGACCATCTCTCTCAATCTCATACTCGGATTCCACCATGCCTCGAGCGTAACGGCTCAATCTCCGAAACTCGCCTCATACTCGGCCACAGACTTATCACCTTGCATGCTGTTCATGAACTCATGCCTACGAGCATCAACATAACTCTCACCCATATAGTTCCCCTAGAAGGTAGTCTTAAAGTAATCCCAGTTTAGACGATCCAGTTGAGTACCCCCCTCAACCGACAACCACCACTAATAAGCTTCATCGCAAAGCAAAGAGACTGCGCCCTTCAGTGTCTGCTCAAGAGTGCAGTCAGTGTCGTTCATAATCCTCTCAGTGGCCTCCAACTAATACTAGGCCACAGTAGGGGTGACTCCAATGACACCCCTAAACAACTCAGCTCCATTAGACAGGAGTCGTTTAGTTACTGACCCACGACCCCCGGGTCCAGAATGGGGTCCAACAACGCTCTCCAAAACCCTCAACATGGCTTCAGACAATACGCCATCCCCAGCCAAGCGGCTTTGAAACGCAGTCTAAGTAGCAGGTGAAACTGGTGTCTCACTTGTATCTATGTTCGGCATACTGCCCAGAGAGGAAGACTTAGCTCAAGCCCCCTTACGGCGACCGCTACGCCCACGAATACCACGACCGCAAGTTCTATGAGCGCTCATCGCAATTTCCAATTTATCTACATTATAAAATCTTATGCATCAATTCCAGTGTTTATTATCATATATTTTATACTTAAGTTATCAGAAGTTCAAAATTATTTTAGATGTTTTAGTCTCTAACTAACCCAGTACATTTTCAAAAATTACTAACTACAGTGTTTTCTAAATTCTGAGATAATTACAGGATCGACGTTGGAGACTCCGTGTACCACAGACTTACTTAAAATGATTCAAATTATTTGAAAAACCAGTTCTTTTTCAAAACATAATTTTGGAACCTAAAATCCACAGCACGAATTTTGTAACCTGGCCCTAATACCACTAAATGTAACACCCTAAACCCGGCCTCGGCATTATTACCGAATTCGGGAGTGTTACGAAGAATGATTTTGGAACCGACGTTACTTCGATAAAACCATGTAAAGTTATTTGACAAAGCATCCAAGTATTATAAAACATTTTCATTATTGAAACCATTATATGATGTTCTTTATAGTTAGCTATTAATTTCGCAGTGAAAGTTTGAAATTCTTTTAAAACCAAAACCAAAACCAAGCTCGCTTTTCAAAAACCATTTGTAAAAGAATACATTTGTTTGTGTAATGTTTTTGTCAACATTGCGGAAAAGAAAGCAAAATGAAACCCAAATCCAAAAGTTAAAACCACACAGTCCAAAGAGTCCCAAAAATTACAAACTCTTAAATAAACCAGATTCTAAAATAAAACTATTATAACAAAATAAAATTAGATCTTAGTCCAGTGGTCACCGCTGAGCCTCCGTCGCACCGACCCGCCTAAGTCTGTGGATTAACTTAATAGAACAGACAAACAAATGTGAGTTTTCGTAAACTCAGTGTGTAACCCAACAGAAATAGTCATGCAACAAATACAGAATTTCATATACAGTTAGATACAAATATGGACGTAAGTCCGTAACAGATATAGATATCAGAACCAGATAAATAGAATAGATATACAGAATCGTACCGCCATCCTGTACACACCATCTCCAACCATCCCATCACACCATGTGGGGTTAAAAACACCCACCCATCCTTACACACCATATATTGTTGATGCAACACATAACAGATAATATACAGTTAAGCTGCAGGATATAGGCGAAAGGTCATCGCACATATCACTTCCTCTACATATACAATTCCCACACCAGTTACAGATACAGAAATATCAGACTAAACATGCTTAACATGCTCATATACAGATAGTTACATGCTAACAATACAATCAGACATACATATCAGTATCCTACTCAGATCTGTCTATCATAATATCATATCACACGAAAGAGGGTTTGGTTAGCCCTTACCGACCCTACGGTAGGCCTACAGTCAATCAGAGCAACTCGTGTGACTCTAGGAAAAATTTCAAAATTCTGGGCCCACATGCCCATGTGGCTTACCAGTGTGGGCCCACACACCTGTGTGGTCCACACGGCCTTGCCTAAAACCCACACACCCATGTGGCCTACACTGCCAACCTAGCCTAGTACGTGTGTCCCACACGGTCGCACTCACACTGTCACATAGTCGAGTCTTGCGCACGGCCACGTAATTATCAGTCACACAGTTATGTCTTGCACGCGGCCAACCACACGGCCAGTCACACGCCCGTGTGGCGTCGATAGACCCCAATTTCAGCTTTTGTCGAATCTGATTTCTTCATGTTTAGGGTACACACCTAGTTCGATTTTGAAGCGAATGTAACATCGAGACTTTTGGAACCGCCAATGACAAACCACTGCTAATGCGTACTAAGCCTTAATTGATATTTCCTACCTCACCCCCTTCACCAAATCAAAAAGGAGAACACGAAATCCCAACAGCAAAGATCGAATGAAGAATTCACCACTAAAACCAAAAAGAATGCGAAAAGAAGAGGGATACGCCCAAAAGGAATAGAAGTCGAAAAGAGAAGAACAATGTTAGAAGTTTGAGAAAGAGCAAAAAAATAAGGAAAATATTAAGTTAGAATAAATCCCACTACATCTACATCCACTAACCACCCAACTAACACAGAAACCCACTTCCACCGAACCTCTTCCATGTAATTAGAGCAAAAATTATCACCCATACCTATGCAAGGATTTGAACACAAGACCTCCAGCAAACTAACTCCTTACCACTCGAACCAGTAAGCTCATTTTGATATGGCTTTACAAACAATATTCCATAAACCCACCTAATATGGATAAGACTAAGACCAAAAATAATAGAATTTACAAATGTGGGCCTTGAACCCAAGACCTCAAACACACACCCAGAACACTAAACCACTGAAGCAGATACACATTTGTGTCAGGATTTACAGAAACATAAATAAATTATTCAAGGCATTACACAACCTTTTCCAAAATTCACACGGATGACGCTTACAACAAAACCCATATAACGAATTTCCACCAACCCTAGTACTTGCTGCTACATTATTTAGTTGGGGCCTAAGTTCTCTGGCCCTTTTCACAGGTCGCGAATTTGGGCCAACGGGACCAAATTCCCTTTTAGGCTAAACCTTATTCTTTTCCTTCTTCATGCGCTCCAAGTACTTAATTTCATCCAAAATTTTGGTCTTCTTAACCAAAGCCTCAAACGCACGCTCTTGATGAAGGGCTACCTAAACCCTTAATCACACCTCAACCTATTCTCAAAATGCAAACTCTTATCTTGCTCAATCACCACCATACTAGGTATGTAACGGCTCATCCTTAAGAACTCAACTTCATACTCAGAGACTGACATGTCGCCCTACTTAAGTTTAATGAATTCCAACCATTGGGCCTCAACATACTGGGTGCTCACAAGCTTCCTCTGAAAGGCATCCTGGAAATATAACTAATTGATACGCTCAAGCAGCATACCCGTAACCACCGATTGCCACCATATGTAGGCCTTGTCCCTTAACAAGGACACATCACCCTTGAGTTTTTGCTCAAGAGTACAATCTAAATCCTCTAATATAGGCTCAATGGTCTCCAGCCAATAGTCAACCACTGTAAGGGTTGTTTTAGCAACACCCCTGAACAATTCTGCCCCATTTGGACGGAGCCTCTTAGCAACTGGCCCATGATTACCACTATTAGATTGGGCCCTATCTACCATCTGCAGTTCTTTGAACATGGCCTAGGTTACTGCATCAACTCCAATATCCTGAGTATTATGATTCCCACCCTCAGTAGTGGGCACATCAACAATCTCATTTGTTTCCAAATCGGGTATACGTTTCAATGTACTAGATGGCTTAGCTTGAGCCACCCATTGTCGCCCTCCACAGTCTCTCGTACCACGAGCTTGCGTGCCACGAGTACTCATTATGATTTTCTTATTTTTTTCTTTTATCTCCTGTTCATTATTTGTGACTTTTAGTTAAAGATTTCACTTTCAGTTCTAATTTTGATACTTGGTTTTAAATTTTATGCAGTGTACCCTACTATGTCTCTATAGTTTTAGTAATATTTCTACAGCAACTAGCACTGAACTCTCGGACTTATTTTCTTTGAAAAAATTATTCTCTCTATTTTTTTTGAAAATTCTCATGGCTTATTTTCCCCAAAATACACATTGTTTTTAATGTATGCATGCATATCCATTTTAAAAGAAAACTCAGGCCGAGTTTATGATTTGAGTTCTGATACCACCAAATGTAACCTCCCCAACCCAGCCTAGACAATATGGTCAAATCGTAAATGCTACACTAGCCACTAGAATAGCTAACAGACTCCAAACATCTCTTTTTTTTCTAAAGAAAACCCCTAACTCGTCTATATTTTTGAAAAAACATAATTGCTCCTTAGATTAGGTTAAAACATTTATTTAATAGGTTATTATATCTGTGGAGTTCATTATATTAATAAAGGTGATCATCTTTGTAAAATCATAAAATCCATGAACACAAGTACTGCAACAGAAATAAATCGTGCCAGATTTTACTTAGTCCAAATAGTATGCATTTATAAATTACTAAGTCTGGACTACTCATACATATGATGAAAGCATAAAATATTCCATTGAAATAAAATTACCAAGCCATAGTCCAGTCTAATAAATTACAGTCCAAAAACCAATGAAAAATTAAAGAAATCTATTTATTTCAAAATAGTATGATGTTCGAGAGTGGTTCGTATGTCGAGTCGAATCCTAGTTTTGAGCATTACCTGAGAAGCAGTAAACCAAAAAGGTGAGCTTAAGAAAGTTTAGTGTGAGTCTAAGAAAAATTAGACATGCAAACAATCAGAATAACGAATGTCACAATATACAATACATACGGTTTACCATGGCATAACAATTTATGTATATGATATGCTTAGTGAAATAGTGCAATAACCTTACCCATCCAATAGCTGAACACCACGAGTTCCCTAGAACCCGTCTACTGAACTCCAAACAGTGCGAGCTAAAGCTCGTTGTGGATAATTCATCAGAAACAATAATGCATATAAACTTCCAATATAAGTGTAGACAATGTTGCAAATGTTGTGGCTAAGCCACCAATAATGAATGTTAATATGCTGCCAGTAGTTGTGAATACACAATGGTTTTGAATATAAAATTTGATGGTAATGCGATTACATCGCCCAATCTCTTCAGCACTCAGGTGCAATGCACTAACAACAATAATGCAGACTTTAAATGTCATCGATACTCCACAAAACTCCTCCGTCATCCAACAAACCCAACCCCATGCAGTGCAAAATCACGTACCAATCATGTAGCATGTCATGCTATACAGTATAATAACAGTAATAGTATCAATTGCATGCTCAACATGCATCGGTTAAACAACTTCCGTGACATTTATTTCATGAAATCAATATTAACAGTACCAATCGAAACATGCTTACATACAAGTAATATCATATCAATCAAGGTCATACAGTCAATTAAACAGTAATGTAGTCTCAATCATACTTATAGGAGCTTTAACATGTAGGGAATTACTAAGGGACTAAAATGAAACATTCCATAAAATAGTGAAAAAGCAGTGAAATAAAGGTCATACGATAGTGTAAGGAGCTATGTGAAGGGGTATAGACCCTATTATTGAGGTACACGACCGTGTGTCCAGGTCGTGTAACTCACTGTAGCCATGTGCAAATCAATCACTCTTTGTAATAGTGGACACACAATCGCGTGTTAAGCCGTGTAACCTTTCTTGAGTTGTGTGACCCTATTTAAACCCTAACAATATAGTGTCGCACGATCGTGCCAAACACCCTTGTGGTCTTAAAACCTCACTTGGCATGCTAACTTTTAGCTAGAACACATACCTAGAAAATTTGCACTCTAAAGCGCTGACGTTATTCATAGCTTTTAAGCCCTATACCCGACTAGATCTGGTTCAGGTCTGTTCCTAACACCAAGGCCAAATCGTTAGCAACAATCTTAGGATATTCTATCAAATTTGGCTTAACAGAAGAATAAAAACCTACTAAATTCACTACTCTACTTTTGATCACTCGAAAGAGGCAGATGACCACATTCTTCAATGAAATCTGAGGGATTCGGGTCGGAACCTTTTCCAAAAGTTAATTCACGAGATCACATAATCCATCAGCACAAGAAAATAAAGAGAATGAAAGAAAAAGAAATCGTAAAATCAAATTACCCTATTAACTTAGCCCTCCGCAATTTAAAATAGTAACAATAAATTCGTGAAGAATGTAGAAGAATGGAATGTAGGGGTGGCGACAACAGTGATAGGAAAAAGTAAAGGAAGAAAGAAAGAAAAATAAACATGAACAGAGAGGGAGAAGGGTTGAGCAGCAAGGAGAAAAGAATAGAAATGAAAAAGGCTTATTTTTGTGTTAAAATTGGTATTTAAACCTAAGGTTTCTATAGGCATGAATGACATCCCTAGGGAAGGGGAGCAAAAATTTACAAAAAAGAAAAAGAAAAAAGAAAGCTTTAATTTCTAAATCTCAATCCCTTTGTTTTCACATTCTTTCAAATTAAGTATTAAAAAAATATCAAAATGAAAGTACTATTTTTTTTTTGATTACTTCTTTTACCCATACCTTACTTGAATGATGGATGAAAAATATGTAATGACCCAAAAGTCAGTGGTGTCAATAATTGCAATTTCGGGATCTCATTTTTGAAAATCGAGCCTGTAATTATTTAATAGAGATATTTACAAAGCTATTGTACTGATGAATTGAATTTTGAATAGGTAAATTAGCTAAGTTTGTTATTAATTAAGGTTTAAGGACTAAATTATGAAAGTTCAACCGCTACAGATTTTTAATTAGGAAATGACTTGAGGACTTAAATTGAAATTAGCTAAGAGATTAAAATGGAAATTAGGCCAAATTAAAATGGATGATTTTTTATGGGGATGTAATAAGCCATCAGTTTATTTATTTAAAGGTTTATGTTTAATTAATCAAAATTTACTTAATTAATTAACTTTAATTAACAACTAAACAAGCTATATATATAAGAAAGTGGAAGAAGATGAAACATCATCTTCTTCATAAATCCATCGTAGGGAAAACAAAGAAAACCTTGTGGAAGCTTTGAAAACATTAGGCCAAAATTGGTAAGTTCATTTAGGTCATTTTCTTGTAATTTTTGTAGATTTGAAGTAATGAGAGCTTGATTTAGCTAGCCCATGTACAAATTTATGAAACTGTTAAAGTTTCAAAAAGTTTTCATGGTTGATTTCTTGAAGATTTAGGTATGAAATTGATAGAAATTAAGCTTTGTTTAAGAAAATGACTAAATTGTTAAGTTTAATTGATAGTTTTGTATATTAGGGACCAAATAGAATAAAATGTAAAATTGATAGTATGAATGAAAAATAGGAGGTCCCTAATGAGTAATTGTGAAATCAAATTTTTATCCGAAGGTTTAGATTGGAAGTTATGCTTGTCCCGATTTTAGGGACTAAATTGAACCAATTGCAAAATATGTATGACTTTGAAATTGAATGTGATTTTATAGTAATTTGATACTATAGTATTATTTAATTATTATTTGTAGCTAAAGATGATGCATGACCGTTGAGAGGGAAAGGAAAGGTGAGAGTCGACAACGAGTGACTCGATCTTTCAGTTTGTATTTCTATGATTCAGAAACCATTTATTTCCTAAATGTTCATGTTAATTTGCATCATAATATTGAGGTGAGTTGCTATTGGATTTTTTAATTAAATGGCTTTGGTTGAGATTGAATATCAAGACAAGGACTAAATTGAATAGAATAAAAGTTGTATGACTTAATTGATATAGAAAACTGGTATGAACTTGAGCTGAATTAATGTTATCAAGACAAGGATTTTTTAATTTCGTTATAATATATGATGAATTGATGTTGAATTGAGAATGATGGGGTTTGAATTGAACTGTGTGATGAAATTGGAAGATTGGTTACTTTATTAACTATATAAGTTTAAACTTCGATATATCTAATGCTGCACTTACATGCCAGTATGATTACTTCGGTTTTTCTGATGATACATTTACACGCCAATATGATTACTTTAATTTATCCGATGATGCACTACGTGTGTCAGTATAATTGCTTCTATTTATCCAATGATGCACTGCGTGTGCCAGTATAATTGCTTCAATTCATCCGATGATGTACCTCGTATGCTAGTACAATTGCTTTGGATTGCTAGATGGTGCACTATGTATGCTAGTATATTTCCTTTAGTTTATCCGATGATGCACTATGGTGCCAAATGCATGGTGATGGATCCGTGTATCTGATATGAGTCTGTGTTGGTTAATAAAGTTACAAATGAATGAATTGTATAAATGTTATGTGGAGTGATATATGATTTGAATTGTAATATGTGAAATGAATGGAAAACGAGCTCTAGGGGCAGATTGAGTACGAATGAGCTTATGGACTCAAAAAACGATTCAAATGGTAACATGTGATTGAGTATAAATATTTGTATAAATGAGTTCAAAATGATGAACTTATACTTGTGAATTGAATGGTATGTTTAGATACTTATATGTTGAATTGAGTTGCAATAACGAATATGTAAAGTTAAGTAGAAATGATAGTTTTGACATGAATAGGTAAATGAATTAGCATGTAAGATTAGTATAAGTATGACTATATGAGATTAAAAGTGTTTGACATAAATGGTATGAGATTGGGTTAGGAATTGAATATGTGCATTTTGCATAATATTATTATATTGTCTTGAATCATAGATTTACCACTAAGCGTATTTGCCCAACATACAATTTTTTTTCTTTGTGTGCAAGTAGACTAAATTTCGGTAGTTCGAGCTGTTGATCTAGCATCTAGCAATCGATCCCTGACTCAGCAAATGTCGTACAAATTCTATTTTGTTTCAAGTTTGGCATGTACTTAGGTTGAGTTGTATTTGACATAAGACTATGTTTATATGCACTTATAGTTTTAAAGGTTAATGTATGAGCTTTGTATTATGCATATTTTGATACTATACTGATACTGTAATGGGCCAAGGCCCAAATGCATGACTGCCTCTGTACTGAGATGGGCTAAAGCCAAAACTGATACTGTCACTGATTCTGAAAAGGGCTTAGGCCCAGATTGTGATTGCCTTCTGTCTGTCTGTTTGTTCTATATGGGATTACACACTGAGTTTTCGTAAACTCACCCTTCTATTTTAACTGTACAAGTAATCCCCAAACATAGTTGGATCGGTGCAGTGGAGGACTTAACGATGGCCACATGACTCATTTTATTCTATTTTAGTAATTAATTATAATTTTGATTTTATTTTGGGGTATTTACTGTAATAATGACCTCTTTGTACTTTCATCAATTATTTGGGATTTTTATTGTTTTGATTTATAACTGCTAGTAGTAGGGACAAACGAGTTTTCAAAAATCAAACATTCTTAAAAAAATGCACACGAATATGCAAACTATTTTTAAAGCTTCCGCAATAAGTGACGTTTTGAAAAATAATAACGTTCTGAAAGTAAATAATTTTTTGATAATGATTCACGTTTTGGAAATGAACGACACGTCCTAGAATTAACACAAGATAATGTAAAGGGGTTATATAAAAGAGGTTTTTGACGGCAACTCACTTTTTGGAAAACACTACAATGTAACATCGCCAGATTCGGCCATAATGTTTAGGCCAGGTTTGGGGTGTTACATTTAGTGGTATCAGAGCCAGGTTACAAAACTCGACTGTAGACTTGAGCTTTGAAATTTGGTTTTCTTTCAAAGCACTGATTTTTAGATGATTGAAATATCTTTCACAGTATGTGTGGTACACCGAGTCTCCGGCGCCGATCTTGTAAGTTCACTGAAACTGTTATATGTTCTAAACTGAAACTGCTATAGATAGTATATACTACGACTACTATAGATAGATTGTACTAAAGACACTTAGGATAGTGTATACTGATACTGTAGTAAAACCGATAGACATTGATAGACATTGCGTCGTACGAAAACAAACCTTATACTTTTTTATATTGATTTCATAAAATATATGTTAATAGACAACTGGAATTGTAAATTGATGCGTAAAATTGTTAATACAGATAAACCGCAATTAGACAATGAGCACAAGAGGTACTTGTGGACGGGTAAAAGAGGCCGTGGTAGGGGCCGTAGAGGTGCTCGAGCTGGGTCCTCGTCATCTGGCCACATACCTAATTTGGAAACTAGTAAGACACTAGCTTCGCCTGTGACTGAGACTGGATCTCATCATTTAGTGGCTGGGGACAGCGCACTGTCTCAAGCCATGTTAAGGATTCTAGAGAGGGTCGCTGGGCCTAATACTGGAGCTGGAGGCTAAGTGTCGGTTACGGAACGACTCCGGTCTAATGGAGCTAAGATTTTTAGGGGTATTGCTGGAGTTGCCCCTAATGTGGCTGAGTACTAGATAGAGGCCACAGAGGGAATTATGGACGACCTGGACTGCACCTCCGAGAAAAAATTAAAAGGTATTGTATCGCTACTACGAGATGAGGCATATCAGTGGTGGCTCACTGTTAAGGAGGGCACTCAGCTCGATCGACTAACTTGGGATTTCTTAAAGACCGTCTTCCAGGGGAAATATGTGGTGGCCAGTTATGTGGATGCCCGTAGAGGAGAGTTCTTGAATTTGACCCAAGGTGATAGGTTAGTGGCCGAGTATAAGGCCGAATTTCTGTGACTAAGCTGCTATGTGCGTAGTATGGTGGCGATTGAGTATGAGAGATGCGTTCGCTTCGAGGATGGCCTCAGGGATAATCTGAGGGTACTGATAGCTCCACAGAGGAAGCGAGACTTTGTTGCACTGGTCGATAAAGCGAATATCACCGAGGAAGTGAAGCACACTGAGCGCCAAAATAGAGAGAGGTAGGAATAAGAGGGATTTAGAGCCCTTGAGTTCCGTTCAGAGGCCTAAGAAAAAGGCCAAAGTTGATGGACCGATTGGAGTTGGGGCTCCTATTGTTGTTACTGGACAGTCGTCGTGTACTAATTGTGGTAGACGCTATCAGGGTGAGTGCTGGAAAAGAATTGAGGCTTGTTTGAGGTGTGGTTCATTAGAGTACCGTATTAGAGATTGCCCTCGGAGGTCCGATCAGATATAAGCTTCTGGCATGTGTGCTGCACCACCGAGAGTAATTCAGCAGCCACCGAGAGGCCGTTGTCAGGCCAGGGGTGGTAACGATCTGGGTCGTGGTCAGAGAGCATCGGGAAAAGGTGCTGGTCATACTGAGGCGAGACAGCCGACTCTAGTCTATGCTACTCATCGCCGAGATGATGGAGATGCTCCAGATGTTATTACGGGTACGTTCTTTATTTATAATGTACCCTATACTATACTGATAGATATAGGATCCATTCACTCCTATATAGCTTGTACCGCATCTAAAAACTTGGGTATACTGGTTGAGAGCACTATGAGTGAGGTTACTGTACTAAGTCCATTGGGGCAGTCAATAAGGGTTAACAAACTGTTTAGAGATGTTCTTTTAGAGGTTCAAGGGGCTATCTTTCGGGCTGATCTGATGGAACTATCTTTTGGAGAATTTGATATGATACTGGGAATGGATTTGTTAGTCAAACACCGAGTGAGCTTAGATTGTGCCACAAAAAGGGTTATATTGAAAACTGAGGAGGATAGCGAGGTAGTCGTAATTGGGGAGTGTCGAAACTACTTACCGAATGTGATTTCTGTATTGAGGGCCTAGAAGTTGGTTCGTAAAGGATGTGAGACGTATCTGGCCTACATTAGTGTTTCAAATTCTAGGGATTCTTCGGCTAAGGATATCAGGACGGCTAAAGACTTTTTGGACGTATTTCCTGAAGAACTACCTAGGTTACCTCCGAATCGTGAAGTGGAGTTCGGGATTGAGCTCTTTCCTAGTACAGTTCCGGTTTCCATTGCCCCTTATAGAATGGTACCAAAAGAGCTTGTGGAGCTTAAGGCCCAGATTCAAGAGCTATTGGATCGTGGGTTTATCTTCCCTAGTGTGTCTCTGTGGGAAGCACTGGTTCTGCTTGTGAAAAGGAAGGATGGATCCATAAGCATGTGTATCGACTACCGTCAACTGAACAAGTTGACCATCAAGAATAAGTACCCTCTACCGAGGATAGATGATCTATTCGACCAGTTCCGAGGGGCTTCGGTTTTCTCCAAGATTGATCTACGATCAGGATATCATTAATTAAGGCTTAAGGAGACTGATTTGTGCAAGACGGTATTTAGGACTCGTTACGGTCATTACGAGTTCTTAGTGATGCCATTTGGACTGACGAATACTCCAACAGCTTTTACGTATCTAATGAACCGAGTGTTCCAACCTTATCTGGATCGGTTCGTGGTGGTATTTATTGACGACATACTGGTCTATTCGAAAACTGAGGATGAGCACGATGAATATCTCAGAGTGGTTCTACAGATTCTGCGAGAAAAGCAACTGTACGCCAAGTTTAGTAAGTGTGAGTTCTAGTTACGTAAAGTAACGTTTCTGGGACATTTGGTTTCTGCTGAGGGGATTAGAGTTGATCCTCAAAAGATTGATGCTATTTTGGATTGGAATGACACGTAAAGGTGTGCCGTTTAACTGGAATGACACGAAGCAAGAGAGCTTTGAGAAGCTCAAGACTGTACTGACGGAGGCCCCTGTTATGATACAGCCAGAGTATGGAAAGGAGTTTACTGTTTACAATGATGCATCACATGTTGGTTTAGGATGTGTGTTGATGCAAGAGGGTAAGGTATTAGCATACGCGTCTCGTCAACTTAAGACTCATGAGGCGAATTATTCGACACATGACTTGGAGTTTGTCGCTGTGGTATTTGCACTGAAAATCTGGAGGCATTATCTTTATGGTAAGAAGTGTATCATTTACACCGATCACAAGAGCCTCAAGTACCTCCTCACTCAGAAGGAGTTGAATCTTAGGCAGCGTAGATGGATTGAGCTTCTTAAAGATTACGACTGTACTATCAAATACCATCCTGGTAAGGCCGCTGTGGTGGCCGATGTGCTGAGTCGTAGGACTATGTTTGATCTGAGGGCAATGTTTGCTCGCCTCAGTTTATTTGATGATGGTAGTCTGTTGGCTGAACTTCAAGTTCAATTGACGCGGATAGAGCAGATTAAAGATAAACAGTTGGAGGACGAGTCTTGGGGTCTTCGCTTCCGACAGATTGGGAGTGGGAATACTGTGGATTTTAGATTGAATAACGAAGGGGTAGTCTGCTTCCGTGGGAGAATCTGTGTATCGAAAGGTACTGAGTTGAGGCAGTTTATATTGCGAGATGCGTATAGTAAATCTTACTATATGCATCCTAGCAAAAACAAAATGTATCGAGACCTTCGTGAGTTATACTGGTGGCTAGGTCTTAAACGATATATTACTGAATTTGTGGCCAAGTGTTTGACATGTAGCAGGTTAATGATGAGCATCAATTACCTTCGAGATTGTTGCAGCCAGTCAAGATTCCACTTTGGAAGTGGGAGCATGTAACTATGGACTTCGTTAGTGGGTTACCCCTTACACCCACTAAGAAGGATTCTATATGGATCATCGTGGATCGATTGACCAAGTCCGCCCACTTCATACCGATTTGTACTAACTACTCTTCACAGAAGCTAGCTAAATTGTATGTGTCTAAGATAGTGAGACTGCATGGGGTACCGATTTTGATAATATCTGATAGGGATCCTCGCTTCACGTCTCAATTCTAGAAGAAGCTACATGAAGCTCTGGGTACAAGGTTTGACTTTAGTACTATGTTCCATCCTCAAACAGATGGTCAATCTGAGAGTGTGATTCAGATACTGGAGGATACGTTGAGGAGTTGTGTGATTGACTTCCGAGGCAGTTGGGAAGATTACCTACCGCTAGCAGAGTTTGCTTTTAACAATAGCTATCATTCTAGCATTCAGATGGCACCTTACGAAGCACTATATGGTCGTAGATGTTGCACACCTTCATGTTAGACTGAGTTGGGTGAGCGACGGGTTCTGGGCCCTGAACTAGACAAAGTTAGATTGATTTGAGACCGACTGAAAGCGGTATCAGACAGACAGAAGTCTTATGCAGATCTAAAGCGTTGAGAGATTGAGTATTTTGTGGGGGACTTCATTTTCTCAAGGTCTCGCCATGGAAGAAGGTACTAAGGTTTGGTCGTAAGGGAAAGTTGAACCCTAGGTTTATTGGGCCTTACCGCATACTAAAATGTGTGGGACTGGTTGAGTATCAGTTGGAGTTACCTCCAGAGTTAGATCGGATTCAAGACGTGTTCCACATCTCTATGTTGAGAAGCTACTGCTTTGATCCCAAGCATATTGTTCCTGTTAAGGAGATCGATGTTAAGCCAGATCTGACCTTTGAGGAGGAGCCAGTAAAGATATTAGATCGCGATGTAAAGTTTCTAAGAAAAAAGTCTATCCCACTGGTTAAGGTTCTTTGGCATAAACATAGTTCTGTGGAGGCCACGTGGGAGCCTGAGGATGCAATGCGACAGCAGTATTCTCATCTATTCTGATCAGGTAAAATTTCGAGGCCGAAATTTTCTTTAAGGGGGTAGAGTTGTAACGCCAAAAAAATCCTTTATAATTATTCTCGTATGTTTGTAACACAAATATCTGTCTGCTTCAGTGGTTAAGTGTTCTAGGAGTGCATGAGAAGTCTTGGGTTCAAGCCTTAGCTTGGGCATAATTTTGTTTTTAATTGAGTAAACCCCTATCTTTAGCCAGTAGGCTTATAAATAAATGTTAGTAAAATATGTAAGAATGGGCCTGCTGGTCTAGTGGATAAGTAGAGTGGCAAAGTGTTGGTGGTCTTGAGTTCGAGTCCTGATGTGCGCCAGGGAGTGTTTTATTTTGCTGCTAGTGTCGTGTGGGTGTTTTAGTCTAACTGAACTACTGAAGAGTTGGAGTGAAATTTGAATTAGGTGGTTGAGGGAGGGGTGGACGGTTTTTGGGGAGTGGATTGAGGGATTTAGGGAGAAAAATAAGGATAGAAGAGTTTGAAGGTAACCAAAACAGGTGGTGGCAAATTCGGTTACTCAACTCATTCTCTTAGTTTTCGTTTTTTCTGCTTTGGTCTTTCTCTGTCGATTTTTGCATTTTCCCCCCACGTGTTGCCGTTTCTCTCCTCTCACTCTCCTAAATTCGGTGCTTTGGCATAGTTTCTTTCTTTTTTTTTTTCCAATTTTGCTGCTGCACGTACCTTCTTTGCTCTCTTAGCCGAATTTCAGCTTTATGCTCTCCCTTTCTGACGCTTTTCTTTATCCCTACTGTTCTTTTCTCCCTTTTCCCTGGTGCTGCCGAACTGGCCCTTGAATTTTTCTCATCTTTGTGCATCCTCTTCGATCGTTCAAGACAAAGAGTGCATTCCTTCTTCACTGGTTATACGTCGGTAAGTAAGGGGTAGGTTATGATGATTTGGGGTAGTCGTTGCTTGGTGAAAAACCGTTTCTTTTTTTATTTCTTGTGTTTCTGTTAGTGATTACGCTTTGTTTGCAGCAGTAAATCATGTGGATCGAGACCCTTACCATACTTTTTCATAAGCAAACTGAGTTGAGGCGTCAGGGGTATTACTGAGCTCAGAAGTGTTTTACTGCGAATCCATAACAGGTGTGTAAACACAACTCTAGAACTGGAAATCGGCAAAAAGCTGAAAAATGTGATTGTCGTCGCCACACGGGCGTACGGCTGCATGTGACGCTTGTGTGGCAGGCCGTGTGACCGAGCATTGGTGTGTGATCGACGAGCCTGGCCGTGTGCGATACACGGGTCAGACCAAATTGGGCCGTGTGGGCCCCACGAGCGTGTGAGATTATTGGGCCAGGCCGTGTGATCTATACAGCTAAGGTCATTTTGGGCCTTGTGGGCCACATGGGCGTGTGGGCCTACATGGGCAAATTACATAGGCTTATGGGCCCATTTTAACTGTTTTGACTGCTAAGGTTGCACGGGTCGCCCGAGTCGACTGTGGACCTATTGTAGGGTCGATAAGATTACTTAGATCCCTAATTGACTGAATGACTATTATATCCATGTACTTTATATATATATATATATATATATATATATATATATATATGACTGTATTTTGAGCATGATGTTAAAAATTTACTGAATACATATATGATACCATGATTTGGCATGACATGGTTGTATTATCCATTACATGGGGATGGGTTTATATAGATCGGAGGAAGTGTACTGAAAGGCTTCAAGCCTAACTTACTGGTATCTCAGCTGTAAACTACTGTTTAGTGGCGCATTCGATACTTTTTGGAGTGTAGGGATGGGTGGGTTGATTATATCCCCACATGGAATATAGGGTTGGACAGAGATGGAGTGTAGAGGCTGGCTGGGTAGGACTTGTATTCTGCATATTTTGATACTGTACTGATACTGTAATGGGCCAAGGCCTATATGCATGACTGCTTCTATACTGAGATGGGCTAAAGCCTAAACTGATACTGTCACTGATTCTGAAAAGGGCTTAGGCCCAGACTGTGATTGCCTTCTGTCTGTTTGTTTGTTCTATATGGGATTACACACTGAGTTTTCGTAAACTCACACTTTTGTTTTAACTATACAGGTAATCCCCAAACATAGTCGAATCGGTGCAGCGGAGGACTTAACTATGGCCACACAACTCATTTCATTCTATTTTAGTAATTAATTATAATTTTGATTTTATTTTGGGGTATTTACTGTAATAATGGCCTCTTTGGATTTTCATGGATTATTTGGGATTTTTGTTGTTTTGATTTATAACTGCTAGTAGTAGGGATAAACAAGTTTTCAAAAATCAAACTTTTTTAACAAATTGCACACGAATACGCAAACTATTTTTAAAGCTTCCGCGATAAGTGTCATTTTGAAAAATAATAACGTTCTGAAAGTAAATAATTTTTTAAAAATGATTCACGTTTTGGAAATGAATGACACGTCCTAGAATTAACACAAGATAATGTAAAGGGGTTATATAAAAGAGGTTTTTGGCGGCAACTTACTTTTCAAAAAACACTACCATGTGACATCGCCAGATTCGGCCATAACATCTAGGCCAGGTTTGGGGTGTTACAAAACCTTATAACTTACCTTAATTCCCACAAATACAAAATAAAACAATTTAACTGAATAAATTTTCTATTACACCATTCATTTCATCAAGTGAGTTCATCGTATAAATATAACTCATGAAACATCTCTCTCAATATAATTCAAACTCAAACAAAGTATACCGTTGAATATATGCACTTTTACATTATATAATTATAATTTGTATAATTTCAATACTTTTATCATTCATCTTTATTTAATAGCCATATCATTTTAGAGCGACGTACTATAATAAACAAATACAAATACGTGATTATCCACCCAAAACAAGCATGATTGCTCAAACAAGCTTTACCATCTAAGAACACACTTAGGCACTGAGTACCAAGCCCGTAGGCTAAACATCCCTCCAAAAATATGCCTGGGCACTAAGTTCCAAACTCATAGGCTACATATCCTCCCCTAGAAACATGTCTAAATCATTGTGGATAACTCGATAATCCGCAAAAAATGCGAGATTCTAGTACAATTAATGAATATCTATATCATACAATATCTCATCTCATATAAACTCGTACAGTGGACAAATAACCCTATTGGCATGCCAATTGTATCCCATCTAAGCTCAATACACATTTCTAAACATTTCTTACAATTCAATCCTTTATCACCTCTTTGTATCAACTTGTGAACATTTTCAAATACACTACACAATTCAAATATAATCATTATAAAAATACACATAACTATATCGTTCAAATGAGTACTAAGGAACTGTTCAAATTTATCAATGCAAGGAAGCTACCCGTCAGCATTGGGAGGAGGAAGAAATCTTTTAAGGTTACCAAGACGGAAATATCAACCAATTGTTATGCATTATCATCAAACCCCTATAGAAGTAGAACTAGACATACTTCCGTTTGGTGACAAGTTATTTCGAGCAAGGTTGAAAAGCCATTGATCATTGTTGGTGTTGAACTTTGGACACAGAGTAGTAGCTCTGGTGCTTCGCCAAGGTAGGAATAAAAACATTTCATGGGCGAGCTTAGTTACCCTACGTCAGGAAGGTAATTGCCCTATTAAGATTGGCAAGGTTAACGTAAGAAATAAGAAGATGTTAGCCAGATGGTGTTTGCTCCAAAACAGTCGCCAAATTGGTATTGAAGGGAAGATATGAAATAGAGTATGTCTAACATTGGACCAGTCATGTAACCGCCAATGAGTTGGTATCTATAATTCATTTAGTGCAAGGGATCTGAAAAATTAGGTGGATCGAGAATGACGTAAAGGAATGAAAGGAGAACTAGGACGAATGATTTTGGTAAAAGGGTGAGAAGTGATGTAACCTCCCTAACCCAACCTAGACGTTATGGCTAGATTGAAAAGGCTACAATAGCAACCGAAATGGCTAAGCTAACTTTTGTTACTTTTGAAGACCTTAAATAAACTCATTTCAAGGAAAAACTGTAGTTGTACATTGAGTTAGTTTAAAAATATTCATTTAATAGGTCATCTGTACTTAAGATTCATTTTATTATTAACAATGTTGTTGTAGAAAAAAAAATCATTTGTTCGTCACTTTACTTAGTAAAAACTTGATGTTAACTAATGTAGTAGAAAAACCATTATTCATGTCATTTTGGAAATCTAGTTGCCTTATTGATTTTTTTTTTCTCAAAAATAGTTCCTTTGCAATGCAACGAAAATTAGAGAACAATGCCAAATTTTATTTAAGCCAGCGATCATGCAATTTTTGATTATTATGCTTGAGTAATCCATACATGTAAAAATCCCCAAATGAAAAGTTACCAAGCCATATACTAAAAATAATTAAAAGTTACAAACCAAAACCAATAGACCTAATAATACTTATTAAAGATAGTTCGAGGTCCAAGGCGATTCTCTATATATCAGGTCCAGTCTTAGTTTCGAGGTTTACCTAAAAAGTTAAACATTATGGGGGAGTGAATTTATGAAAACTTAGTGTGAATTGAACAATTATTTAAACAGGCATAAATATCAAATACAGTGAAACATAACATTAACAGAATAACATAGAATATCATTACATAGCCATTATCAAATCGATGTCAAACGGTGTAAGAGTATAGGGTGATGAAAATGATGCAATGCAGAATTTCCTACCCAAACTATCCGCTACACACCACAAATTCCCTAGAACTTGTTTACCAAACTCCAACGAATGCGAGCAAAGCTCAATGTGGTAAAACCATCAAATGAACATAATTGCAGAAAATCTGCCATTTAAAGAATAAATGCAATAAAATCACCAAATCTCCTCAAATCTCTAGTGCAGTGTAGTGACTATGAATAAATCCAAACTTAATATTATCAATCCCTACGGAATTCCTCTGTCAACCACAATATCAATCCCACCCTAATGCACATGTAAGATGTCATATAATCTCATACATAGACATGAATTTGATACTTTCACATTTCTTTGGCATGATCAACACACCCTCATATTATCAAATACTTTCAATAAATAGGATCATTTATCCAACTTTCAATTCACCATTATAACGGTTTCGTAAAACATATCACAATTCTTTTTCGAGTGCATGTATAGCAGTCTTTCAAATATTTCATTGCAAATCATTCATACAAATATATCATGCGTACCTCATTCTCATCCAGAATCATGTTATACATACAATCAACATACACCATATCAACTAATCATCCACAACAATATCAATCACACAATTATTCACTCATTCTCACATTTTTTGCAAACATGCCAAACAATTAGGGCTAGAAACGTACCTGGTTCGACCACTTACAATTTAATTACTTAGCCATTTAGCCAAGCCTGACCAGCAAGCTTAGTCATCAATTATATCATTTAAAAAAAACATCAAA
Source organism: Gossypium australe (assembly GCA_005393395.2). Taxonomy (NCBI): domain Eukaryota; kingdom Viridiplantae; phylum Streptophyta; class Magnoliopsida; order Malvales; family Malvaceae; genus Gossypium; species Gossypium australe. The sequence continues at coordinate 25,417,899 of CM016616.1, read as the reverse complement.
ACATTCAAGTCAACGAGTTAGAACCCACACTTTAATTACGCTCTACTACAGCACACTTGCGAATCTCACGGTTTCTCCTTAAGACTTTCAAACAAACCTAAATTAAAAATCATCATCTAACTAAATTAATATACCACTTAAAAATCCCCCAAACACCCTTTTATGTGTTCAATCCAATCATCACAATTATATTGATTTTTCAGATCCAATCTAGTTAGGTTTCTTACACTGGTTTGATGCGAATCATATGCGCAAACGTCTAATAACTCGAGTTGCAGCTAGGATGTCAGATTAAACAATTGCAGACTGATGGAAGGGGTGAGTTTTGAAGTTTTATTTCTCATTTGAAGAATTTTGGTATTAGGCATCTATTGACTTATCCTCATACCTCTGAGCAAAACGGTCTTGTGGAACGCTAGCATCGGCACATAGTGGAGGCAGGTTTGGTACTTTTAGCTCAGGCTTCATTTTCATTATTCTATTGGAGCTATGCTTTTGAAGCTGTTGTGTATCTAATGAATTGTTTACCCACTAAAGCATTAAGCGGATTTCTCCTATCATGAAACTCTTTAGTAAACCACCAAACTATGAATACTTAAAGGTATTTGGTTGTCATTGTTATCTATTGACTAGGCATTATAATTGCCATAAGTTGTAATATCGTTCCACTCCTTGTGTGTTCCTAGGATATGCTGATAAGTATAGAGGGTATAGATGTGCAGATTCAAATGGTAGAATTTATATCTCCCGACATGTCAAATTTAATGAACATGAGTTTCCTTTTGCACAATAGTCACCAAGACCACCTAATGAAGTTATTGTCAATCATTGGTTAGCACCTAATTTGTTAGAATTTGTGCAGACCCTATCTGTTGCAATTACAATTCCATCCGTTCCTGGCACAACACCTTCTTCACCCATGGCAGATGTCTTTAGTATATCAATGCTTCCTTCTTCGATTATGGTACATAGTTCTTCTCCAGTTGAAACAAATGGTAATTCTGATATGGCATTTGGTAATCAGCACCCCATGGTAACTAGGAGCAAGAATGGCATCTTCAAGCCCAGAGCCTATGTGTTTGAATTCAATCAGATTGAGCCAAGGGAGATACATGAAGCCATGACCATTCCTTCTTGGAAGAAGGCAGTTGATGATGAACTATAGGCGTTAATTAAAAATGGAACATGGGATCTTGTATCTACACTAACTGATCATAATATGGTAGGATGCAAGTGGTTGTTTAAGAATAAAATCAATCCTGATGGTAGTGTGGCATGAAACAAGGCTCGATTGGTTGCACAGGGCTTCTCACAAGTAGCTGGTACAGACTATCATGAAACGTGTAGCCATGTTATCAAGGCTAATACATTTTGCACTATTCTTGTTGTTGCAGTTTCTCAACAATGGAAGATACGATAAGTGGAAGTCAATAATGCATTTCTAAACGGTGAGTTGTCAGAAACCGTGTACATGAAACAACCCCCAAATTCAAAGTATGTGATTCAACAGGCCATCCTCTAGTGTGCAAACTTAAAAAATCATTATATAGACTCAAGCAAGCACCTCGTGCTTGGTTTGGTACATTGCATGCTTTTCTAGTCAATGATCTTTAATTTCAAAACTCTAAGGCTGATCCTTCCTTGTTTTTTAAAAAGACTTCTACTAGATATGTTATTTTGTTGATATATGTAAATGATATTTTGATAACAGGTTCACTCGAGGCTAAGATAGATGAAGTTGTCAAATGTCTTCATCATAAATTTTCTCTCAAGGATCTTAGACATTTAAACTACTTTCTTGGGCTAGAGGTTACTCAACAAGATCATGGTATGCATGTTTCTCAGACGAAATATGCCCGAGAGTCACTTGAACAAGCAAGAATGGTTGTTTCCAAGCCAGTGCCTACTCTAATGGTGAGTGCTCCTACACTGTCTACACATATAGGAACTAAGTTGACAGATGGCACATTGTATAAGAAAGTTTTGGGAGGTTTGTAGTACCTATGTTTGACACGACCTGACATTGCATTTGTATTGAATAAAGTTAGTCAAAATATGCACTCACCACATGATGTGCATTGGACGGCTGTTAAACATATTTTAAGATATGTTAAAGGAACTCTTGATTTTAGGTTGTATTTTCAACCTTTAGAGTCACACTAATGGGGTTCTCATATGCTGATTGGGCAAGTTCTTTGGAGGACAGGAAGTCTACATCTTGTTATTGTATCTATCTTGGAGCCAATCTCATTGGTTAGTCGTCTAAGAAACAATATGTGGTCTCTCGTTCCACCACGAAAGCAGAATATAAAAGTCTTGCCAATGCCACTTCAGAGCTTGCCTGGTTTCAGTCGTTACTTGTTGAGCTTGAACTTGTTCCTACTGGTGTACCAACCATATGGTGTGACAATACAAGTATTGTATGTTTGGCTTCAAATCCGATCCTTCATGCTTGAGTGAAGCATGTTGAAATTGATCTTCACTTTGTTCAAGAAAAATTACCAATGGTTAATTGCAGATTAATTTTGTACTAGGTTGTGATCAAATTGCAGACATTTTAACTAAGCCATTGACTATTAGTGCCTTTGAACACTTTCGAGAACAACTCGATGTTATCTCACTAAACAATTTTTCTAAAGAACACGGGGAGAATATTAGCAGACTGAGTAACTAAATCAGTTGAATTAGATTTTTGTTAGCTTCAGCTTTAACCATCTCTCATTCTTGTATATGTACTCCTGTATAGCTTAATCAATGAATAGACTTAATAAAAAGATTTATTTCTATTCATGAGTTGTTTGCTTTTCTATTAATAATGACTTGTTACTTGCATCTTAGATGCCAACTAGCTCAGCGTATGAGTCTTTAGATTATGGAGTTGGTCGATTTAATGGGTTTGAGACAATATTTTTACCTGAACTATATTTTTTGAGCCTACTATATCAAAGGTGACATTCAAAGAAAGTAACGTCTATTTAAGTAATTAAGTAGATAATATTTCGAAACCTCTCAAAAATATTAAGAAGCACATTCAACTTGAAAAAGATATTTCATGCACATCTTGATACTTTAATGGTCTTGACATATAAATATATAAAGACGTACATGCGTAATATGTATTAAATAATTTTTCAATAGATCCCTAGGTGAAGCAGCTACGTGCTTAATTTTTTTTTTTTAAAATAGCATTCATCAATGTATATCCAATTTTACAAATATATATTCTTAGTCAAATCCTTTCAATCCACATGGTATAAAAGAAAACTATGTTCAAATTACTGAACAAAACATGATTGAAAGATTATTATCTCCCCAAAGACGAATTTAGGGGCTGGCAGGGCGGGTCTCTTTTAAAATAAAAAATTATTGTTTTGGTCCTTTAAAAAATTTTAAAATTTTAAAATAATAAAAATAAACTTACACTTTGACCCTTATAATTATGACAATTTAATTTAATTTTTTAAAAATTATAAAATATAAACTATTAAAAATTAAAATTTTATTTCAACCCCTAAAAGAATTTTTCGCTTCCCCCTGTATATATATATATATTTTTTTATCATTTAGATAAAGTGGTCAATACAAAAGTAACCAAAAAAAATAATCTTTATAAACTTTAAAAATGATATAAAAGAATATATGTATATATGATTCAATTACTTTGAGAAGTGATATAATTTTGGATGTAGTATATGTAATTGATTCCCATGACGTAAACTCCAATGACCATTTTCAATACATAAAGTTAAAATATCTCCATGTTGTTTAAAGATGCTCGGATTCTTACCATAAAAATCAACTTTGCAGATTGTTTTTGACAGAATCTATATGATAAAAAGTGGGCAGAACGTCAGCTTTATCAATTATTAAAATCAATGCAAAACTACGAGCTTAATTAATATTTGACAAGTTGGGCTAATTTAGTTACGCTTCAAACATCTAGATGATATCTACTCATGAATTACATCATTTCATCGGTTGAGAGATAAGCCCCTCTTCCTTGAAACTTGTGAGCAATATTAATTGATGTTGAGTTTTTTTTTTTTGTTATCTTACTAGTGATTTTTTAAATATTTTATTAAGTTAGACATATTTTATTATTATTTTTAAATATATCATAATGGGTATATGCATTGTTTTACTAATAAAATTAAAAAAAAATTAGATGAATGAGTTGGGCTAACATTTCGTAAGACTGTCCTCTTTCTAGGCTGATTTAACCATTATTAAACAAAGGATTTAAATGGAATAGAGGGATGGAGAATTTAAATTTGATAAAATTTTGTGGACAAAATGCTATCGGTGGTCTTAATTTCTAGTAGGACCCTTGAAACAAAGTTTTAGAAATAAAGCAATTTAGATTTGTGGATTAAAATGTGAGCCACGTCAAATTAATATTGTCTTATCAACACTTGATAATCCCATCCATTATCTTTTCTCATTTTAACTGATAATAACAAAAAGTGCAGATTATTATATTAATTAATAATCTACACATAACCTAGTCCCACCACCACCATTCCTGTTACAATAATTTGAAGGTTGTAAGTTCTATAGAGCTTAACTGTATAGTGTTTTTTAATTTAGCTAGTTTGAGATATGGAGTTATGATTAATTTAAGATATATGATTAAAAAATATCTAAATTTCAATATAAAATATAAAAAAATATTAATTAGAACAAAAAATAAAAGTTATCTAAATATTCTTTTAGGTTTTCTTAGAGAGGTTCTGGTAAGGATTTAATATTATGTAAGTTTTAAATTAAAGATTTTTTGCATGGAAATTATATAAAAAACCAACCTTATTAAAATTGGTTTGCTGGAAAAACCTTATTCAAAGCTACCAATTATAAAAAAAAAAAAAAAGAAATCAACAATCGAAATTATTGTCTCCAACCTCGTGGAGAGGATTCCTCTTGGTGGTACTTACAAGATCCAAGGTTCATCGCTTCCCCTTCTAATAATATTATCTCTAAGATTCGAGCTTTTTCATCTTCTTTTAAGAATGTAATATATTATCTAACATTAATTATAAATATTTTCATTTATAAATCATATTTTACTTTTTTTTTAATATTCACAGTATCTTAAATGCAATTAAATATAGGGGTAAATAAATTTTAAATTAATTAATTCAATATGAATATTTAAAAAATATTGTAAATAAAAGTAGTTTAAATATAATAAAATACAGGTATCTAAAAAAAGAGAAATAATTGGTGGTTATAATTAAAAGTGGATGAGTTTTGGGGTCAATGGCTGTCATGCTGAGTTCATGAAGTCATGAGTCAAACCGTGTTAGGAAGTTTACTATTTCTGAATCACTCAAAGAAAGCGAAAGAAGTGGGGAAATAGTTCCTGATTCTAGAGGTTGACTTTTCACATTTTATTCATAAAAATTACCTTATCACTAGTAAACCTCCATAAATGTATATATATATATATATGTTTTCATTCAGGGTTTATTGCAAGTTAAAATAAATAATTCTTGTAAATTTTTTTTATATAAAAATCCATTCATTTTTTATTTTTGAAATATATTAAACTGATGAGCTTTATTAATCAATCTTGTGAAAACTGAAGAGATGATATTGATACATAAGATATTATATTCAAAGTAAATAAATGCTTTTCACGTATAATCCAAAAGAACCATCCATTTGTAAGGAATTAAGAGCAAAAAGAGGTTAAATGGCTTTTCATAGTTTTATTATAACCTCTAAAGTCATAATCAGGTTTCAACAAAATAAGTAATAAAGTGAGAGTGGATAATGAAAGATAGATAACATATATTATTGAACAGTTTATGTCTATCTCTTTCCCAATTAAGCCAAGTGGCAATCAGAGAAGTTGGTTCTAACAATTAATTGAAAATTAACTGATCACTATATATCTCGTATCTATTTCAGGGTTTCACCAAGAAGATCTCATACCCACATCTTCACATGTTATTTCGTGTGAGTTTGGGAAATCCATTATTTTGAACTGATTCTTTTTTTTTTTTTTTTAAAAAAATATATAATTACATTTAATGAAGATAAAGTGATCAATGATCTCCATCCTAAGATGTTACCAGGTTGTTTCAAATTTAATTTGATATTTTTTGATTCTGATCATGCTTAAAATTATCCATAGTCCCTCCACAACTCATAAATAGGAGGATAATGCGTTTTATACTTCTATATTAACATCAATATTCATGTCAATCAAGCTGAAATTCGTGATTTAAAAAGAAAAAACGTTAAATACTCATCCAAACAAATTCAATTTTAATTTGATTTTTGTAAAAGAGTTTTTTTAACGCAAACAAACTATTATCTACCTTTTTAAGTCATTCACGGGGTCTTGATAAGTGGCAATGTGTCCCTTTCTATAAATTTCTAAATATTAAATTAATATGTTTAAATTTAAAAACAACACATCAATGTCTTAAATTTTCTTTAAGCAGGAAGGAAGATTTCTCCCTATCAAGAAAACAAAGCACATTTGGTTATTGCATTTAAGGATTTTAGATGTTATTAAAGTAAGTAAATCAAGTTAAATAAGAAAACAATGAAGGAAGCCTTAGGACGACTTGTTGAAAGGGGCGAAAAAAGAAGTAACGCAAAACATAATAACCAACTAAATTACTCGGAAAATTCTTCACTTGTCGCCTATACGACCAATTCTAAAGTTTTTAAGGGTGCAAAGACTCCTGACTCAATCTTTTCACCCTTATATATTTCTTCTTTTATAAACAATTTTTTTATTATAAATATTCAGATTCTTTTTTAAATTAAATACTGTCAATATTTTATTAATAATTTGAGGATAAAATGGAAACTCAAATGGTTTTATTTAACCGCAACCCCTTGCTGGCATTCAAAACCACTTACTGACCAAAATAAAATTATAAAAATTGTAATGTTTTACTAGAATGACATAATTGGATAATTATTTTTTGAGGGACTAAATATATAATTTTATCAGGGGCCAAGACCTATATTTATGCCTTGAGTATTAGGTTATGTAGAATTTTGCGGATTCTAGATATTAAAGAAACTAGAATCTCTAGAAATAGATAATAAAAGAAGTGAGAGGTTGGGAAGCTGGGATGTCAAGCTCATGTGAAGAAGGTTTTGGTTAAGAGTTATATCATTTCATAATTCGGTTCAGAATAGTTTTTTATTTTTATATTAATTTTTTGTTTTTGATTTTTAAATTTATTTTAATAAAATAAACTTTTTATGTACTTTGAATATTATTTAGTAAATATTTAAAGTTTTTTTCATAAATATTTTAAAATAAATAAAAATCAATAACTTTTTATGTTTTTTAAAATTTATATAAAAAATTTAAGTTATTGTTATACTATTTTAAAAATATAAAATAATAATTAATTTTAATTTTAAATCAAATAAATAAAAATTCAACTTGAGTTAGTAGGCAGAATTGTTAATTTGTATTTCGTAGACTTCCTAAACATTTGTACTTAAATTTATTTTTAGTTTTTCGGTTTTGGTACTCCGTTGGTGAAAGAAAGGAGTTTGCACTTTAGAGGAGTAGCGGCCAGGATAGGTATTACCAAGTGAATATGCTTAAAAATCTTTCGTAAAAAATCATTTGTCTTTTATGTAATTTTTATTTTTTTAATCTATTAAATTTATATTATTTGTTAAATCACCTAAAATGGATAAAAAAGTTAATATCTATTAAGTTTACTGACATGACATATATTTGAATTGCCATGTCAACAATTATTTTTAAAATTAAAAAATTATTAAAATTATGTAAAAAGTGTAAAACTTATAAAATATAGATTTAATGTGATCTGATAAATAATGTAAGTTTAAGGGTTTTAAAAAACCGAAAAATTAAATAGAAAACTAAATTATAGAATGGAGGGTCAAATAAATCGATATGAAAAAAAAATTAAAAGGGGAAAGGAGTTTTAAAATGAATATTGGTCCCTTTTTACATTATTCTAAAAGGTTAAATTAATTATTGCTTTTAATGTTGAAATTAAATATACATACATATATATATATATATATATATATATATATATACTTCCAATACGTAGAATGTTCATAAGTAGGCTCCCTATCAAGAAAACAAATGCACATTTGTTGATTACAATTAAGGATTTATATGTGAGAATCTTATAAGAACATAAGATAACAAGTTAAAATAATACAACTCTTGTAATAAAAGAAGCCTTTTTAGACGACATGTTGAAAAACCAACAACAAAGTAATGGTACAAAGACTCACGAGTCCATGTTTAAAGTTGTCGAGGGTACAATGACTGCGAGACCAACTTGGAAAATTCTTCACTGCTGCTCGCTTATGGGACCAATTTTTAAAGTTATATATATTAAGGCTTCAAATACTAAGTAGTCAATGTTTTCACCATTTTATATTTATTTATTTATTAATAAAATAAAATAATAACCTATGGGTAAAAAAGAGAGATGAAAATGGCAAAACCCAATGAGGCATTCAAAAACAATCATAAATCCCTAAACTTCAAAGATCACATACACATCATTGCATGGCCCCATTAGTATTTTGATTTTGACTATTAACCCTAAAAGTTTGATGCATTGTCTCACCAAACTAAGCCATTGCTGCCTCTATATAAACCCCTTTTCCCTCCCTCTCTTTTCACCAAACTCAAAACTTGAAAAACCCTTTGTAAATCTCTAATTAGCTCTTCCTTCCATCTCGTAACTTTGAGTGGTCTTCATGGATAAGCTTGTTGTTATCCTAATTTTCCTCACCCATTTCTTCATTTTTCCGCCAGGCAACTTCGTCAATGGTGCCACCATAACATCCTGTACCCAAACCCCGTACCCTGATGTGTGCAACTTTTACTTGGGAAATACTCTTAATGTTGCAGCAAACCTCGATCAAACCCAATTCTCGTTCCGCGATGTTGCCATTCAGGTGACCCTTAGCCAAGCAGTTCAAGCTCACAAGCTCGTCTCGTCGATGGACTCGAGTTCGTTCGACCAACGAGCCAAGTTAGCTTGGAACGATTGCGTGGAACTTTATGAGGACACCATTCACCATCTTAATCTATCCAAGACCACTAACAATTCAATTGATTCTCAAACCTGGTTAAGTGCAGCAATTGCCAACCAACAAACCTGTCAAAATGGCTTCATTGACTTCAATCTAGCCTCTCATTTACAAACCTTACCATCCATGTTAGGAAACTTTACCAAGTTGATCAGCAATTCTCTAGCCATAAACAAGGCCACCACTGTTACATCCTCTACTTCCCATAGTAACTTCGCTAAACAAGTTACCAATCGACGCCTACTTTCCGATGGATTTCCGGCTTGGCTTTCGGTTGCCGATAGGAAGCTCTTGCAAACTACCGGTGCACCACCAAAAGCCGATATTGTGGTGGCTCAAGATGGCTCTGGTAACTTTAAGACCATAACGGAAGCTGTGGCAGCAGCTGGGGGGGGCAAAAGAACTGTTATATACGTGAAAGCTGGAGTTTATAAGGAAAATGTGGATATTAAGGGAGCAGCTAAAAATATAATGTTGATTGGGGATGGTATTGATGCCACCATCGTTACCGGTAGCAAGAATGCTCAAACCACAACCACTTTTCGTTCAGCAACTGTTGGTAAGCTCTTTCATGCAACATGCATAAATTTTGTTCAATTAAGTAAAAAAAATTTAATAGTAAAAACACAAGTCAATTTTGACAACTTTTTGTCTGTCCCCTATTTCACCAACAATCACTAAAAGTAATGATTAAAAAAATAACAATCATCAAACATTACTTTGTACAACATAACGAAAAAATAATAGTAAAAAAAGGCAAATAAACATCCTTTTCTACCTTTTTGACCAACAACTTCATAATTAAGAGTCGTTAATTTCTTCTTTCAGGTGTTTCGGGTGACGGCTTCATAGCTCGTGACATGACCTTCGAGAACACCGCCGGACCCCAGAAACACCAGGCGGTGGCCCTCCGGTCTGGCTCCGATTTCTCGGTTTTCTACCGTTGCAGCTTCAAAGGTTACCAAGATACCTTATACGTCTACTCTCAACGCCAATTTTATCGCGACTGCGACATTTATGGAACTGTGGACTTCATATTCGGTGATGCCGTTGCCGTGTTCCAGAGCTGCAACATCTACATCCGTCGACCAATGAGCGGCCAAAAGAACACCGTCACGGCACAAGGGAGAACCGATCAGAATGAGAATACGGGCATAGTCATCCACAATTCACGAGTGACAGCGTCGTCGGATATGAAGGCGGTTCAGGGTTCGTTCAAGAGTTATTTGGGGAGGCCATGGCAGAAATATTCAAGAACTGTGTTCATGAAAAGCACTTTGGATGGACTGATTGATAGAGAAGGTTGGTTACCATGGAGTGGAAATTTTGCTTTGAGTACTCTTTACTATGCTGAGTATATGAACACCGGTGCTGGAGCAGATACTAGTGGAAGGGTGAAATGGGGTGGATATCATGTTATAGGTCCCACAGAAGCCGCAAAATTCACCGTGGGGAATTTTTTGGCCGGAAATTCTTGGATTCCGGGCACCGGAGTGCCATTTGATGTTGGACTGTGATAATTTTCTTGATTGGGTTTATTTTCCCATTTGGAAAATGTTAATAGGAAAGTGACCCAGATGTTGGAATTACTTCGCTTTATAATAGCACGAGTCAGTATACATAGGAGATAGTAATATTATTATATGGTTGAATTTGTCAAAAGTGATTCTGAAAAAAATGTCAACAGTGGAAAAAGAAAATAAAACTGTTGTATAATTGGAATTAATACCATGCGTTTACGTTGCTTTTTTTTTTAATTAATTTTTCGTACAAATTAGAAATATATTTTAAAAGATAATACTAGTGCATGCTTGTATGGTTGTCAATCACACAAAAGCAGAATTTCTCATTTCATCAAGCTATTAGGCTAACTATACCAACTTTCAGATTTTAAGTTTGAGCTATATTATACTTGTATAAATCGATTAAAGTATTATATTGTATTTTGATTCTTCTATTAAAATATGAGTAAATTAGTCCTTATACATTAGATGAAAGAGCAAAATGATCCCTCTCTTAAGTTCACAAGCATCTCTTAATGACAAAATCGATTAATGTTTATAAAATTCTTCAATCCTTCTAAACAAAAGATATTATGAAACTAAGGCATTCTAACAACATTTAAGACTCATTTTCCAAGAGTCTAACTTTTCTCTTTGCCATCACCGATATTCATCTTGTTTTCATGGCTTTTTAGGAAACTCTTGAGACAACTGCTATTTCTAGTCATGTGTTTGGAACATCCATTAACAACGTGCACACATGACTAGTGGTAGCCATCAAAGATTGATGTGCAACAATAAAAACACTTCTAGTCTTTTCTTCTCCATACTAACTTTTTCTTTGGCCCTTAATAGCTTTTCCTCAAGTTGCAATCGGAGTACCATCTCGGTGTTAGTTTCTTAGATCCTTTAGAGGCTTAAAACACCTTAGTCTGAAATGCTCTGCAGACCATAGTTGTGGCAAATAATCTCATGAGTATGCTTGTTATACCTCTTTGTATGGATAGTTTCAACCTTCTTGGAACATTTAGGTTGGTCAGCAACTCATTTGGCCTTGACAAACACAATTGGTTGTACTATTTTATCTTTTTGTCCACATAGCTAAGTGCACCGTTACTAGATTCTCTTCAACTATTTGTCAAAATCTCATCCAACTTGTCATTACAATAACCAAGTTTCTTCAACACAAACTCAGCAAAGGTAAGTTCTTTCAGTTTTGTTTCCGATGATCGAGTCAATAAATATTAGTTATTAATATTAACTAGTCTATTATAGAATTATATTAATTTTTGACCCGATAATTTTGTTGATTGAATGGTCAATTAAGGTATAATGAAAAACTCGTAAGAACGGTGTAAGTTAATCGCTATTGATTTTTATTAAAAGGCTTATTTAGTGAATGTGCAAGGGCCCAAGTGGCAAATATACCATTTTTATTATAGTGGACAGTTATGACTTTAGTTTTATTTTTCTATTGAAAATTTATAATTAAAGGTTAAAATAATAATAAACATTAATGGAAAACAAAGGTGAAAAGAAAGAGAATTTTTCATTATCATATTCTCCACCGTACAACACCATTGAGAAGGAGAAAAGAACCTTCAAAGTATTTTGAATATTCGACCCTTGCATGTGAGTAATTCTGAGGCCCAATTTTTGTAAAGTTTATGTTTTTGAGATTGTTGTGACTTAATCTAGCTAGCCCAGGAAATATTTCATAAAACTATTAAAGTTTTGAAATGTTTTTGTTGTTAATAGCTTGGTTGTAAGCTTAGATTTGATCATGTCCTAAGTTGTAAAATGAAATTGATTAGTTTAGGGACAAAAATGGAAATATTTTCTTTTGGCATGGAAATTCTGTAATTATTTATTCTAGAGGGCTATATAAAGATGTATGTAAAATTGGATTGAAAAATGAGGCTTAATTTTGAAAGATATGATAGTTTCAGTTTTAGAGGCTGAACTAAATAAATTACAAAACTTCAGGGAAACTATGTATAATGAAAGTTGGTTGTCATATGTCTTAAATAAGATGTTATAAGGTAATGAAACTAATATTTTGAAATGAATTATCATCTAGATCAAGAATTGAATCAACTGATAGACAATCGAGAAAAAGGAAAAATAACAGACTAGTCCCTCTCACTTTTGCTATTCTGCTTGTACTTGGTGAGTTCATAGGATATACTAATATATATACTGATTTGCACTATGGTGCCTACTGGTTTGCACTTTGGTTCCTACTTTAAAGCGTTTCGATGCCTACTAGTGTAGTGTAGTTACCCGCGTATCTATATCTATTCACTTAATTCATCAGGTTAAAGGTCAAAAAGGAAATGCATTGCCTAACTCTATATAGTAAATGGAAATGAAGGTGTTCATACAATTATAAGTGTTCTTATGCTTGATTGAGCTAAATGATATATTCGTTTGATAGTTTTGATGAATTGATACTAGTCTGAATGGTTTGAGTAAACTTATGGATTATATGGATGTATATGAATTATTCACCTTTCAGTTGAGATATGTTGTGTCAGGAAACTTAGGTAAATTTATTAGTTTGATATGTTTAATTATGAAACAAGGTAAGTTTATTGTTTTAACATTCATGAGCTTACTAAGTATATGTAATGTTTACTCGATTATGTTTTCCCGTCTTATAGTTATCCTTTGCGAAAAGTGAAGATCGGATCAACTAGGAGCTCACACTTTCTAGTTTTTGTCTCGGTAAACCTTTTATAGTTTAAGATTCAATTTTGTGGCATGTATATAGGCATGATATGTATAAAGGTCATTTGAAAGATAATGGTTTTGATTATGCATATAAAACTTGTCCTTGGACATTTATGGTTTGTTTACAAACCTTGACAAATGTTTATGTTTGTGAATGGTTTAATGTCTAGTTGATGGATATAGAATTGGATGAGCATTGATGTGTGCATCGTGATTATTGGAATGAATTTTTTGCTATAAAATGTTTAGATAAATTGAGATGGTTCACTTTGGATTGTATGTAATTGAGGTGCCTTGAGACATATTGGTTAGAAGTTGGAAATGGTTATATTTTTTTGCATGATTTTGTGCATTTTGGCAGGTCTAAGAATTGGTTGTTACATATACATGGCCTAGGTGAAGGGTTGGTTTTGGTGATTTGCATGAAAATGTTCATTTTTGCATACATGGGCTAACACACAGCCGTGTGTCACACATGGGCAAGTGGCACGGTTGTGTGTTCTTTATCAAATAGGAAGTTTTGGGCAAACACAATTTTAGTTTGTTACACGGGCTAGCCATACACCCATGTGGTACTATTGATTTGGTCACTAGATTTTTCACACGGTCTTAGTTTGTCACACTGCCTGGCTATACGACTATCTGATTGTTTGTAAGTTTTTGCATTTAGGTCCACACGGCTTCAGTAAGTTACACAGCCTGGGCACATGACCGTGTGGCTCTAGTTTCAAACTATCACCCTTTGTAACACGACTTATGCACACGACTGTGTGACCCCATTTGAAAAATTTTCAATTTAGTTTTTGCATTTAGATCCATACGGCTTCAGCGAGTTACTCAGCCTGGACACACAATCGCGTGGCTCCAGTTTCACACAATCACCCTTTGTAACACGGCCTATGCACACGATTGTGTGACCCTGTTTTGAAAATTTTCCTATTTATATAAAATTTTTCAATTTAGTCCTTAGTTGTATATAGGTCAACTTAAGAGCTTTTGTAAGCTCGGTTAAAACTCAGATTTGTTTGTAAATTATGTTAAATATTGTTTATGAACTGTTTTGATTGTTTATTTGAATGATTAAATTTAAAATTGTATATGAACTATTCCATTAACTATTATAGTATATTATAGCTCTAGTCTGGTGACCGGATCGAGTGAGGGGTTTTACAAAAAAAATGTACTTTACTTTGATCCACTTCACTAGCTTTTAATTCTCTATTTCAAAAAATGAGTTTTCTACCTAAGAGTCTACCATTCACCTTATATACTTGATCTAATTTATACAACATGATTTTGTAAGTCTTCATGAAATCTCTAGTTGGTTTAGAGTTAAAGTAACTATAGTTGAGCAATTGGTTGGTTTTATTGAAAAATATTGACAATCGAATTTATATTTTTCCCAAACCAAAACCAAGCTGACCTTGGGAAAAACCAACTATACCTAACTGAATTGTATTTGAATTTACTTTTAACTTGTAAATGAACAAGACCTATTTGGTTTGATTTGATTGCTAACTATAAAGTTAATAAGGAGTAGATATCTTGTTTTTTTGAATGGTTTAAATGCATAAGGTAGGTAAGGGGTGACAAAATAGACACAAAAAGAAACTTTTGGGACTTTGACTATTACATGTTCAAACAAGAAATGGAACGACATCTTTGGTGCAATTAAATTCGTTGGGTTGGCATGTTTGACTTTAGATTTAATCTCGTTAATTCATCAAATGAAGAAGTATGGACATGCAAGATGGGATTAACGAGATTATTTTTTATTCTATTGACTTGGAAAAGAAAGGTGAATCTTAAAGTGTTGAAGATATCCATCCTTATTCTTATTTCTTGAAAGAGTTTTAAAGCTGTTGGAAGATTTGTTTATGAAGGTTGTTATGTGATAAATACTCAGGATAATTAGTGAGATAGTTTCAGCTTTTAAATAGGATTTTAAAGCTTATCAAAATTTTGTTGGATGGAATCTTGTATTAGCCTATAAATAAGCCACTTGTGGCATCACTTTGTATGCAATTTTTGAGTTTCTTTGTTGACAACTTTGCTATATTTTCTAGTGGTAATTTTGTGACTTTTTTAGGTATTATGTGGAAAGTTTATTGATTGTATTATGATGTATTTAGGTGAGCAATTTTTAACAACTGGTGTTGGTGTTAGGGCTAAAATTACTTATTTGTGTAAAAGTAAATTGAGCTTAAGTCAATAGATAATCTGAACAATTGTTGAATAAAATCATTTACTGAGCGAGGCTCCATAAAATAGGATTGGTTAATTTTAATTGCGTAAAGAAATACCGTGTGTTAATTCGCTCCTTATTTTGCTCTTTGCTTCACTTTGCATTTAATTTGTTTAGTTTAATTCTATTGCAAAAATAATTAGAACGAAACGGTTTTTCAAGTGCAAACTGAAGGCTTTCTCAAGAACTAAACGTCACTGTGATTTATGCTTATTGAATCATATGGAAAGAAAAGTGTATGGCTATTATATAGAAAAATTAAAGAGCATATATCTCAAAAGGTTATCTAATGGATAGTAGTTGTTCTATAAGAAAGATTAAGAGTGCTGAAAATAAATCATAAAAATAAAGTAGCTCAAAGAAGTATGGCAATAAAAAAAAAGAAAAAAGAAAAGTAGAAAAACTTGATTAGGGATGAGTCAAGCTCAACTATGATGGTGTATTCTGCTTTAACACAAAGAATGTTGGGATTTAGTGCCCTTAGTGTAGTGATATCGTCAAATGTAATAGTAATTTTTCAAACAAATTAGCTTAATAAAACTCCATTCTCATTATTATCTTTTGCATAATGTCCACAACGATTTTTGCACACAAAGCAAAATGAAAGAAAATATTTTCTCATTGATTATATAATGTTTAACTAATATTTTGTCGCATTATGTGGTTGATCATAATGTAAGAAGACAACTTATATTAGTAAATAATTTAAATTATTCATAGTCTAAATGAAATTGAGCAAGTTGATTAAAAGATTATTGCACCACTTGTCAAGTCCAATTAGGGAGATACCTTATATTGGGTATCAAAGCGAATGACTCTTAGAAAATAAAGATATAGATGTCATTGTTTGGATTGACAGTACATTGGGTAGCACCTAAGAAGAATAAATCCAAGATCCATTTATGAATTTATTCACTTTTGACATTTATAGTGTAGCTTACTTCAATCCTAAGTAAGTGACGGACTAAGTGTGCGTGACTTGTATACTTTTATGTATCAAAAGCTTAAGTTCAATTGGTAATAGAGCCGAAATCTAGTACATTGAGTATATGACTTTTGTATGATATAGCTTCACTTATAATAGTGGAATTCATAGCCTAATAAATGGTAAATGGTTTCCTCTCATTGACATTACATGATATATGGAAATATAACATGGCCATGAGCCATTTGTCTAAAGTTGAATGATTTAATTAATATATGTTAGTAATTGACTTTTTCCATGAAGGAAGATGTAATGGTTACCGTAAGATAAAATAAGGTCATATTAGGAGAATGAATTTTATCCCAACTAGATTAAGGATGTCCTATGAGGGTATCACATATATGATATGGTCATTGGACAACCACTTAATAAGTAGCTTTTGTAATGATATATAATGGGGAGAGCTTAGTCATGGTACCATGACTAAATAATGTTGTAATTAATAAACGAAAAGTTAGAACTTAATTTACAAATATTTTGAGCCCTAATTATATATGTTAAATCAATCTCTCCGCTAGTTTGGTATATCATTGGTTGTTTTCATTTGAAGCAATGATGTGAATATATGAAAACGATAATTAGAGAAATAGATCGTGCGTATCACTATCCACAGTACATGCATTTTCTCACCATAAACAATAGAAGACTTAGTAATTAAATTAATTTCTTTGAATTCTTATTTAATTAAATTGTAATTAAATAATTAAAATTCGAAGTAGAAATTAAATCAATTAGTTATCACAGTTTCATAGAACGAGATAATTAAATTTATTTACTCCTAGATTCTAATACAGTAAAGTCGTCACGATTTTAATGGAATTAGAATTGTGTTAAAAAATAATTTAATTAATTGAATAAATAATATTTTGGGTATACGAAAATTGTTTATTAGGTTGGATAAATTATATAATTTGGTTTAAAGTTTAGATAACACATATAATTGTGTCTAATACATGAAAGACCCAATCGAGCCCATTTTTATGTGATGGGCAACAATCTTACGTATCTCAAAAAAGGGTGTGTCACCCACCCTAGTATACTCTTAGTGGGAGTATATTTTTCCTATTAAAATATTATTGTTCAACCACACCTTGTTCAATTGAGACTCTTGTTATTTTCTCTATAAATGGAGATTATAGGCTAAGTCAATTTACACCAAATTAAGCATAATTACTCTACTAGAAATACTGAAATTTATTCTACCCAAATAAATTCTATTTTTGTGAGAAATCATTTTTGGTTTCTAGCCCATGGAGAGTTTTTTATATTTTCACTGAATATCAATTAAAGTTTTCATTGCATTTATCGGTTGGTGAATAGAGCCCACATTTTAGCAAGGAAATGTCAAGAATAGCGAAAAATATTGAATGGTTGAAAATCGGGATTCGAATCAAACCATTATTGAATAACACAAGTACGAATTTGGTAAAAGGGTTTATTGTTATAAAAATCACAAAGGTTCAATTTTAGAAAAAAATTAAACTTCTTCTATAGAATAAAATTGCTTTCTAAATCGTAATTTTCCACCAAAGAATATAGGTGTGGGTGTAATAGTTAAAGATGTTAAAGGTTGTCTAACAATAGGAACTAAGAATGTAACACCCTGAATAATTTATTCCCATTTCTATAAATATCTTACACAAGTGTGTATCTGCTTTAGTGGCTAAGTGTTTTGGGTGTGTGTATGAGGTCTTGGGTTCAAGTCCTAGATTTATTAATTTTGTTGTTTTTGATCTAAGCCTTACATTTATTCAGTAGGCTTACATTTAGTTTTCTGTACAGTCATATCAGAATGAGCCTGCTAGTTTTGGTGGAAAAGGGGGTTTGTTGTGTTGAAGGTCTTGTGTTTGAATCTCTACGTAAGCAAGGGAGTTTAATTTTGCTTGATTTTATGATAATGGTTCGGTGGTGTTGGGATTCTGTAGTAGTTGTTGGTTAGTGGGTTAGTGGGGAGTTAGGATTTTATTTAAATTAAGATTAAATTGTTTAATTTTTATTTTATTTTATTTTATCTTCCCAAAAATTCCTCTATTCTTCTGACATTCTCTTTTCCAAAACAAAATTCCCAATTTTTGTTCTTCTTATTTTCTTCACTCTCTGGCGGAATTAAACTCTTTTTTTCCATTCTTTGACTTTGTCTGAAATCCTTGTTTTTTGTGCTTCTCGAATGTTTGGTTTTGGTGTAGACGGTAAGTGAGTTCGCATTATTCGGCTTAGATTTGAAGGGTTTGTTAATTGATGGCTAAATTCGTTGTGGGTATTCTGTTTTTAGGTTTCGAAGGGATCGGGATTACTTTTGCATCATAACCATAACAGGTGTGTACCCATTACGCTGAAAATCGGGTTTCGACGAAAGCCGATATTGCAAACTGTCGACGCCACACGGGCGTGTGGTCTCCCGTGTGGTTGGCCGTGTGTGAGGACACATCCATATGGTCGATGAAGGCATGGATGTGCGCAAGACACAGCCGTGTGAGCCACACGGGCTAGGCTAAGTTGGGCGTGTCTGTAACACCCCTAACCCGTATCCATCACCAGAACAGGGTTACGGAGCATTACCGAAGTTTACAGAATAATTATAGATGAATCGTGTCAAAATACTATTCATAACTGAAATCAACCATAATGTCCCTTAAATAGACCCTCGAGACCCAATATGTACAATAGAAACAAATCGGGACTAATTCGGAATCATAGAGAATTTTTCGCGAAATTTCAAATTTTTTCCTAAGTGCAGGGCTCACACGCCCGTGTGGTCTAAGGACATGCCCGTATGACCCTTAGACATGCCCGTGCCTCATGCCGTGTCTTACCCCGTGTAACTCTCTAACTTGTTCCACACGGCCTGCCACACGCCCGTGTGCTAGGCCGTGTAGTTAATTTAATTTTCATAAAATAGGTGCAGGTTTCACACGGCCAAGATGCACGCCCGTGTTCGAGGCCGTGTCTCTCACACAGCTTAGACACACGCCCGTGTGCTCAATTTTGAGCATTCTGTTTCTCAATTTTAAGATGCAGGGGACACATGGCTAAACCACATGCCCATGTACCAGGCCGTGTGTCACACACGCCTGTGTGTTTACCCGTGTGGACTAAATAAAGCCATTTCTTAGCTTTATTTCTCAACCAAATTTTGCCATTAACCTAACGAAAACATACCAAGATATACCAACCAAACCAAGGACATACCAAAGCCAATTCATACATCATATGTATTATTTTATCACACTAATTCATGTTAATCAACCTACCTTCATTTAGCTTGCATGCTATACCAGACTTAAACAATCTTGTTCAACTTGCTTAACTCATAAATATTTAACTTAGGACATCCTTATGAATACACCAAAATAATCCATTACTAATATACCAAAATATACCATTTACAAGCCATAATTTTATCATTTAAGCCTATACATGACATTATACCAAAACTAATTTACTTTTTATACCAAAATCAACGAGTGAATAGTGTGATGATTTCTCCAACCGATCTTTAACCTTCCCGAGCTTTCAAGCACTATAAAATAGGAAAAAGAAAACCTAGTAAGTATTTTATGCTTAGTAAGTCCGTATAACTGGAATTAAACTTACCATTTACTTTCATTAATATCAAACATACAACAACATGATTTCCATAACATTGGCAATTTGCCTAAACACATTCACTCAATCAAACAAATTAGTCATATAATTTTCATGTACACCAAATAAGCATAGATGAGCTCATCATGCCATATTCCTTCAAGGCATTTTTCTTTTCATCTCATATCTCTCATGTCACATAATTTATCTTACCCGTAGAATCATTGAAATTCTGATGGATATTCAAGTAGTACACACAAAGTGTACAAAATAGTATATCCGTCAATTCATGTCCAATGGTACTCATAAGGCACTATTTCAGAGAGCACACTCTCGAGCCACATCTATGCAACAAGATTATAACACCCTATACCCGTATTCGACGTCGGAACAGGGTATGAGGCATTACCAGACATAAACCCAAACAACCATACAAAACTGAGACATGAATTTCCGTCCAAAATTAAAACTTTTCATTTACATTCATATTGTCCCTTAAACGAGCCTACGAGGCCCAAAACATACATTAGGAGTGATTTGAGACTAAACCGAGAACTTTGGAAACTTTCGAAAAACTTAGAAAATTCTTCATGAAAAAGGTCTACACGCCCGTGTGGGTGAAGGGACACGCACATGCTTCAGGTCGTGTCCAAAATAGGGGACATTCTATTTATGATGTCATCATCAAAATGAGGTCACACGGCCAAGGCACACGCCCGTGTGGCGAATTAAATTCCAAAAATCAAGTGCAGACTTCACATGGCCTGGGCACATGCCCATGTTGTAACACCCCAAACCCGTAACCGTCATTGTTTTAGGGATTAGGAGCATTACCGAACATTCTGAACATTTACAATCAAATTACAACACAAAGTATATCATCGTCCAAACATATCAAGATATAAGAAAATAGTCCCTTAATGAGGTCTACGAGACCTTAAACATGTGTTAGAAAGGGGTCGGGACTAATCCGAACACATACAAAAATTTTCAGAAAAATCAAACATTTTTCAAAGCTGTAGAGGTCACATGCCCTTGTGTCCAAACCATGGCAAAACAGGGCATACATACTGACTTGTCTACACGGCCTGAGACACGCCCGTGTGCCTCACCTGTGGTCGACACTGACTTGCACCACACGGCCAGTCACACGCCTGTGTGTCTACCCCGTGTGCGAGCCTGACTTATCTCAATTTGCAAACTTGAAAGACACGGTCGAGCCACACGCCCGTGTGCTCAACTGTGTGGGCAATTATAGGCCATTTTCAAGGCCAAATTACCATCCACACTTTGAAATCACCTACAAGCCTCAATTCATATGCATTTATACCTCAAAATGGCAACAAAACATACCAATATATGTACCAATTAATCATCAGCCACACCATCTATTTCCATACTCAATTTCAACTCAAATAAGTCCATCTAAAATACCAATTTCACATCCCAAATCATACAAGTCAAGCATCATGCAATTCATATCACAATTTCACATTTTAACCACATTTCTCACCAACCAATTTAAGCATGAAACATACATATCCATTTTCACTAACTCATACCATACTTTTCATTCACATAACCCACACATATATACCAATATCATTCAACTTTCAAGCCATATCTCATGGCAAGACTTATACATTTCAACACATACCAAAATCACTAGCCTATACATGCCATATACCAAATATATACAACTTCCAAAAGTACCAAAATAGATAGCTGATGGTGTGATTGAGTCGCCGGCGATCCCTGGATCCGAGCTAGCTTTAAAGACACTGTAAAATAGAGAAACACTTCACACAGTAAGCTTAAAAGCTTAGTAAGTTCGTAATATAGTACATTTAACTCAATGATTCAAAATCAATATACAAAATAAAACATCACATAGATTAATTCACAAAAATACACAATCTCATCTATATCCAATACTCACATAACCATCCATTCATCTATTTCCAAATTCATCAACCACATAGGTTAAATATATACCTTTGCCAACACTTAGTAAATGACCAATTTTGCTACTCAATGCTCGATACCACATTTCTATCAATCTTCGTTATTCCTTCGATTCAATCGCACACTTAGTGTCAATTTCATAGCCGAAGCTTAAATATCATCGCACACTTAGTGCCTTTACTTTAAACTGAACTTAGCTCGATATCGCACACACAGTGCCAAACAAAGTAGTCGATACTTTCTCTATTTCGCACACACAGTGCCATTCTCTACTGTATCAATTCTATTTCGCACACTTAGTGCCACATTTCTCAATTTCACACATATAGCATTTCTAATTCAATAACCACATATTCATTCATTCGTAACACATAGATATGAATTTAACAATTCGTATTATACCCGAACTTACCTCGGACGTCGAAATAACAAAACGAGTCGATTAATCGAGCACTTTATCTTTGCCTCGATCTCGATCCAAATCCCTCTTTTCTTGATCTATACATATTCAAATTTAGCTCATTCAATCACCAAATCATTCAATTTAGTCCAAACACATTTAGTCCAAACACACATATTTAGGGCATTTTACAAAATAGCCCTCACATTTTCACATTTTGACACTTTAGTCCCTATTTCATAAAATCATCAAATTCACATAATTTCTTTTCACACATGCCTAGCCGAATTTTCCTTGTGTTCATACAAGCCCACATATTTCATTTATTTCACATTTTAGTTCTCTAATTTCTCATTTTCACAATTTAGCCCAAATTACTCAATTCCATAAAAAATTCAAAGACAAAACATGTTAATCTTTCACATATCTTTCATATTTCACCAACTATCAACACAAAGCTCAAACAT
Organism: Gossypium australe; assembly: GCA_005393395.2. NCBI lineage: Eukaryota > Viridiplantae > Streptophyta > Magnoliopsida > Malvales > Malvaceae > Gossypium > Gossypium australe. Next base: position 25,394,954 of record CM016616.1, on the reverse strand, counting down.
TCATTAATGACATATCTCAAAATCATCATCAAATTCTAAAATTAAAGTATGGGCTTGATAGTACACAAAGCAGCGATCACAAAAACATAAAAATCACTAAAAACCGAGCTCAAAACATACCTTGATTTAGAACAACAATGGCCGAATGTTTCAAAGCCCTATTTCTTTATTTTTCTTTCAATTTTCGGCAAAAGATGGTGATAAAATGGCCTTCAATTACTTTTGTTTTAATTATAATAACATTAATAATCATTTTACTATTTTGCCCTTTTATTAACTCATTTAAAATTCCACTAACTTAGCCCATTTTTGTCCATCCAAGCCATTAATGGCCCATTTACAACATAATGACCTCTCATTTAAAGAGCCATGCCAAATAAGCACTTTAACAATCAGCACATAGCTTTTGCATTTTATGTGATTAAGTTCTTTTTACAAATTAAGCACACAAATGTTAAAATTTTCACACAGAATTTTCACACATGCTCAATCACATACTGTAAACACCAAAAATAATATTAAAATATTTTTCTGACATCGAATTTGTGGTCTCAAAACTACTATTCTGACTAGGTCTAAACCCGGCTGTTACACATGTCCTATAGCAGTGTCTTTCACAGGGCCGACACGGTAATGTCTCGTGCCCGTGTGTTTACTACTGGGCATTTTGTATCTCAAAACTAAGGTGCAGGGGACACACGGCCAGAGCACACGCCCTTGGGGCTAGCTATGTGTCACACACGGCTTAGACACACGCCCGTATGTCTATCCATGTGAACAAAATAAGGCTATTTACAAAGCCTTTTTACTACCCATACTTGCACCAACCTACACAACATCAAAACCACACCAAACCAAACATATGTATGACTTCAAGGCACTTAACATGGCATAACTAAGTGCTTCACCATCATCATTCGACCATCAATAACCATAGGCCATATCATAATGGCATTGGCACATGTATGCATATATGAATAGGTTTACAACCAAATAATCATTATGAGCCACATCCCATGGCCTTATTCAAAGTGAATCAAATATCACCATAAGCCAACATATTTGGCTAAACCAATATGACATATAGAAAAAAGACCAAGCCCCTATACATGCCATACTCAAAATGTTGAGACTAACTATACCTAAAATTTTTAAATTGATAGTGTGATCGAGTCTCCGACGTCCTTCGATCCCCGAGCTAGCCTGGAAATACTATAAGAAAAAGGAAAAGAAAGGGGAGTAAGCATAAAGCTTAGTAAGTTTGCATGTAAATAATTAACAACATTACCCATGCATTATTATACACATAACATAATGTAATTTATCACAATGTCATCAAGTATCATAGATACATTTTAAATCATGTCATTTACATAATGTACAATAAAACCCTTTATCATGATTTATTCATTCACTTCTTACCGAGATCTCATCGATTTATAATCTCAATATGTATGAGCTTTGTGTACATACCTGTACCCTTTCAACATGTTCATACCTTGTCATTTCGTTGACATAATCTTTGGACTACCCGTTGAACCACTTAGAATACTAAAGGATACTCGGGAATCACATACACATAGAATTATACCAATGTTATATCCCAGATATGGTCTTACATGGGATCACATATCGATGTCTATAGCCCAGCTATGGTCTTACACAAAATCTCATAATGATGCCATATCCCAGATATGGTCTTACACGTAAACTCATAACCCTAATGTCATGACATTTGTATCCTAACTATTCCTAAGGTTCAACCGAGAGTTTCGCCGTATCGAATCTTTGCCGAATGAATCCATAATGATAGTTGTACAAGTCATGCAATAAAAAAATATTAAATACATAATATAAGTTGCATTATTTACACACGAACTTACCTCGGTACAAAATATGGCTAACTAATTCAATTTAGTCTACAACTTTGTTCTTTCCTCGGTCTAGGTCCAGACTTTGTTTTTCTTGATCTATAATAGAAAATTTAGCTCATTTAATTATCACATTGTTCAAATCAGTCCAAAACCCATACTTTGGCAAAAATTACAATTTTGCCCCTAGACTTTCACATATTTACAAATTAGTCCCTAGGCTTGTAAAATGGAATGTATCCATTTTCTTTGTTACCTAAGCCTTGCCGAACTTAACACATGCTCATAACAGCTCACATTTTCCTTCAAATTAGATTTTTACTACTCATTTTACAACTTTTACAAATAAGCCCTTTTTAGGTGTTTTCATTAAAAATCACTTAGTAAAAGATGTTTATTACACATCTAACTTTCATAATTTACCATAAAACATCAAAACAAATGCATGTCACACATGAGTAAATTTTTAAACATGAACCCTAGCTCAAATAAATGGTAGAAATAGCTAGATCGGTTGATAACAACTTCAAAAAACGTAAAAAACATTAAAAACGGGGCTAGGATGCACTTACAATCAAGCTTGGAAGTTGAAGAAACCCTAGCTATGGTGTTCTTGAGAATTTCGGCTAAGCATGAGAAAAATGGACATGATTTTTGACTTATTTTCCCTTTTAATTCTTTTATTAGCTAAATGACCAAAATGCCCTTTTTACTAAACTTCCAAATTTTACCTACTCATGCCCATTTTTGTCCATACAAATAGAAATTGGGCAAATTTCTATTTAAGGACCTCTAATTAATAATCCAAAGCTATTTCATACTTAAAGCTTCTAGAATTTCATGCAAACATGTCATGGACCTCAAAAAAATCAAAAAACAAATATTTCTACTTTGAATTTGTGGTCTCAAAACCACTATTTCGACTAGACCCAAAATCGGGATGTTACAAGGATTACTAGTCTAGGCTGAATCCTGTCTCCAATATATATACTCAATAGAGCTTAGTCAAGATTACCAGTCCATGCTAAATCATTTTTATGATATATGCACTAGAGAGTTTCATATGGATTACCCGTCCGGGCTAAATCCAATCCACAACATATGCTCGAGAGACTTATATCAGGATTACCCATCCGGGCTAAATCCTATCAGAAATGAGATCAAAGGATTACTTGTCCGAGCTAAATCCCGATAGCAACAAATGCAGGACCTCTTTCTGTAAAGGAAATCACCATTATCCATCGAAATCCAATGTTCAAACGGAATTCAATTCATTTTTACACAATTCCGAGCATGTATTCATTTCTTGCATTCATATAATTTTCATAAACATATTTCACATTCAACAAAATGTCAACAACCAATTTAACATATTTACATGTTCAATTAAGTTACACGAACTTACCTCAACACTTGTTTGCATATATAGATCTACTAAATCAAAACTTTTTATTTTCCTCGATCCAATTCCGTATTTGGTCTTTCCGGATCTATATAAATGAATTTAATCATCAATTTATCGCATTTCACATTCATTTGGACTCAATTTACATTCTAGGTAAAATTACCATTTTGCCCCCTACTTTTCATAAATTCCACGTCCCTAGGCTCGAAAAATAAAATTCATGCAATTTAATCCTTATTCCAAGCCTAACTGAAATTTTAGTATAATACTTTCAGCACATATGTTTCACAAAATTCAAAATTTTCCAAGTTTTCAATTTAGTCCCTAAATCATGTTTCCATCAAAATTCACTTTGTAAAAGTTGTTTATCTATCAACAACCTTTCATTTTCTACCATAAATTTCAAAATTTCAGCATATTCATCCATGGAAAAATTTTTATACTTTGATAACTTTTTAAATTAATCCTCCAAATAGATAGGTTAAGTTATTCCGATTTTAAAAATATAAAAATTACTAAAAACGGGACTTGAAAACTTACCCAATTAAGTTTGAAAAGTTCATTTTCTCTCTCCTAGGGCTTTCATAGAAATATTTGGGGATTAAGATGATAAAATTTTTTCTTTCTCATTTAATTAAAATATCATCTATTAATATTTCACATTTCCAATTTAGTCCTTAACCTTTTCCAATTTTTCCATGGATGATTCACTAAAAATATCTACATACTTTTCTTTAATGGTTTATTTACCATATAAGGGCCTCAAGTTTTGAATTCCAAAGTTATTTAATCCTTATAGCTAATAGAATTCAACTTTTACATTTTTATGCAATTTGGTCCTTTCCTAATTAATCACATAATCGATAAAATTTTATTTTCAAAATTTTCATATAACTTCCTATCGTATCACTAACCATGCAATAATATTAAAATAATTTATCTTTTTGGTTCAAATTTTTGGTCACGAAACCATTATTTCGATTTCACTAAAAATGGGCTGTTACTGTGTGGGCCACATGGGCGTGTGGGTCCACACGGGCAGTCTACATAGGCATGTGGGTTTTTGGGCCAGGCTGTGTGGGCCATACAGGCAAGGCCATTCTGAGCGTGTGGGCCACACGGGCATGTGGACCCATATTTCTGAAATTTTCTCCAGGGTCGCACGAGTCATTCCAATCGACTGTAGGCCTACTGTAGGGTCGGTAAGGGCTAATCAAACCCTAATTTTATGTGATTTGATATTCTGGTAGTATGCTCTGAGTAAGACATTACTATGCATGACTGTCTATTCTAATATTTGTACAAAAGTATGTTGAACATGTCTAGTATGTTATTCTGTATATGTTTTCGTATATGATTTTGGGGTGGGATTTGTATATGAGGAGGAAGTTTCTGTACGACGATCATCGCCTTAATTCTGGCAGCTTGGCTGCACATTATCTAACATGTGTCATAATGGCACGATATGGTATGTAGGGATGGGTGGGTGTTTTTAACCCCACATGGTGTGTTGGGATGGTCGGAGTTGGTGTGTAGAGGATGGGGGTAGAACTCTGTTTATCTGATCTGTATGTCTGATTCTGTTTACTGTATCTGAAAAGGGCATGAGCTCGATTCTGTATCTGTATGTTTGCATGCTTAATTCTGTTTGGTTACACATTGAGTTTATGAAAACTCACATTTGCTTCTCTGTTCTGTTCAGGTAATTCACAGACTTAGGCGGATCGGAGTAACGAAAACTCAGAGGTGACCACTCAACCGTAAATAGATTAAATTTGGCAAATTATGGCTTTATTTTATGATTTGGTTTTCATTCGAGAGTTTGTAATTTCTGGGACTCTCTGGACTTTATGATTTCTAACGGTTGATTTTTGGATAACCTGTATGCATTGGTAAAATATTTTATGAAAACGACGGTTTCTAGGAAAAAAGATTTTTTTCTTAAAATACGAATCGAATTTCTAAAATAAAACGGGTTGGTTAAACTTCCGCTGTAAAATAAGTTTTGGCAAATAAATCAATTAATTAACGTTTTCAAAATGGTTATACAATATATGAGTTAATAATCTGATATGATTTTATGTAATGACTCCGTTTTCTAACCCCATTCTTTGTGACATCTACGGATTCGACCATTACGTCTAGGCTGGATTTAGGGTGTTACAAAGAAGGAAATGGTTGCAAGCTCAAGTATAGAAGTTGAAGTTTGATTCTTAAAAAGGGCATTAGGATTAAAAAGAGCATAATATAGAGAAAATAATAGGGGAGTCAGATTGTAAGATGTTAGTAACTAAATTGAGAAGGGGGAGTGGCAAAGAATTATAGAGGATATGCCCTATATTGAAGGACATCAAGTTAAAGGCAGAAAAGTTCTAAGGGGTTGATTTGAGGTGGATTCATAAAGACGCTGATAAAGTGACATATTGGATTACCAACTAATCAAAGAGAAGAATGAGCATTCTAAACTGAGTATCTTTACCCCATCCTAGTTGGTTAACATACTTAACAAGGATGGACTACTTGCCCTACCAACTTATTGTTAAATGTCATGAGTTTTAGGTCTCTTGAGTTTATGTTACTAAGAATATCTCAGCTACAGCTAGAACTTAACCGATCATTACATTAGAATTGTTTGGTTTCTTTTGATGTATGTACTATGACGATATCACATATTTTATGAATGAAAGAGTTTTATTGACCACAAAAAGTATAAGGCTAATTTAACCTAATAGCAAAAAATAGAAGTATATTTGAGCAATATAAAGCCTTATATTATCAAAAATTTTATCATATTTTTAAGTATTTGAAAACACCAATATCTATAACTATATATAATTTTAACATACATGACAAATTGTAAATGTTAGGTCTTAATTTTATGATATCTTTTTTAAGAATATGAGGTGATTGAATAAAAGAGCATTGAAAAGGAAAGAAGGGAAGAAAAGGTAGGGGATAGAAAAAAGGGTTTAATTATGTTTTCAGTCTTTATATTTTTTATACATTTGAAATTTAATTTTTTTTAATTTTACAATCTTAGTCCCTCTACTTTTAATTTTAAAAATTAGGGTTGTGAATTTTGGGTTCCAAAATTGAGATTTAAAAAGAATTGGTTTTCAAATATTTCGTAATTTGAGAAAGCATGTGGTACAGTGAGTCTCAGGCGTCGATCCTATAATTATCTTTGTATCTAGATAGAACTGTTCTAAAAACACTGTAGTTAGTTCCTTCTGAAACTGTACTGAAATAGTTAGAGACTGAAACTTCTGAAAACATCTCTGAACTTCTGATAATTTATGCATAAAATATCTATTAATAAATACTAGAACTGATGCATAAAACTTTATAATGTAGAAACAATGAGCACTTATGGAACTCGCGGACGTGGTATTCGTGGCCGTGGAAGGGACAATAGGGGGCTCGAGTTGAGTCTTCCTCTCTGGGTAGTATGTCGAATTTAGATATGAGTGAGACACTAGTTTCACCTGCTACAGAGACTGGGTCTCAAAGTTGTTCAACTAGGGACGATGCATTCTTCCAGGCCATGTTAAGGATATTAGAGAGGGTTACTGGGCCCCATTCTGGATCTGTGGGCCGTGGGTTAGTAACTGGGCGACTCTGGTATAATGGTGCAAAGCTATTTAGAGGTGTCATTGGAGTCGCCCCTACTATGGCCGAGTATTGGTTGGAGGCCACAGAGAGGATTATGAATGATTTGGACTATACTCCCGAGCAGAAACTAAAGGGTGCAGTCACTTTGCTTCGCAACGAGGCATATCAGTGGTGGTTGACGGTTGAGGAGGGTACTCAGCCGGATCGTCTGAATTGGGATTTCTTTAAGACCACATTCCAGAGTTAGTACGTGGGGGCGAGCTATGTTGATGCTTGTAGGCGTGAGTTCATGAATCTCACACAAGGTGATAGATCTATGGCTGAGTATGAGCCCGACTTTCTGAAGCTGGATCGCTACGCTCGAGGCATGGTGACGTCTGAGTATGAGAGGTGCGTCCGGTTTGAGGATTGTGTGAGGGATAATTTGAGAGTACTGATTGCTCCTCAGAGGGAGTGGGAGTTCGCGGTTATAGTTGAGAAGGTGAAGATCGCCGAGGATGTTAAGCGCATGGAGCACCAGAATAGGGACTGAGAGAGAGGCAAGAATAAGAGGGATTCGGAGCCCTCTAGTTTTGTTCAGAGGCCTAAGAAAAAGGCCAGACCTGATGGGCCGGCTAGAATGGGACTCCTGTAGCTCCTACTGAGATTCAGTCGTGTGGAGATTGTGATAGGCGCCATCCGGGTGAGTGTTTTAAGAGGATTGGGGCTTGTTTGAGGTGCGGGTCTTTGGAGCACCATATTAGAGAGTGTCCATAGTGGGCAGGTCAAATGCAAGCTTCGGGACCAGGTTCTGTACAACCTCATATGGCAGTTCAGCAGCCACCTAGGGACCATGGATTGGCTATGGGTGGAAATAGTATGGGCCGAGGGCAGAGCGCATCCGGCAGAGCTACTCGTCAGACTGAGGTGAGGCAGCCTACGTTGGTTTATGCTGCTCGAAGCCGAGAGGATAGGGATGCTCCAGATGTTATCACCGATACATTTTTAATCTTTGATGTACCATATACTGCTTTGATAAACATAGGTTCTACACATTCCTATGTAGCTAGTTCTGTATTTAAAAACCTGGGGATTTCTGTTGAGAGTACTTCTAGTGAGGTTACTGTAATGAGTCCATTGGGGCAGTCTTTCCAGGTTAGTAAAATCTATAGGTATGTTCCGTTAGAAGTGCAAGGGGCTATTTTTCTAGAAAATCTGATGGAGCTTCCGTTCGAGGAGTTCGATCTGATTCTGGGTATGGATTGGTTGGTTAAACATAGAGTTAGTGTTCCTGCTTCTGGGGACTCTGCTATCGGGGATATTGGATTTGTGAGGGATTTTTTGGATGTCTTTCTTGAGGAGTTACCAGGTTTACCTTCTAATCGAGAAGTTGAGTTTGGAATTGAGCTTCAACTGGGTACAGCTCCAGCGTCCATTGCTCCCTACCGCATGGCACCGAAGGAGCTTACGGAGCTTAAGGCTCAACTTCAAGAGCTTCTGGATCGTGGTTTCATCCATTCTAGTGTGTCTTCGTGGGGGGCACCGGTTCTGTTTGTGAAGAAAAAGGATGGCACCATGAGAATGTGTATCGATTATCAGCAACTGAATAAACTGACTGTGAAAAACAAGTATCCACTTCCAAGGATCGACGATTTATTTGATCAGTTTCGAGGGGCTTCTGTGTTTTTGAAGATTGATCTCCGTTCTGGGTATCATCAGTTGAGGGTTAAGGAGGTGGATGTTTATAAGACTGCATTTAGGACTCGTTATGGACATTACGACTTTCTAGTTATGCCTTTTGGCCTAACGAATGCTCCAGCTGCATTCATGGATCTGATGAACCAAGTCTTTCAGCCATATTTGGATCAGTTCATCGTGGTCTTCATTGATGTTATTCTGGTTTACTCTAAGACTGAGGATGAGCATGATGAACATCTTAAAATAGTGCTTCAGATGCCCGTGAGAAACAGCTCTATGCTAAGTTGAGCAAATGTGAGTTCTGGTTGTGTGAGGTAACTTTTCTGGGGCACGTGGTTTCTGATGAGGGGATCCAAGTTGATCCTAGAAAGACTGAGGCTGTGCTGGATTGGAAACAGCCTAAAAACGTATCTGAGATCTGCAGTTTTCTAGGTTTGGCAGGGTATTATCGGCATTTTGTTGAGGGGTTTTCTTTGATTGCAGCGCCTTTGACTAAACTTTTGTGTAAGGGTGTTCCTTTTATTTGAACTGATGCACAACAATCGAGCTTTGAGAAGCTCAAGTATGTTCTAACTCAGGCTCCTGTTCTAATACAGCCTGAATCTGGAAAACAGTTTGTGGTGTACAGCGATGTGCCACATGTCGGTTTGGGATATGTACTGATACAAGATGGTAAAGTTGTGGCTTATGCATCCCGTCAGCTTAAGACACATGAAGGGAATTATCAGACGCATGATCTCGAATTGGCTGCAGTGGCTTTTGCGTTGAAAATCTGGAGGCATTATTTGTATGGTGAGACGTGTATCATCTACACCGATCACAAGAGTCTCAAGTACCTCCTTACCCAGAAGGAGTTGAATCCTAGGCAGGGTCGATCGATTGAGCTACTCAAAGATTATGACTGCACGATAGAGTATCATTCTGGTAAGGCCAATGTTGTGGCTGGATCGACGAAAATGTGCAAGTGTACACAATCACAACAAGTAATAAAGTGACAAGTAAATGTCGAGTTATCGTACCCACAGAGACTATCAAAAGAATTATTTATGAATGCTATTTAAAAAACTTTGGTGAAGAAAAATGTTTTGTTTGAAGAGGGTGATTAAAAACTAAGATTTTAAACTAAGTAAACTAAATAAATAAATCTCAAATACACGATTTCAAAATACGATTTTAATCAAGATGGCATAATTGTGTTAGATTAATTACATTTCTTAACTTAGAATTATTAAACTCATGTTTATATTGTTACGAATAAATTCATGGTAATTCGGTAATTTGCTAACTTATGAACATACTCACCTACCAAAATCCATTCATCTCTTGACTATATCCCTATGTCAATTCAACTGATTAAATAAATCTTAATAGACAAATATGTTATTGCACATACATACTTATTAAATCGAAATAACCTCTTGTACATATCCCTCTGTCAATTCAAACGATTAATTAAATCTAATAAGATCATAAAAGACTACGTGAGGTAACAAATGATCCCTACCTTGAAACAGTTTAATCACAATAATCTTGCATGTTATGCAAGGCAAATGTTTCGTCAGATACCGTTGCTAATTTAACCCTCAGCTATCTTAGATGATTAAACATGCACTGATTAGGTACTGTGTCCATTAATTACAATTTCAATCCGTTTAAATAATTAATTCATTGGCTACCTCACAATTGTAATGCAAAAATAACTTAGTCATGATTTTACTTAATCAAGCATCTTACTGAGGCCTATAACAACAGAAACATAATTTTAACAATTTTAGCAAATGAAATGCAATCAACCTAACACGAATTAAATTCAAGCTAAATTAATCAAATTAACCATTCCAACAACATAAATATTCATAGATATGTTCATCATAACAATAACAAAAATTAAATAGATAGGGAACAAGAATCAAATCCGGTGTTTTTCCGTGGCTTGACTAGTTTGCTCCGATCTTCCTTCTCCGTTGTCCTCGTCGACCAAGGCTGCTATGAACACTTAATTGCTGCTCCAAATGGCTGATGAATGTCCCTTTTTTAAGAGGAGAAATCGACAAGAGAGCGAGGGAATTTGGAACGGAAAAGAAGTGAGAAAGTGGAGAGAAGAGAGAAAAGATGTGAATACTTGAGATATGTTTCAAAAGACCAGCCTAAGGGGGTTTTCATAGCTGAAGAGGCCTGTTAAAAATAGATAAAATTATCAGCCAAAGAGCCCTCCCTTGGCCGGCCACACATGTGGCAAGGTTGATAGTTTCAACTTTGCTAATTTAGGCTTGGGGCAAATCTATAAAGCCACCAATTATGGAGGGGTTTGTTTGCAACTTGAACAAGTCTTCAAGGGCCTCTTTACAAGCTAAATAATCATCCAATAAGCTGATTTGGGTCAGCATATGGACGGTTTTGGGCTGTCCACTTTTTGGTCAGTTCGATTCACTCGGTTCGGCTCAACTGGACCACTTTTTCATAATTAATTAATAATAATTTATTTAATCCAAATTAAATTGGATTAAAATTATTTATATCATGAATTAATACACATAATTAGACTGACTTAGGCTTAAAATTAATTCGCCTTGATACTTCAAATTGCTTCTCGGTTTTGAACTTCTAGTAGTGTCTGCCGAGTCATTTTTTGCCCTTTGTGCAAATCTGTCGAAAAATGATCAAAATTATTCAAATTAATTATAAAATTAATTAAAATTCAACATGTTCATAATTTAAGTGCAATTTAATTATTTATAAAAATTAATTATTTTTCGATAATAATTTTATCAAAACTGCATGAATTTAAGTTAAAAAGGGCATGAAAATGTGTATATTTTTGTGTTTCCACACCCCCAAACTTAATTCATTGCTTGTCCCGAGTAATGCACAAATTTGAAAAGAATTTCTCGAAAACACCTTTGAAAAACTCCTTCAGAACAACATTCTTCCCAGAATTATGAATTTATTATACTTATGCTCAAAAATAAGAAATTTGATATTTATGCTACTGAAGCATACATATCGTTCAAATTAATCTCAACAACTATTATGATAGCAAAATTAGACTAAATGCTTCCTTAACAAAGACATGTTAACCCTTACCAATTTGATTTTATTTCCTTATTCAAGATTAACCTGCAATTATTAAGTTTAACTTATGGCTTCATATGTTGAACATACCAATTTCTCTCCACTAATGTAGGTAGCATAGAAAACTTGAATCAATAGGTATTTAAAAAGGTTGTAATGTGGCTAGGCTAGGGGTAGGTAAAAGATAGATAAATTTAGGCTTAAAACCTTAGACTCAGCTTCAATTGGACCTTTGGAATAATTTCCCTCAATACACCAACTTACTTTGCTTTCACATGCTCTTTTGTACATCCATTTTCTTCCAAGTACATGTGCTTTTTTTTTTTAAAATTCAACAAGAGCATTTTACTGTATGTACTACAATTTTTAGAGCATTTGATACTTCTTTCAACTCCCCCAAACTTATTTTCAAAGGATACTCTGAATAGTACTGAATCTAGTGTTTGAGACAATTTAAAGATAATTAAGAGAAAAGTGATGGCTAAATATTGCAAAGGTTTAAATAAAATTATGCCATATAGTATCAAAGTTGGGTTTCAAGGGATAAAATTTCATTATTGTTGGCTTGAAAGGCTCAAACAGTCCCAACAAAAGTTCTTTAAATCATTTTTAACATTCCATACTTCCTAGAATTTCGCCTCAAGAAACTACTAAGTCAATTCTAAAGACTTAAACTTTCATGCACGTCTAACTTTCCTAAGGAACTAAAAATTTTATGGTATGATTTGCATGCTTTGTTAAAAATACATTTATATCATTATTAAGCTAACATAACAATTTATTGAAATAATAGAACTTTATTTATACTGAAGTTTAGCATACTTAACAAAGTTTCAAATTATTGAACAAAATATATCCTAATCATAATTAAAAGAACTATTTATTCTGAGTGGAAATAATTTCAATTTTTTGGTCCCCTACTTAAAATGAACAATTTCCTCATTGTTTAAAGTGAATAGATAATATACACCAGGTAGGATTCTAGAAAAGAGGAGGTGAGTCAATTTGACTGCTTAAGTACCAAGCTCTTTCTAAATCCAATCCTAGACATGTATATATCTATTGCCACACTTTATACTTCGCGACTTGTTCAATTTTATTAATGATTTCCATCTCTTGTTTTATTATGCGAGAATAAAATTTCGAATTAACTTAATCCTAAAATAACCTAAGAACATAAATAAAATAAAGTCGAGGTCCCCCCTTTATTTTTTTGCAGATCCTTCTGAATTCGACTCATCTTTTGCTCCATCGTTATTGTCTTTGCATGAATTGCTTCGCTCCTTCTTCGATAATAGGCTCCATGGTTCAAATATGTAATCTGGAAACTCAGGCACAAAAATAAATGGGTCATTGTAAATTTTCGTAAGAGCACTTCTCATCGAGTCATTCCTTATTTTTGAGTATATCCAGTAAGCTTGTTGCTGCCACTGCATATGTTGCATTATGTCCATCAACTTTGACAGCTCTTTTCGAATATTTGGGCGAGGCGGTTGAGCTCTGAACATTGAAGTCTCGACATCAGGTTCAGCTTCTAGTTCCATTGGTTCCACCTTATCAGGAACTTCAGCCAATTGCACTGGCTCATCTCTGTGGGATCTTCTTCTTCTTCTTCTTCTTCTTCTTCGGAATCCTCACTTTCTTCAACTCGTTGCTGTAGAATAGAGTCTCCAGCTATTCGATAGAGGTCCCAATCTGTGATTGTGCCTTGGATATATCCTGTCTTCTTTACATTTGCAAGAATTTTAGCTTTCAAACACAGAATTGTTATTGTAAAAGGAAAGTAAGTCGGGCCAGAACGTCTAACGGCACAATTCTGCATTTCTCTCAGGATGATTTTTCCCACATCAATGGTCTTTCCAGTTAAAATCGAGTATAATAAGATCATTCGCTCTAATGAGATTGTAGTCCCATGCGAACTAGGCATAAGGCTGAAATGGATAAAATATAACCATACCTTTGCGAGTTGTGTCAAATATTCTCTTCTACAAGTGTGGATTCCTTGCTTTGACACAGTCCACTTAAAACCTGGACCTGTAAGTTCCTCGAGTATTTCTTGCAAATTTTTAGGCTCGATTTTGCTCATTAAGGAAGAATATTCATCGTTTTCGAAATCAGGTAATTCAAAGAACTCATTAGTAGCATTTGAAGTTATTGGTACCTTGATTCTGCGAACTGGAACTTCCGTCAACTCACTTGAAGTTAAATTCACATAGAATTCATGCACTAACTCTTCATCCACATTAGGTCTCTTCTCACAAAACAACTCCCAATTGAGAGTTTCAGCAAACTGACGATCACACGCCATAAAATTGATATAGTTGCTTTCTTTCAATGTGAAGCCTTTCTCCGGATGCATCTGTTGATTCTTGACGATACTTTTGTATCTCGCTTTGGCTTCTTCATGGTGGAACTTGTTTTGTGATTCGTCAATTTGGGCGAAGGCACGAGTTCTCTTGCGAGGCATGATTAACCTGAACATAAGATGGGAAAATTTATTTTCTCAAAAATTTAATTAATAAAAATTATTAATAATTCAATAAATTGAAAAATTAAATAATTGAATAAAATTAAATTTTAGGAGAAAAATTGGTCTTACCACCTTTTTTGTAAAAATTAGGAACTCTTAAGAAAATAATTATGAATCAAAAGATGGAAAATTAAAAGAAGTTGGAGGGTTTTCGACTAAAGGGGTTGGTTTGGTGCAAGGTCGGTGTGCCGCCAGGGTGTGCAAGGCAGCAGCACGCAGTAGGGGTTGGATGCAAGTAGCAACGTGCGCGGGCTAGGCTAGATGTGCGAGCAACGTGCGGATCCTTGTCGAGCCGGCCTGGCATGAGCTTGCGCGAAAGCTGGGCGCAGGTGAGGGATGAAGGCCTAAGCAACTGGAGCTGGAGCAGCATAAGGCGCGCAATGCAGCGCGCGCTGGGGTAGGCATGCACGTGGTGGGCGTGCGTCGTGCGGCGTGCGATGGTGCTAGGCTGCTTGCCGAATGGCTGCTAGGTAGCTAGGTAGAGTTGGCTATGAGGCTGTGGCACTCAGGGATTTTGGTGTTTGGAAGGAATGATGTATGAATGAAAAAATAATAAGCATAAATGGGTGGATTTTATAGTAAGAGGAGTAGGAATTAGAGTAGAATTCTTAGAACAATTTAACAATTAAAAAAAATTCTAATTCTAATTCTACTCAAAGTTAACAACAATTAATAATTAATTAAAATACATATTAATTTATTAATTGCTATTAATTTATTAAAATAAAAGCTTATTAAATAAAATATGATACTAATCCTAATTTTATGCACAGTTGATAATAATTAATATATATATAATAGATATAGTTATATATTAAAGATTATCATATATATATATATATATATATATTATAAATTAAAAACATTTATTCTTGATGCCTTTTGAAAATATTTACAAAAAGAGCAACCAAATTTTAAAAATAGTTCAATTAAGTCCTTAGACTTAATGAAAATTTGAAATTGAGTTGCAATTTTGAAACTTGGATCAAAATTGACCCTTTTATTTGTAAATTTAAAAATTTAATTTTCCATTTAGGGAATAATTTCTCGGAAAATTATGTCAAAATCAATTCCCAGGAAAGATTGGAGGGGTCACAAGCGGTCCAGCTTAAGTTCCAATCTCCTAGACAGAATTTATTTAAACATACTAATCCCGAAAATACATCCTAAATCATTTATTTAAAAAGAAAAAAAGAAAATTTAATCATTTGATAAAATGAACGAGATTTGATCCCGTTCAATTTTATCTCCCCAGTAATGTTTCAAGTGTTGAGCATTAACTCGAAAATTACCTCCCTTACCTTTAAGTTCAACAACTTTGTATGGATAGACTCAATGAGTCATAAATGGACCAGACCAGCGTAATTTTAACTTACCTGGAAAGAACCTTAATCTGGAATTGAATAACAAGACTTACTGACCTGCTTCAAATTCTCGAACTCGAATGTGCTTGTCATGCCATTTCTTGAGTCTCTCCTTAAGTAATTTGGCATTCTTGTATGAAGACATTCAAAATTCTTCGAACTCGTTAAGTTGAAACATCCGTTTCTCTTTAGCAATTTTAAGATCCAAGTTGAGTCGTTGGAGAGCCCAGTTAGCTTTGTGCTCTAACTCCAAAGGCAGATGACAGGCTTTCCCAAAAACCAACCTATAGGGTGACATCCCTAAAGGTGTCTTGTATGCTGTCCTGTAGACCCATAAAGCATCATCCAGTCTTTTGGACCAATCTCGTCGATTTGGGCAAACTACCTTCTCAAGTATGCCTTTAATCTCTTTGTTTGCCAGTTTAGCTTGCCCATTCGTCTGCAGATGGTAAGCTATGGCAACCTTATGCTTCACTCCATGTTTGTCAAGTAACCATTTCAACCACTTGTTCACAGAATGAGACCCTTCATTACTAATGATGGCTCGCGGGGTTCCAAACCTTGTGAACACTTGCTTCTGCAAAAACTTCATCACAACCTTAGCATCGTTTGTCGGATATACTTCAGCCTCAATCCACTTAGACACGTAGTCTACAACTACCAAGATGTACTTGTGACCAAAAGATGGAGGGAAAGGACCGAGAAAGTCAATACCCCAAACATCGAACAATTCTACCTCAATGATGTTTGTTCGAGGCATCTCATTTTTGTTGGTGACATTTTTGACCCTTTCACATCGATCACAACTCTTTACGTAAGCATATGCATCTTTAAATAGTGTTGGCCAAAAGAATCCGGCTTGCAATACTTCGGCCGTAGTGCGTGTTCCTTCGAAGTGTCCCCCATTCGGAGCTGAGTGACAATGGTATAAAATCTTATGTACTTCATCTTCTGCCACGCATCTCCTGATCATTTGATCTGCACACTTTTTAAACAAATATGATTCTTCACAAAAATAGTACTTACATCGTGAAGAAACTTTTTCTTTTGATGATATGTCTTACCAATCAGCATCAAACCACAAGCTAAATAGTTGGCAATATCACCAAACCAAAGGGTATTATGGACATGATTTACCTTCAGTATGTGTTCATCTGGAAATGTCTTCTGAATTGGTATAAGCAGAGAATTCCTTCTTGCGGCTCCAATCTGGACAAGTGATCTGCTATTTGATTTTCTACTCCCTTTCGATCTTGAATTTCTAGATCAAAGTCTTGAAGTAGAAGTACCCACCGGATCAGTCTCGACTTAGCGTCTTTCTTGGTAAGTAAATACTTAATTGCCGAGTGGCCCGTATAGACAGTCACTTTGGTACCTACAAGATAAGACCGAAACTTGTCAAAAGCAAACACAATAGCAAGTAACTCTTTTTCTATTATCGTGTAATTCAGTTGAGCTCCTGTCAGAGTCTGACTCGCATAGTAGATGGGATGAAAAAATTTGTTCCTTCGGTGACCCATGACAGCTCCAATCGTGAAGTCACTCGCGTCACACATCAATTCAAATGGCAAATCCCAGTCTGATGTGACTATTATGGGTGCTGAGACTAACAAACTCTTCAAATTGTTGAAAGCTCTTAAGCACTCCTCATCAAATTTAAACACCGTGTCCTTCTCCAATAATTTGCATAAGGGTTTAGCAATTTTGGAGAAGTCTTTGATAAATCTTCGATAGAAACCAGCGTGGCCCAAAAAGCTCCTAACACCCTTTACAGATGTCGGAGGTGGGAGTTTTTCAATAACATCTACCTTTGCTTTATCTACCTTGATTCCATGTCTTGTTATCCGTTGCCCTAGAACAAAACCTTCTCGATGACACTTTTCCTAGTTAAGTACAAGGTTTGTTTCTTCCCATCGCCTTAGTACCTTGGCTAGATTGGCTAGGCAATCATTATATGTATCTCTGAATACTGAAAAATCATCAATAAAAACTTCCAAATATTTCTTAACCATGTCATTAAAAATAGACATCATACATCTTTGAAATGTAGCAGGCGCATTACATAAACCAAATGGCATGCGCCTAAATGCAAATGTACCGTACGGGCAGATGAATGTTGTCTTGTGTTGATCATGTGGTGCTACTGTAATCTGATTATACCCCGAGTATCCATCAAGAAAACAGTAATAGTCTCGCCCCGTGAGTCTATCTAGCATCTGATCCAAAAATAGCAAAGGAAAGTGATCTTTCTTAGTCGCCTTGTTAAGCTTCCGATAATCGATGCAAATTCTCCATCCTATAACCGTTCTAGTCGATATCAACTTGTTATTCTCATTTTCAATGACCGTGATACCTCTTTTCTTCGGTACATATTGGACTGGACTTACCCATGAACTATTTGAGATTGGGTAAATTATACCCGCATCTAACCACTTGATTATTTCTTTCTTTACTACGTCCTTTATGATGGGGTTCAGTCTTCGTTGTCCATCAATCGTCCCTTTCTCGTCATCTTCTAGTATGACCTTGTGCATGCATACAGATGGACTAATACCGTGAATATCGGCTATGGTCAATCTGATAGCCTTTTTGAATTATTTCAATACAAGGATGGGTTTCTCTTCTTGCTCAGTAGTTAATTCTGCTGAAACAATCACATGCAGAGTAGAAAAGTTACCTAAATAAAAATATTTCAAATGTGAGGGAAGTATCTTCAGTTCTAATCTAGGTGGTTCCTCGATTGACGCTTTTGGTTGGGCATAATCCCTTTTGTCTAACTCCAAAGATTGAAAACAGGATTGCGGATTAAATCCTCTTTGATTAGCTTCTAGCAAAGCTAAGTATTCATCCTCCTCTTCATCATTTTGAGGGTCTGATGTCAAAATTTGTTCTAATGGATCCTCAACATAGTTGAGTTCCTTCTCCATGATTAAATCCTCTAAACCGGAAACTGCAGAACAATCATCAATTGTGTCAGAAAATTGCATAGACTTAAAAATGTTAAATGTTTCCTAATCATCTTGAACACGCATAGTAAGCTTGCCCTTTGGCATATCAATAAGGGTCCTTTCGGTTTCTAATAACAGTCTTCCTAGGATGATTGGCACCTCTTTGTCAGCTTCAAAGTCTAGAATCACAAAGTCAACAGGAAAGATAAATTTGTCTATACGTACCAATAGATAAATTTGTCTACATGTACCAATACGTCCTCGATTTTTCCTTCTGGATGTGCTAAGGATCGATCTGCTAATTGAAGTGTAGCCATAGTTGGTCTAACTTCACCTATCCCTAACTTCTTAAATATTGACATAGGCATCAAGTTGATACTCACACCCAAGTCACATAGTGCCTTACCACAATATATTGCTCCAATGTTGCAAGGTATGGTAAAACATCCAGGATCTTTCAACTTTGGGGTAGTTTATTTTGAAGATATGCACTGCATTCCTTTGTCAATGCTACCATCTCAAATTCTCCAAGTCTTCATTTTTTAGACAGGATACCCTTCATGAATTTGACATAGTTCGGAATTTGTTCAAGTGCTTCAACCAACGTGATGTTGATATGAAGTTGCTTGAGTATGTTTAGGAACTTCTTGAATTGAATTTCCTGCTTTTGCTTCTAAATTCTTTGAGGGTAAGGTGGTGGGGGTTTCTTTAGTAGAACTGTTGATTCGTCTTCTATGGTAATTCCGCTTCTAACGGAGTTGTTAGTTGATCAGAATTAGTTGGTTCTAAAGTTACCTTGTCAGGTTTTGAAGATTCTGGTTCTTGTGAAACTAGAATTTAACACTTGGTTGAACTTCCTCTGAGTCTTGAGCATTACCTGGCTCCTTCTCAACTTCGGCGGAATTGGGCTCTAAAGTCTTTCCGCTCCTCAATGTCAACGCTTGGCAATGCTCCTTCCCTGGATTCCTCAGATTCTCCGTATCACTGAGTAAAGCACCTTGTGGTTGGTTCCTGAGTTCAGTAGCAAGTTGGCCCATTTGGTTTTCCAGATTTTTCAATGTAGCTACTTGGCTTTGAATTAAGGCATCATTCTTTGCCATGTATGCATTTAACAAATTTTCTAAGCCATTGGATGGTTTAGCTTAGGTTGGTTTCTAAACTTGTTAGGGAAAACTAGGTGGCTGGGTCGATCTAGGTTAGGCATAAGTGTTACTGGTTCCAACCCCTTGGTTACTCTAGGAAAAATTCGGGTGGTTTCGTCATGATGGGTTATAGAAATTGGATTGCAGTCCTTTCCTTCCTCGATTTTGGTTCTAGTTACCCATGTAATATACGGATTCTGGGTTCGATGGACATTCTTCAAAAAAATGTCCTTCCCCACAATTGACACAGATTATATGTTCAAATTGATTTGGTGGCTGTGTTGCAAAACTATTAGACCCATTAGTAGTAAGATTTTTTAACTTTAAAGATATTGATGATACCTAAGATGCGAGTGAAGTAAGAGCATCTACTTCATGTATTCCAGCAACTCGTCTTCCTGACGTTACTCGATTGGTTGGCCATTGATAATTGTTGTTGGCAATCATCTGAATGATTTCATAAGCCTCATTATAAGACTTAGAAAGGAGATCACCGTTAGCAGAAGCATCCACTACCACCCTCGTGTAAGCAATGAGACCATTATAAAACGTCTCAAGTTGGATGCGATGTGGGATTCCATGATGAGGGCACTTCTGTAATAATTCTTTATACCTTTCCCATGCATCATACAAGGACTCATCATCCATTTGTTGGAAGGCAGTGATCTCATTCCTCCACTTAGCATTCTTGCTAGGCGGGAAATACTTCATGAGAAATCTTTCTGCTAATCCTTACCATGTGGTAATTGAATTTGGTGGCAATGAGTTCAACCAGGCTCGATCTCTGTCATTTAGTGAATATGGGAACAACTTAAATCGTAATGCATCTTCGGGTACTCTGGCTAACTTGAAAGAATTGCTCACCTCCATAAATAGTCTTCAGTGTAGGTGAGGATCTTCGGTAGGCATTCCACTGAATTGGCCCACTGTCTGAAGCATCTGGGATATGACTGGCTTCAGCTCGAACTATTGTGCCTCAATTTTGGGTCTCCTAATACCCGGATTAAGATCATTAAACACTACCACGACATACTATCTTAAAGCTCTATCCCTACCATCAGCAATAAGGATAGGATTTTGAGCAGGGTTTGCTCCGTTTCCTTGATTCAAATTTTCAAGGTTCATCTCTTCGATCCTTCTCTGATTCACTTGTCTTCTCCGCACCCGAAAAGTTCTTTCTATCTCAAGGTCTACAAGAAGTAAGTCAATAATTCGATCAATACTCATAAACACCTGAAATAATCACAAAAAATTAATTAAGTTAAAATTTAAACAGAAAATTAAACCAAAATGCAAAACTAATAAATTCACAAATAAAGACTTTTTAAAACAGTCCCCGGCAACGGCGCTAAAAACTTGGAACGACGAAAATGTGCAAGTGTATATAATCGCAACAAGTAATAAAGTGACAAGTAAATGTCGAGTTATCGTACCCACAAGGACTATGAACAGAATTATTTATGAATGCTATTTAAAACACTTTGGTGAAGAAAAATATTTTGTTTGAAGAGGGTGATTAAAAACTAAGATTTTAAACTAAGTAAACAAAATAAATAAATATCAAATGCATGATTTCAAATTACAATTTTAATCAAGATGACATAATTGTGTTAGATTAATTACATTTCTTAACTTAGAATTATTAAACTCATGTTTATATTGTTACAAATAAATTCATGGCAACTCGATAATTTGCTAACTTATGAACATACTCACCTACCAAAATTCATTCATCTCTTGACTATATCCCTGTGTCAATTCAACCAATTAAACAAATCTTAATAGGCAAATATTTTATTGCACATACATACTTATTAAATCGAAATAATCTCTTGTACATATCCCTGTCAATTCAAACGATTAATTAAATCTAATAAGATCATAAAAGACTACGTGAGGTAACAAAGTATCCCTACCTTGAAACAGTTTAATCACAATAATCTTACAAGTTAAGCAAGGTAAATGTATCGTCAGATACCATTGCTAATTTAACCCTCAACTACCTTAGATGATTAAACATGCACTAATTAAGTACTGTGTCCATTAATTACAATTTCAGTCCATTTAAATAATTAATTCATTAGCTACCTCACAGTTGTATGCAATAATAACTTAGTAATGATTTTACTTAATCAAGCATCTTACCGAGCCCTATAACAACATAAACACAATTTTAACAATTTTAGCAAACAAAAATGCAATCAACCTAACACGAATTAAATTCAAGCTAAATTGATTAAATTAACCATTCCAACAACATAAATATTCATAGATATGTTCATCATAACAACAACAAAAATTAAAGAGATAGGGAACAAGAATCAAATCCAGTGTTTTACCGTGGCTGATGAATGCCCCTTTTCCAAGAGGAGAAATCGGCAAGAGAGCAAGGGAATTTGGAATGGAAAAGAAGTGAGAAAGTGGAGAGAAGAGAGAAAAGATGTTAATACTTGAGATATGTTTCAAATGACCAGCCTAAGGGGGTTTTTATAGCTGAAGAGGGCTACTGAAAATAGCTAAAATTATCATCTTAAGAGCCCTCCCTTGGCCTGCCACACATGTGGCAAGGTTGATAGTTTCAACTTTGCTAATTTAGGCTTAGGGCAAATCTATAAAGGCACCAACTGTGGAGGGGTTTATTTGCAACTTGAACAAGTCTTCAAGGGCCTTTTTGCTCTGATGCACAACAATCAAGCTTAAGGGTGTTCCTTTTATTTGAACTGATGCGCAATAATCTAGCTTTGAGAAGCTCAAGTCTATTCTGACTCAGGAAAAGAGTTTGTGGTGTACAGTGATGCGTCACATATCGGTTTAGGATGTGTATTGATGCAAGATGGTAAAGTTGTGGCTTATGCATCCCGTCAGCTTAAGACACATTAAGGGAATTATCCGATGCATGATCTCGAATTGGCTGCAGTGGCTTTTGCGTTGAAAATCTAGAGGCATTATTTGTATGGTGAGACGTGTATCATCTTCACCAATCACAAGAGTCTCAAGTACCTCCTTACCCAGAAGGAGTTGAATCCTAGGCAGCGTCGATCGATTGAGCTACTCAAAGATTATGACTGCACGATAGACTATCATCTTGGTAAGGCCAATGTAGTGGCTGGAACGACGAAAATGTGCAAGTGTACACAATCGCAACAAGTAATAAAGTGACAAGTAAATGTCGAGTTATCATACCCACAGAGACTGTGAAAAGAATTATTTATGAATTCTATTTAAAACACTTTGGTGAAGAAACATATTTTGTTTGAAGAGAATGATTAAAAACTAAAATTTTAAAGTAAGTAAACTGAATAAATAAATCTCAAATGCATGTCTTCAAAATACGATTTTAATCAAGATGACATAATTGTGTTAAATTAATTACATTTCTTAACTTAGAATTATTAAACTCATGTTTATATTGTTACGAATTAATTCATGGCAACTCGGTAATTTGCTAACTTATGAACTTACTCACCTACCAAAATTCATTCATCTCTTGACTATATCCCTATGTCAATTCAACCGATTAAACAAATCTTAATAGGCAAAAATGTTATTGCACATACATACTTATTAAATCGAAATAATCTCTTGTACATATCCCTATGTTAATTCAAACGATTAATTAAATATAATAAGATCATAAAAGACTACGTGAGGTAACAAAGTATCCCTACCTTGAAACAGTTTAATCACAACAATCTTGCAAGTTATGCAAGGCAAATGTATCGTCAGATACCATTGCTAGTTTAACCTTCAGCTACCGTAGATGATTAAACATGCACTGATTAAGTAATGTGTCCATTAATTACAACTTCAATCTATTTAAATAATTAATTCATTAGCTACCTCACAATTGTAATGCAAAAATAACTTAGTCATGATTTTACTTAATCAAGCATCTTACTGAGGCCTATAACAACATAAACACAATTTTAACAATTTTAGCAAACGAAATGCAATCAACCTAACACGAATTAAATTCAAGCTGAATTGATTAAATTAACCATTCCAACAACATAAATATTCATAGATATGTTCATCATAACAACAACAAAAATTAAAGAGATAGGGAACAAGAATCAAATCCAGTGATTTTCCGTGGCTTGACTAGTTTGCTCCGTTCTTCCTTCTCCGTTGTCCTCGTCGACCAAGGTTGCTATGAACACTTAATTGCTACTCCAAATGGCTGATGAAT
The DNA here is from genome assembly GCA_005393395.2 of Gossypium australe. Classification (NCBI taxonomy): domain Eukaryota; kingdom Viridiplantae; phylum Streptophyta; class Magnoliopsida; order Malvales; family Malvaceae; genus Gossypium; species Gossypium australe. The sequence goes on along the minus strand of CM016616.1, from coordinate 25,371,144 downwards.
GCCCCTTTTCCAAGAGGAGAAATCGCCAAGAAAGCAAGGGAATTTGGAACGGAAAAGAAGTGAGAAAGTGGGGAGAAGAGAGAAAAGATGTGAATACTTGAGATATGTTTCAAATGACTAGCCTAAGGGGGTTTTTATAGCTGAAGATGGCTGCTAAAAATAGCTAAAATTATCAAACAGAGAGCCCTCCCTTGGCCGGCCACACATGTGACAAGGTTGATAGTTTCAACTTTGCTAATTTAGATTTGAGGCAAATCTATAAAGCCACCAATTGTGGAGGGGTTTGTTTGCAACTTGAACAAGTCTTCAAGGGCCTCTTTACAAGCTAAATAATCAGCCAATAAGCTAATTTGGGTCAGCATATGGACGGTTTTGGGCTGTCCACTTTTTGGTCGGTTCGGTTCACTCGGTTCGGCTTAACTGGACCACTTTTTCATAATTAATTAATAATAATTTATTTAATCCAAATTAAATTGGATTAAAATTAATTATATCATGAATTAATACACAAAATTGGACTGGATTAGGCTGAAAATTAATTTGCCTTGATACTTCAAATTGCTTCTCGATTTTGAACTTCTAGTAGTGTCTGCTGAGTCATTTTTTGCCCTTTGAGCAAATCTGTCGAAAAATTATCACAATTAATCAAATTAATTATAAAATTAATTAAAATTCAACATGTTCATAATTTAAGTGCAATTTAATTATTTAGAAAAATTAATTATTTTTCGATAAGAATTTTATCAAAACTGCATGAATTTAAGTTAAAAAGGGCATGAAAAAGTGTATATTTTTGTGTTTCTAATGGCCGATGCTCTAATTCGAAGAGCGATGACTGATTTGAGAGTGATGTTCGCTTGACTTAGTCTATTTGATATAGGAGTCTATTAGCTGAGTTGCAGTTTAATCCGACTTGGATTGATCAGATTCGAGATAGGCAGTTGGTGGATGAATCTCTGGGTTTACGGTTTCGTCAAATTGAGAGTGGTAGTACTTCAGATTTTGGGCTGAATAATGATGGTGTTCTGTGTTTTCGAGGTCAGATCTGTGTACCAAATAATTCTGATTCGAGGCAGTCAATTCTGAGGGAGGCGTATAGTAGCTCATATGTTATGCATCCCTGTGGTAATAAGATGTATCACAATCTTTGTGAGTTGTATTGGTGGCCGGGTTTAAAGCGTGAGGTTACGAATTTTTTTGCTTGATGTCTGACGTGTCAGCAGGTTAAGGCTGAGCATTAGTTGCCTTCAGGTTTGCTACAACCCGTTAAGATTCCCTTATAGAAATGGGAACGAGTAACGATGGACTTCGTTAGCGGGTTGCCCTTGACACCCACTAAGAAGGATTCTGTTTGGATCATCATGGATCAATTGACCAAGTCTGCTTACTTTATTCCGGTTCGAACTGACTACTCTCTGTAGAAGTTAGCGAAGCTTTATATCTCCGAGATAGATAGACTACATGGGGTTTCTGTTTTGATTATTTCTGGAAGGGATCCTCTCTTTACTTCTCGACTTTGGAAGAAATTACACGAGGCTCTGGGTTCGAGATTAGACTTTAGTATGGCGTTCCATCCTCAGATCGATGGTCAATCAGAGAGGGTGATTCAAATACTAGAAGATATGCTTCAGAGTTGTGTTATAGATTTTTGAGGTAGTTGGGAGGATTATCTGCCGCTAGCTGAGTTCGCCTACAATAATAGTTTCCAGTCTAGCATTCAGATGGCACCTTATAAGGCTTTTTATGGTCGTAAGTGTCGTACTCCGCTATGTTGGACTGAGTTGGGTGAGTGTCGGGTGTTGAGTCCTGTATTAGTTTTCGAGACCGAGGATAAAGTAAGAATGATTCAGGATCGTCTGAAGGTGACTTCTGATAGACAGAAATCTTATGCAGATCTAAAGAGGAGAGATATCGAGTACTCTATGGGGGACTTTGTGTTTCTTAAGGTTTCTCCATGTAAGAAAATTCTGATATTCAGTTGTAAGGGCAAGCTGGGGCCTAGATTCATTGGCCCGTATTAGATTCTGAAGCGTGTGGGACCGGTTGCTTATCAGTTGGAGCTACATTCAGAGTTAGACTGTATCCATGATATGTTTCACGTCTCGATGTTAAGGCTGTATCGGTCTGACCCATCTCACGTTGTCTTAGTTGGGGAGATCAAGGTTAGGCCGGATTTGACTTTTGAGGAGGAGCTGGTCCAGATTTTGGATCAAGATGTTAAGGTCCCGAGGAGAAAGTCCATACCATTAGTGAACGGTCTGTGGCAAAATCATGGCTCTAAGGAAGCCACGTGGGAACCTGGGGACTCAATGCGTCAGCAGTATCCTCATCTGTTTTGATCAGGTAAATTTTGAGGTTGAAATTTCTTTTAGGTGGTAGAGTTGTAACGCCCTGAATAATTTATTCCTATTTCTGTAAATATCTTACACAAGTGTGTATTTGCTTCAGTGGCTAAGTGTTCTGGGTGTGTGTATGAGGTCTTGGGTTCAAGTCCCAAATTTGTTATTTTTGTTATTTTTTATCTAAGCCTTACCTTTATTCAGTGGGCTTACATTTAATTGTCTGTAAAGTCATATTAGAATGAGTCTGCTAGTTCTGGTGGAAAGGGGGGTTTGTTGTGTTGAAGGTCTGCGTGAGCAAGGGAGTTTATTTTTGCTCGGTTTTATGATAATGGTTCGCTGGTGTTAGGATTCTGTAGGAGTTGTTGGTTAGTGGGTTAGTGAGGAGTTAGGATTTTATTTGAATTAAGATTAAATTGTTTAATTTTTATTTTATCTTATTTTATTTTCTCTTCCCAAAAATTCCTCTGTTCTTCTACGTTCTCCTTTCCAAAAAAAATTCCCAATTTTGGTTCTTATTTTCTTCACTCTCTGACGAAATTAAACTCTTTTCTTCCATTCTTTGACTCTGCCTCAAATCCTTGTTTTTGTGCGTCTCGAACGTTTCGTTTTGGTGTAGACGGTAAGTGAGTTCGCATTATTTGACTTAGATTTGAGGGGTTTGTTAATCGATAGCTAAATTCATTCTGGGTATTCTATTTTTAAGTTTCGAAGGGCTCGGGATTACTTTTGCATCATAACCGTAATAAGTGTGTACCCATTACGCTGAAAATTGGGTTTCGACGAAAGCCGATATTGCAAACTGTCGATGCCACGCGGACGTGTAGTCACCCGTGTGGTTGGCCGTGTGTGAGGACACGGCCGTGTGGTCAACGAAGGCATGGTTGTGTGCAAGACACGACCGTGTGGTGGCCGAAGTGTGGCCGAGTGAGCCACACAGGTTAGGCCAAGTTGGGTGTGTGGGCCCATACGGCTAATCCACATGGGCGTGTGGGTTTTTGGGCCAAGCCATTTGGGCCACACGGGCAAGGCCATTCTGGGCGTGTGGGCCAGACGAGCATGTGGGCCCATATTTTTGAAAATTTTCCTAAGTTCACACGGGTCATTCCAATCGACTGTGGGCCTACCGTAGGGTCGGTAAGGGCTAATCAAACCTTAATTTTATGTGCTTTGATATTCTGGTAGTATGCTCTGAGTAGGACATTACTATGCATGACTGTCTATTATGATATTTGTACAAAAGCATGTTGAACATGTCTAGTATGTTATTCTGTATCTGTTTCCATATATGATTTTGGGATGGGATTTGTATATGAGGAGGAAGTTTCTGTACGGCGATAATCGCCTTAATTCTGGCAACTTGGCTGCACATTATCTGAAATGTGTCGTAATGGCACGATATGGTGTGTAAGGATGGGTGGGTGTTTTTAACCCCACATGGTGTGTTAGGATGGTCGGAGTCGGAATGTAGAGGATGGGGGTAGGACTTTGTATATCTGATCTGTATGTCTAATTCTGTTTACTGTATCTGAAAAGGGCATGAGCCCGATTCTGTATCTGTATGTTTGCATGCTTAATTCTGTTGGGTTACACATTGAGTTTATGAAAACTTACATCAACTTGTTTGTTTTGTTCAGGTAATCCACAGACTTAGGCAGATCGGAGTGACGAAGACTCGGCGGTGACCACTCAACCGTAAATAGTTTAAATTTGGCAAATTATGGCTTTATTTATGATTTGGTTTTCATTCGAGAGTTTGTAATTTTTGGGACTGTAACACTCCTTACCCGGATTCTATGCCGGAACCGAGCACGAGGCATTACCGGACTTGACTTCCTTGATCATTCCGCTTTAGGCTATAAAAATTCTCTCCAATTTAAAACTTTTCGTTCACCATCGTAACATCCCTATCATGGGTCAACGAGACCCTTTACACCCGCTCGGGATGTCGCGGAACCAAACCGGAACTTTTCAAACACTTAGAAAATTTTCACCTAAACAGGGGTCACACACCAGTGTGAAATAGGACACGCCCGTGTGGGCAGGCTGTGTGGTCACACACGCCCATGTCCCTACCCCGTGTGGGATTTATTTTCATTTCGAACCTACAGGGGTTTTCACATGGCCAGACACACGCCCATGTGCTTGGCCCGTGTGCTCCACACGGCATAGACACGCCCGTGTCCTCGCCCGTGTGTAATAACTTGGGTATTTTGTTTGTGACGTCAGCAACCTTATAAGGGTCACATGGCCTAGGCACACGCCCGTGTGGTTAGCCCGTGGTTGACACTGACTTACAATACTAACATGCAGGGGACATACGGCCAAGTCACACACCCATGGGGCTGACCGTGTGTCACACACGGCCTAGACACACGCCCGTGTGTCTACCCATGTGGACCAATTTAAGGCTATTTTCCAAGCCATTAGCCACCCTCACTTGCATACATTCATACACCATCACAGAACATTCTCAAATCATCAATTATAACACATTTGATTTATGAAAATAAAGTCTTCATCCCATACACGAGAAAGAACTATTTCTGGTATAATTACAATCGACTTAAGCCATCATCTATGGCTATACACAACAGAACCATAAACTCTCTTAGGCCAACACATTTGGCTATATCAACTATGACTTAATCTACTTTAAAAAGATCCCTATACATGCCATAACTCATAAAGACTTGAAACCTCACACCAAGTGTCTGCTCGATAGTGTGAAAACATCTCCGGCGGTCTCCAACCTGAGCTAGTCAAGTTACCCTATAAGAGATGGGAAAGGAAGAGGAGTAAGCAATAATGCTTAGTAAGTTCATATGCAAATAATAATCAATTATTGATACACCTTGATTATACTCAAACACAAGGTATTATAATGAGTTTTACTCTTAAACTCATGGTTACCTATTCAATCATTCATAATGCTTACTCATTCCGTCTCTTACCATGTTCTAACCATATCTCGAGCTTAATGCTAACATTCATTAACATACATTCCCTACACTTATCACCACAATTTCTCATGATACAACACATCATAATTTGTCACTAAGCTAACTTCAATGCCAAATCACTCGGTGGTTTCACAGTTAGCCCACCATCAATCGTTATTAGGGTGATATCGCACAAAGCCGACCATCAATTGTTACTAGGGTGGTATCGCAGATAGCCCACCAAATAGATAGTTACGGTGGTATCGCACATAGCCCACCAAATAGATAGTTACGGTGGCATCGCACATAGCCCACCAAATAGATAGTTACAGTGGTATCACACATAGCCAACCAAATAGTAATCTAAATGATGGTATCGCACATAGCCTATCGTAGATAAGCAATAAGGTGGTATCGCACTTAGCCCACCGTCAAGTGTTGTTATTACACTTTCATATCTTTATTTCGTCGTTCATACGAAAACTACTCAATAACTACCACATTCAATCCACTTGAATCACACATGTTCTCAATGCCATGCACCAATTAGCAATAACAATGTGTATGTAAAATGTATCGTTTACACATAAACCACTATGGGTTCATCATATACCAAATTCACCACAATTTAATTCTAATACATACCTGTACCTCTCGTGGTACAACCACATACTTTCTCATTTTTCAACATACCTGTTAAATCACTCAAATTGTTAAATAACACTCTTGGGTCTCATACATATAATCTCACATTGACATCATGCTCCCGATAGGGTCTTACATGAAATATCATATCGATGCCATGTCCCTGACATGGTCTTATTCAATGTCTCACACCGAGGCCATATTTCAAATATGGTCTTATATGAGACCTTAATTGTCATCGTATCATGACCTTTTCATTCTCTCTATTCTTAGATTCAATTCTCTTGACATCTCATCAAAACATATTTAATACATTCATAGAATAAATATACATTCCATACAACATTGGAATAATAAATATCCCACACGTAATTTGCAACATTTGCACACGAACTTACCTCAATATCAAAAGGGTAGAAAGGGACCTATTTGTCCATATGTCTCTTTTCTCCCGTTCTAGGTCCGAATCTCGTTTTCTTTGATTTGAGTGGAGAAAAGCTTGCTAAAATTTTGAGCTTTCAAACACCCATTGTTTGCGGAAAATTTTGGTGGAGCAGAAGAGAGGAAAGATGACATCTTTTTCCTTTCTTTATTTTATTATAAAACATCAATTTAATCCACTAAACTTACCAACTTTTACCAAAAATTAAATGCTCTTATCCCCCTTGTCTACAGGGCCGGCTGATAAACCATAATTTACACATATTTTAACCCCATGCTTGGCTTAATTTTGGATGGTTTTCTATTGAATTTGATGAATTCGATGCTCCTAATCTCTTAATTTCATGTTTTATACTCAGAAGAGTTTAGGGAGTCAAAAAGAACGAGAAACGGGCCAAAAAGGGACAAAATGGGCCTACACGGCTTGGACCACTGCACACGGGTGGACCACACGGCCGTGTGTAATAAGCACAATCGAACACGGCCTGGGCTATCGACCACGGGCGTGTCCTTGCCGACTCTAAGATGAATTCTACTTGGATTAGGATACTTGTGGGCTAAATAAGGCATCTCAAAGCCTATATAAACACCCTAGAGGGCAACCTAAAAAGGGGGTTCGACAGGACATCGAATAGACACCGAGTAGAAGGAGAAAATACTCTAAGACAGCCGTCGGGAACAGCTTAGGAGAAGGATCTCCATCAAGATGGAGGATCTCCCATCAAGTTCTTTAGAAGTTTTTGGGTTTTCTTATGTTTTGTTGTTTTCCCTATTCTAATATGTTTCCCCTCATTAGGATGAACTAAATCCCTCAAATACCTGAGGGGATGAAACCTAAGACAGATCTTATTATTATTTGATTTATGAGATAAATACTTATGCTTATTCTTAATTGTGAGTTCTTATTCTTGTTTGATATTTCAGGTTATTGATTCAAGTTGAATTTCCTTATTCAGTGGAGCAAAAGTCCCTGTCTAAGAGTAGATCAACATAATTAAGCGGAGTTGATTGCAACCCTAGAAATTGGGCGATGAAAATCTGCCAGATTAGGGTCAAACCTAATAAGGGAATCCATAGATTGAGTTAATGCAACAATAGGGGTTTTAATTAGAAAGAGATTTTAATTAATCAACCTAGAGTCAGTTGTTAGTAGCCTCGAAAGAGGTATTAATATAATTTAGGGATTTCTACGGATTAAGCCAAGTGAATAAATCGCATGAACCAAAGTAATAAGTGAAGTCTAGGTGGATTCTTCCTTAGGTATTGCCTATCTCATATAAGTTGTCCAAAAGTATTTTCCCCAATTTGCTCTCTTTCACGTTCATAGTTATTAGTTAAATTAGTTAGTTAATTTTAGATTAAAAGCAAATCCCCTTAATTATTAGGCTAGATAATAAAAAGATAGTTAATACTAATACTATTGGTCCTTGAGGATATGATATTCTAGACTTACCACAGCTATACTACTGTTCGATAGATGCGCTTGACTTTGTCGAAATAATAGTTAATTTCGACCTCCATCAAGTTTTTGGCGCAGTTGTCGGGGACTAAGATATTAGGAAAACTAAATTTTCATTACTTTAGCCATTCTCATTTTCATTTACAATTTATTTTGTTATTTAACTTTGCTAATTTTTCTTTACTTCTGGCAGGTAATTCTAGTTTATGACTAGAAGGAACCCATCAGGACCCTTGATTTTTGACAGTGATATGAAGGTACCATTTGCAGAAACCACAGAGAAATAAGGCGAAGTTACAATACATAGAAGAAGAAAAAGAAGACGAAACCAATATTACTGGAGAGATGGTTGATAATAATCTGCTACCTCTTGTTGTCGCCGCAAATCTAGAGAATCAAAATCCTGCTCCTCGTACTATGTATGATTATACTAAACCTAATTTTACAGGAACTGAGTCATGTATTGTTAGACCTGCTATTGCTGCAAATAATTTTAAACTGAAACCTAATACTATACAGATGATTCAACAGTTTGTTCAATTTGATGGTTTGCAGGATGAAGATCCAAACAATCACTTAGCAAATTTCCTAGAATTATGTGATACCTTCACAATCAATGGCGTTTCTGATGATGCCATTCGCCTTCGATTGTTTCCCTTCTCGTTGAGGAACAAAGCTAAACAGTGGTTGAACTCGTTACCACGAGGATTAATCACTACATGGGATCAAATGACCGAAAAATTTTTGTTAAAATATTTTTCGCTGGCTAAAATGGCTAAGTTGAGGAATGATATCTCTTCTTTTGTGCAGATGGATTTAGAGACACTTTACGATGCATGGGAGAGATACAAGGATTTATTAAGAAGGTGCCCTCACCATGGGTTACCCTTGTGGCTACAGGTTCAAACCTTTTACAACGGTGTGAACCCCTCAACTAGGTAGTTGATTGATTCAGCCACCGGTGGAACCCTGAATAACAAGACCCCTGAAGTGGCTTATGAGTTTATAGAGGAGATGGCACTGAATAACTATCAATGGCAAGTTATGAGGACAAAGCCAACAAAACCCGCCAGCGTTTTCAACCTTGACGCAGAAACCATGCTGTCAAATCAGGTAGAACTTCTTAGTAAGAAAGTTGATGGTTTGTGTGGTTCTTCACAGGGACATCCAGTGATGCAGTGCGATTCCAATAGAGGAGGGATGAACAACACAGAATATCCGTCCTACAACCTTGGCATAGAAAGCGAACAGATGAACTATATGGGTAATAATTCTAGACCTTCGAATAACCTTTTATAATCTAGGTTGGAGGAATCACCCTAACTTCTCATGGGGTGGCCAAGGAAATCAGAGACAACAACCCCTCCTAGGCTTTCAATAGCAATCTTACCCACAAGAGAAGAAGTTGAACCTTGAGAAGATACTAACAAAATTCATCGCGGTGTCCGAAACTCATTTCCAAATCACCGAAACAATACTTAAAAATCAACAGGCATCAATTCAAGGGATCGAGAACCAATTAGGACAGCTTGCTAAGCTGATCTTAGAAGGACCACAAGGCAGCTTGCCAAGTAACACTGAAACTAACACAAAGGAGCAACTTCAAGCCATAACTGCTCACGATAGTGAAGGGTTAGATGAACCAAAAGTGAGGCAAGAGAATGTGGTAGAGGAACGTAAGGTTGAGGTAAGCCATGATAAACCAAAACCGGTAATTATAGAGTACCAACCTTGTGTGTCATACCCCAATGCGATGAAGAAAGACAACACAGATGAACAATTCGGTAAATTTCTTAAACTTCTAAAGAAATTACATATTAACTTACCGTTTCTTGAAGCTCTTTCGCAGATGCCAGATTCAAGGAAATTTTTAAAAGAGATTTTGACAAACAAATGGAGGTTAGACGATATGTCGCATGTGGAGCTAAATGCAGTGTGCTCAGCAATTTTGCAAAACAAACTACCACAAAAATTCAAAGATCCAGGGAGTTTTACAATTCCATGTTTAATTGGTAGTTTATCTGTTAATAATGCTTTAGCTGATTTAGGGGCAAGCATCAATGTTATGCCTTATAAAATGTTTAAACAGCTAGGTCTCGGGAAACCCAAACAAACTAGGATGAGCATTCAATTAGCTGATAAAAATATTAGAATTCCTAGGGGTATAATCGAAGATGTACTAGTAAAAATTGATAAATTCATATTCCCAGTAGACTTTGTCATTTTAGACATGGATGAGGACAATAATATTCCTTTAATTTTAGGAAGACCCTTTTTAGCAACTAGTAGAGCTAAAATTGATGTTGGTACAGGTGAACTCACACTTCGTGCAGGTGACGAAACGATCACTCTTCAGGCTCTTGACTTGGCTAGGACATCGAGCAATCTAGGTGAAAACATAAATTCTATTGATGACCATTTGGTTCAACATTCTTTACAGGAAAGACCACGAAACTACACAACTGAGCCAGATCCTAGACCTCATGCCAATAAAGAAGTAATTCATGAAGAATGAAGGCTTCAGATCGATGAACTAAACGAGTGGAAGACACATTTCAAGAAGACACTAAAAAAACACGAAGCAAAACCGAGGCAACTCCATATCAAACTTAAAGATGAGACATACCAATTTCAGATCGGGGATCGGGTATTGTGGGATAAAACAGACCCTAGAATCACCACATCAGACCTTAATATAAATGAAGAGATCACTTTCACGGTACTCAATGTCTTCCCATACGAAACAGTCGAGGTAATTAATCCTACATTTAACACTTTTAAGGTAAACGCCACTCGACTCAAACTATATAGTGATCATAGAACTGATAGCAGGGGAGAGGAGTTTCAACTCTTCAAACCACCATGATTATGCGAATGAGAGGTAAGTCTAGCTTAAGACTTTAAACAAGCACTTCTCGGGAGGCAACCCGAGCACTAACTTCACTAATGTCATATTTTCAATTTTTAGCACCTAACTCAAAACTAACCAAATTAATAAAACACAAGTTTCTCTATCCACACGGCCTAGCTCACAGGCGTGGCCGTGGCTGTGTGAACACTACGAAAAGGTACATGGGTGTGGCAGAGACCGTGATAACCAAGGACGAAAATTTTCCCCAAACCACGGGTGGCATTACAATGCCACGACTGTGGTAGACACTGAGAAGTCACACGGGTATGATACACGCCTGTGCTTTGAGGCCGTGGTCGACACTAATCAAACAACATGGGCGTGGAAACATCTACACGACCATAGGAAAAATGAACGAAGCACAACACGGCCGTACGACACGGCCGTGTGGCCTAAACACGCCCATGGCACACGGGCGTGGGCGCAACCAGATCCCTGTTTTTTATTTAAACCACTTTTTTCTTCTCACTTTCTCCTCAATTTCTTCTTCTTCCAAACCCCAACCACCACACCCCTTCCATTTTTCTTTATCTTTCCCTTTTCATTTTCCTTTTTCCCCTTTCCCTCATTCTTTCTTTTCACCACCATTCCCATGTCGAAGAAGTGAAAGGAGCCTAGCACAGTCTTCCCGTACGAGATTGATCTACATAAGTTCATGACGGCCGCTTCATTACCTTGACAGGACAAGGACCTTGGAGTCCATTTAGTTTTTCTTTTTATCTTCTCTTCTCCTTTATTTTCCTTCACTTTATCTTTCTTGTCTGTAATTTATTTTATTATATTTTGATTTCTTTAATTTAGGTTCAAAAAGCTGTTAGGGAATCACCACACCACGACCCTAGTATCCACCTCCACCTTCATCTACGCCCAACTTACCGTTCCTTCGAAATTCAGGAAGTTTCACTTCTCCCCTTATCTTATGATTCTTTATATTGTATATATCTATCTTTGTACATTAAGGACAATGTACATCTTAAGTGTGGGGAGGTTATTTAATTGATAATCAGAAAATCCCTGAATTATGTTTTGTCTTAAGTGATTTATCATATTACTATTAGAACGAAACTTCTATTAATTTATGATTATCATTGATATGTTTCGGATTAAGTCATAAGTAGTTGTGTGTTGATGGTTTAAACTTTAAGATATTGGAGAATCAAGCATGATAAGTCTAGTTTCAAAATTAAAATTTATTAGGTTGTTTCCCTAATCTTAAATATCACTTTGAAGTTTGAAATTTACAAGGTTGACATCAAAAACAATAATTTCTGTGAGATTTTGAGCTTTTTAGAGCATATATTTTGCTTTCTTACTTTATTGATTATGAGCGTGCCAAACATTGATTTGTTATTCTAGAACTTACTTCGATTATACATGTCGAGACCATACTTTTGATTTGATATACTGAGATGATAAAGGCACCTAGGTTTTAACCCATTTACTCCATAAAAAGCCTACCCTCATCATTAACCCCTAGTGAACCCCTTCTTAGCCTAATAAATCATTTCTTGACTTACCCATTAAGATTAACCCAAAACCAAATTGTTTCCCCTAGTCTTTTGACGTCCCTTTTTGTCGAGATTTGATTTGAGTAGTTGCCTAACTATGTTCTCTATTTTAGTTGTTAAGTTCTTTGTATGTTCTTATTCTTAAAAAAAAAAAGTTGAAAGTTTATTCATTATTAGTTCCATGATTTATGAGCTTAAACAGTTAAATTCACATCTTTAAAAAAAACTCTTGTTATTAATGTAATTATTCACCATTAGTTCATTGTTTCTGGTTAGGTAATTTATCAATTCAATCTCGATTCTAACCTTCTAATTCAGCCTATTTCCACACCTTTAACCCAAGCCCCATTACAACCCTTTAAATACCTTTTGATTTGTGTATCATCTCATTTTATAGTGGTGGAGATTTAATTTTCATGCAAGCCTATGTGATTAACTCTTCATGTTTGACTTTTGAGTGCTTAATTTGAACCTTAAACACCTTGAGTGATTTGAGTGAATCTGTAGTGAGGATGACAATTCTTGTCGGTTTTGAATTAGAGGTAATTATTTAGTTAAGGGGAAAAACCTATATTTTCGTGCTATAAAAAAAATTTATGACTTAGATTGTTTGAATCTTTAGGACTCTTTTAGTTAAATTATCAATGTATGAATTATCTATGAATTATGAGGAAACATGATTGATAAGAATTATGAATTAAGGAAGTTCATTTTCATTGTGAGTTGAGAATTTTGCTTGAGGGCAAGCAAAGGCTTAAGTGTGTGGGCATATTTGGTAAACTATAATTTACACATATTTTAACCCCATGCTTGGCTTAATTTTGGATGATTTTCTATTCAATTTGATGAATTTGATGCTCCTAATCTCTTAATTTAATGTTTTATACTCAAGAGAGTTTAGGGAGTCAAAAAGAACGAGAAACGGGCCAAAAAAGGGACAAAATGGGCCTACACGGCTTGGACCACTGCACACGGGTGGACCACACGGCCGTGTGTAATAAGCACGATCGAACACGGCCTGGGCTATCGACCACGGACGTGTCCTTGCCGACTCTAGGATGAATTCTACTCGGATTAAGATACTTGTGGGCCAAGTAAGGCATCTCAAAGCCTATATAAACACCCTAGAGGGCAACCTAAAAGGAGGGTTCGACAGGACGTCGAATAGACACCGAGTAGAAGGAGAAAATACTCCAAGACAGCCATCAGGAACAACTTAGGAGAAGGATCTCCATCAAGACGGAGGATCTCCCATCAAGTTCTTTAGAAGTTTTTGGGTTTTCTTATGTTTTGTTATTTTCCCTATTCTAATATGTTTCCCCTCATTAGGATAAACTAAATCCCTCAAATACCTGAGGGGATGAAACCTAAGATAGATCTTATTATTATTTGATTTATGAGATAAATAATTGTGCTTATTCTTAATTGTGAGTTCTTATTCTTGTTTGATAATTCAAGTTATTGATTCAAGTTGAATGTGCTTATTCAGTGGAGCAAAAGTCCCTGTCTAAGAGTAGATCAACACAATTAAGCGAAGTTGATTGCAACCCTAAAAATAGGGTGACGAAAATCTGTCATATTAGGGTCAAACCTAATAAGGGAATCCATAGATCGATTTAATGAGACAATAGGGGTTTTAATTAGAAAGAGATTTCAATTAATCAACCTAGAGTCAGTTGTTAGTAGTCTTGAAAGAGGTATTAACATAATTTAAGGATTTCTACGAATTAAGCCACGTGAATAAATCGCATGAATCAAAAGTAATAAGTGAAGTCTAGGTGGATTCTTCCTTAGCTATTGCCTATCTCATGTAAGTTGTCCAAAAGTATTTTCCCCAATTCGTTCTCTGTCGCGTTCATAGTTATTAGTTAAATTAGTTAGTTAATTTTAGATTAAAAGCAAATCCCCTTAATTATTAGGCTAGATAATAAAAAGATAGTTAATACTAATACTCTTGGTCCTTGAGGATACGATATTCCGGACTCACCACAGCTATACTACTGTTCGATAGGTGCCCTTGCCTTTGTCGAAATAATAGTTAGTTTCGACCTCCATCACCAGCCAACACATTCTAGATGGTCTAATTTCCCTTTAAAGACCTCCAATTAACATTCCATGGCTATCTGGTACCTTTAGCCTATAGAATGGAACTTTTGCACTTTATGCGATTTAGTCCTTTTTCGCGATTAAGCATGAAATCGCTAAAATTAAAGCATCAAAATTTTCATGCACCCTTATAAACATGCTATAACACATAAAATAACATGAAAATAATTTCTCTAACCTCGTATTAGTGATCCCGAGATCACTGTTCTGACTAGCTTCTAAATCGGGCTGTTACAAGGACTCTATGGACTTTATGATTTCTAACGGTTGATTTTTAGAAAACCTGCATGCATTGATAAAATATTTTATGAAAACGATGGTTTCTACGCAAAAAGAGGTTTTTCTAAAAATCCGAATCGAATTTTTAAAATGAAACGGGTTTGTTAAACTTCTGTTGTAAAATAAGTTTTGGGAAATAAATCAATTAATTAACGTTTCTGAAAATGGTTATACAGAATATGAGTTAATAAACTGAGATGATTTTGCGTAACTACTTCGTTTTCTAACCCCATTCCCTGTGACATCTCTGGATTCGGCCATAACGTCTAGGCCGGATTTGGGATGTTACAAAGAAGGAAATGGTTGCAAGCTCAAGTATAGAAGTTGAAGTTTGATTCTTAAAAAAGGCATTAGGATGACAAAGAGCATAATATAGATAAGATAATAGAGGAGTCAGATTGTAAGATGTTAGTAACTAAATTGAGAAGGGGGAGTGGCAAAGAATTATAGAGGATATGCCTTATATTGAAGGACATCAAGTTAAAGGCAGAAAAGTTTTAAGGGGTTGATTTGAGGTGGATTCAAAAAGACGCTGATAAAGTGACATATTAACCAATCAAAGAGAAGAATGAGCATTCTAAAGTGAGTATCTTTACCCCATCCTACTTGGTTAACATACTTAACAAGGATGAACTACTTGCCCTACCAACTTATTGTTAAATGTCATGAGTTTTAGGTCTCTTGAGTTTATGTTACTAAGAATATCTCAGCTACACCTAGAATTTAACCGATCATCACATTAGAATTGTTTGGCTTCTTTTGTTGTATGTACTATGACGATATCACATATTTTATGAATGAAAGAGTTTTATTGACCACAAAAGTTTAAGGTTATTTTAATCTAATAGCAAAAAATAGAGGTATATTTGAATAATATAAAGCCTTATATTATAAAAAAATTTATCATTTTTTTAAGTATATGAAAACACCAATATCTATAACTATATATAATTTTAACATACATGACAAATTGTAAATTTTAGGTCTCAATTTTATGATACTTGTCTTTTTTAAGAATATGAGGTGATTGAATAAAAGAGCATAGAAAAGGAAAGAAGGGAAGAAAAGGTAGGAGAGAGATAAAAAGGGTTTAATTATGTTTTCAATTTTTTATATTTTTTATATATTTGAAAAAATATTTCTTTATTTTTAATTTTAGAATCTTAGTCCCTCTATTTTTAATTCTAAAATTTCCTCCTCTACTCTTTTGATCTAAATGAAGTCTAATTGATAATTCCATCAAAAGACTCATGTTAAAATAAATTATGTTGAATTTTAAAAAATGTTAATCACAATGTCAATTTAAAGTTGCGTAGAAGACATGTAAATAGAAATAAAAAAAAAAAACTTATTTAGTTTATCTGAATAGTGCTAAAGGACTTAAACTCCAATATTAAAATTGGAAACGTAACAACCCTAGATTCAACATTTTTTTTTTCTTATTTGACCTTCCACATAATATTGGTTGTGTAGTAGTATGCAATCCAATTTAACAAAAGTACTTAGACAGGGTTATCAATTAAATCTTAATTTTTAAATTAAAATAATAGAATGTATAAATTATTGTGATTAAAAATAAAGAAACTAAATTTAAAATATTTAAAGTGCATATGGACAAAAAGGTCAATTAGGAAAAAGAAAAAGACAAGGAAAAAGGAACGAGAAAAACTAAAAGTTAAAAGTTGAATTTTTGTAGGTTTAAAATGTTGTAGATTTACAAATTATAAATTTATATATTCTTTTAGGTGTTAATAAGTTATGTAGATTTTGACATATTTGTGTTAATATTATCTTACAATTGTCCTATTTTATGTTGAGTTGGTATTAGTTTCAATTCATATCACATTAAATTGTGTTATTTTTATTCTATTTATAAAAAAAATATCAAGTTATCATAGATGAATTTAGAAGCTGGCAAGAGCTCCAGTCTTCCTAAAAAATTTTCATTTTGACCTTTTAAAATTTTAAATTAGTAAAGGTAAATTTATATTTTGGCCTTCTTAAAAATGATAAAATTTTAATTTAATCTTTTAAAAAATACATTTTTACTATAGAAAAAATTACAATTTAATTTCAGT
This sequence comes from Gossypium australe, assembly GCA_005393395.2. Classification (NCBI taxonomy): domain Eukaryota; kingdom Viridiplantae; phylum Streptophyta; class Magnoliopsida; order Malvales; family Malvaceae; genus Gossypium; species Gossypium australe. Next base: position 25,354,436 of record CM016616.1, on the reverse strand, counting down.
CCCTAAAATATTTTCTGGTTTCGCTCCTGCAGATTATGTTATATTGTGTAATAATTCATAAGATAATTTATTATTAAAATTCAATTTAAAAAAATATTTAAATGTCAATGTTCATGTTGATGATCAGTTAATAATATTTAAATATCAATTTTTAATATCTTTTAACCATGTTATATTTTAATTTTCTCATATCATATTTTTATCTCATATGTTTTTCAATAGAAAAATTTATCTCACGTTTGTATATTTTCTCACAATTATTGATTTTATTTCTAAATTTAGTCACATAAAATGTTAACTTATTAATTATTTAATATAATTAAATGAATATATTATATTTAATTATTTTAATGTCGAGTAATTTAGGAAATACAGAATTTTAAACATTAAATAAGACTAATAAAAGTGAAGCTTGTTAAATTCATAGGTTTTATCAATTATGTCATGTCTCCAAAGTGGAAATTCAGTCGTGCATGTAAACAGTTCATATGAGAATCAGCCTTCAAATTTGTAGACCTAAATATAATTTACTTTTTAAGTCAAGTAAATTATGTTGATTAAGTTTAATTTGATTAATATAAGTATTATTATAAATACAGGAGGATGTGAGTTTGAGTATGTTAAAGTGTATTATTTTTTTATTTATAAGTTAAGAAGGAATTATGAGTAATTTTAGACATTGTGTAAAAAAAATCAGATAAAATTAAAATCTATAATGAGATTATTAAAAAAAATTAAAATATGATATTGCTGTGAATATACATATAAATGTATAGCTTTCATGAACTATCCTCATTTGCTGTTTTACACTAAATTTATTCTTTTTTTTGCGAAATAGTTTACCATTAGCATGGTTAAGAAGTTGCCATTAAGGCAGATAGTTGGTCTCATCATCAACAGTTGAAGATTGGATAATACAGATCGAAGTTGTTGACTCCTCTCTAATACTTGCCTGCTTAAACTTTCTTCTTCTTTTTTTTCCTCAACAATGTCTAATATTTTGCGATTTTAAAACAATCTTTTTTATTTCATGATAACGCACATCAATTAGAAACTTCATCTCTTATCTCTTAAGGTTCTCATGTTCTTCTCTCTAAGTTCGAAAACTCTTTGATATTTAGAGAGTTTAAATAAAAAATTTAAACTTTCGGATAAAAAAATTAAATCATTTAAAATATTGGAGTTAAATGATAAATTTATACTTAAACTATAAACAATTTCTTATCTTGGTATCCATTTTTTTCTTGTTTGATATGATACTTAAATTATACCTCCATTACCCAAATTACTTCCAAAATGTTACATCACTAAAAATTTACAACCAATTAAAAGTTGCAAGGTGGCACAAAAACCACATAAGCATTGTTGTGTATTTATTTGTATAAAATCATCCCAAAGAAATAATAATTTATAAAAGTTAAAAATATTTTTTTAAAAATATATAAAATTAAAATATATAACTTTATGAAATATTTTATATATTAAAATCAATATAAATAAGATAAAAATATGTATATTTAAAAAAAAAGAAAAATCTAAATATTCAAAATAAAGTTTAAAATTATATAATTTTTTAAATTTCTTTTTTATATATAATTATATAAAATATAAATAATTCTTAATATATAAAATTTCAAAATATATATACAAATTAAAAGTTGATCAAGGTTCACCAGTCAACAACAGTCAATGTTACTTAACTCCCGATCAACGGGCAACCTTTATGTGGTTCTTTATACCACATGCTCCTACGTTATTGTCTCATGTCATCATTGACCATTGTTGATTAACGGTTGATTGAGGTATGATCGTGAAAAAAAATAGTTTAGATACTTAAGATACTAAGATAGGAAGGAGAGTAGTTTAGGTGCTAATTGTTCATTTAAGCTTTTAAAATATATGCAAGACTTATATTTCAATATTCAAAACTTGAGACATGATTGATCTAACTCATTTTCAAGTTAATAATATCCTTTTATTTTATGTAATTAAATTATAAAAAAATTAAATATACTTATATATAATGTAAATATTATAAAAAAACATGTTAAGTTATTTATTTTGTAAGAGTTTAATAAAATATATAATAATTAATAAACATTAAACAAAAGTAATATATTTTAAAGAAAAATAATATGACTCAATTAAATAGATTTAAATTAATTCTATATAAATATAGATGATTTTGAGTAAAATTTAAAATTAAATTGAGAAATTATAGATAGTATTGATATTATGTACAAATTTGATGTGCTCAGGAACATCTAAAGTCGAGTTTTGTATAAATTTAATTAGATTGGATTTGAAATAAAGTAATAGTAATCATCATAATAAATACTTTTAATTTATGTAATAACAATAACTTCTTTTTTTTAATTCCATTCCTTCCCACTTTACACCAGATCATAGACTTGTCAAATGTTGACTTTGGTGCAAAGTGGAGGGCAGTTGGTAGAGGATAGGGACCTTCATAAATAATATTTCAAATTGCTTCCAAAACTTTTGTTGCTTATTGTTAGGCTTTATATCGTAACCACTGAGTAATGACTCACGTAAATAGATGTATCTAGATACGAATTATTCCTTCACCAACATTAAAATGTTTATTAGTACCGGAATTTTTGTGGATTCATTCAAGAGCCTCTTAATCAAATAAAGGAACGTTTACATAATATTAAATTAAATTTAAAAAATCAACAAGTCATTTTAAAGGATTTTTATTTTTTTTAAAAAGGAGTAAACTAGTAGTTTTATTTCATTTGAGGAAAGATAAATTAAACGAATACACAACCTGACACGTCCACCGAAAACGGTAAAGTAATCTAACTGAAGTCATTAAAGCAAAATAGAAAATTAAAAGTATTTCTCAAGACTGAAACAAAATTAAAACCCTCTCTTTCCTCAATCAATCTGTAACAAAATTCCATCACCAGTAAACAAACTGAAACGTCTCTCTTCGATTCTTCAGATAGAAGAAAATAATCACTTTAATCGATTAGGAAAAGAGAACCGTCACCGCCTTGAGGAGATAATAGGAGTTCAAGAGTTCGTAATATCTACGATACCAGGGCCAAGTATCACTAATCAGGCGAATCCACCCATCGTCAATGCAATACCACATCATTTTCGACAGCCATCGGGGCTTCCTCCATCCAGTACATGGAACAAGAATATGAGTGGCCTAAACCGGCGAGCACATGTGTGGCGTTGTTAAAGCGACACGATACAAATTGAAAATTTAAGTTCTCAAACCTATTGTTTTTTTCCTTTATCTCCTTCACAATAACACTAACTGTTGAGTCATCATCCATAGAAGATTGAAGCTTCTTAATGACGGCCAAATAATCCCCCAACAATAACCTTCTTAAAGCTTAGATCCACCGCAAAAGACACAGTTTGTTCACATGCACGAGCTTCCACCATGAAAGAATCCACTATATGTCTGTTCGGGTGAGTACAAATTACCATGATTAACCCCTCTCTATTTCTAATTAAAATCCCAGAAGCAGACTTTTATTTGTCTTTTTGAAACGCAACATCAAAATTAACCTTCACAGATTCCCCCGGAGGAGGCACCCATCGGTCTTCTCCAATCATTACCATTGGTTTGTTAGGTGCATCTAAGGCATCGATCTCACCAATATATGCCTTGAAAAAAGTAACAACCAGGGTACATTCTGTCGTATGCCTTCATGGTATAGCTTGTTTCTATGAAACCATAATGCCCATGAAGCAATAGCTAAAGACTTGCACTCTGTTAAGCTATTTTGCAAGAACAATGGGGCTACCCAAACCTTCCATATTTGTTCATAAGAAGGCAACAAATAAACCACTCGTAGTGCATTAAGGACCTGCTTAGTGAAGGAGCAATCCCTTGCCAAATGTTCCACAGCTTCTATGTCTACTCAATAAATGGGACAAAGAGGTTGTGTAGTTAGCTTCAGAATCTATAAGTTGCACAAAGTAGACAAATAGTTAAGATATTTTTCAAATTGTGATTTTGATCTTGGTAGGTATGCTTAGATTCCATAACAAGTTATAAAAGCATTTCATTAGGCCAATTTGATCTATTGTTAATTAGGATTTGAACCCCTTGTAGTAAGGAGTTTATACATAATCTTTACTATGTAAGAACCTGTATTATCACCTCGCCAAACAAGTACATTTTTTTGCAGCGACTTGGAAGGAGGAATTCATATAATGTGGTTTGTTTGATCTTCACCAAATGACAACAAAATCAAGTTCGATTTCCAAGAATTCGTGATGGGATCTATAAGATCCCAAACCATAGTGAAATTCACATCAATATTCTAAAGATTAACCCTTCCTTGTCTAATACCCATAATCCAAGTGTCATTCCAAATATTAATTGCAGAGCCATTACCAACTAACATTCCTAACCCTCGCTCTAGCAAGCCCTGCGCATTCCAGATGCTTCGCTAGGTATAAGAAGGGATGCTCCTAACTAAGAACTCATAAACTCACAATATGGATAATATCTTGCTTTCAATACATGAGCTATTAAGGAAGTAAGATTTGAAAATATGCGCCACCCTTGCTTTGCTAAAAGAGCAACATTAAATTTGGCTAAGTTGTGAAAGCCTAATCCACCCTTAGTCTTAGGTTGATAAAGCCTCCGTCACTGACACCAATTATCCCTTTGTTTGTTTTATTGTTGCGCCACCAAAACTTACTAATTATACACTCCAGATCTTGACATAATGAAATTGGTAACAAGAAGCACTGCATAGTACCACATGCCACACCCATCGATTCTTTTGTGAAATTGTTCTTTAGAACTCAAAAAAGCCTACTTCTGACACCCGATCATAATAGGGAGACTTAAGTATTTTTTTGGAATATTGGAGATACAAACACCCAACACATTTCCAATGTGCTCCTTTAAATCGCTAGTTACGTTATTGCTAAAATTAATAAGAGACTTGTCGATATTAACTTGCTGACTTGAAGCCCTATCGTATTCATTAATTAACAACTTCATAGCAGTAGCACAAGCCATAGTAGCTTCACTGAACAAAATACTGCCATCCGTGAAGAATAAATGAGTAAGAGCTAGACCACTCCTACCAATACGCACACCTTTCAAAATCGCCTCTCATCTAGCCATATTAAACAAATTGGAAAAACCTTTCGCATATATTAGGAAAAGGTATGGAATCAGGGGGTCCCCTTGATGGAGTCCGCGTTGAGGCTGAAAATCATCTCTTTAAACCCCATTAACGATCAAAGAATAGGAGATTGTCATCACACAAGCCATGACCAACGATACCTAAGACGAGTTAAAACCCAACTAAATCATTATACTTTCCAAAAACTTCGACTCCACCCTATCACAACCCTTACTCATGTCCAGTTTTAAGGCAAAAAGGTTACGAGAACTCGTCCTTTTTGTCTTTAAAGGAGTGGAAAACCTCATAGGCAATGAGTATGTTATCTAAAATTTATCGTCCCAGAAAAAATGGTGTCCTAGACCAAGTACGAGCCTCGAAATGCTCAAAATCACCAAAATAGTGTATTGGCCTTATCAAGGGGACAAGTATTGATACCTAAGGCCATGGTATCATTACTTGATCCATATACTGTAGCATTTTACATTCCAAAGAACCTAGTATCGGTACCTAAGGCAAGGATACCAAACCCTGGGCACTTGATGAATTTTTGGTCCTTTAATGACTGAAAAATGATGCTTATAACTTTAGGTACCAAACCCTGGGTGTAGGTAACCAAAACTTTAAGTTTAATACACTACATACAACCACCAGAAAACCTCTAAACATTCCAAACATATAAGGCCATTTGCTTGTCAATATTGAGGTTGTGCATCAAATTACTTCAGATAATGATGGTGTCTTCTTAGATGCATTAGGGACGGTAAGGGAAGGTTGGCTTGACTCTTGCCTTTGATTCTAATATGAGACTTGTTAGGCAATGTTTGATGAGTGCCAATGAGTGATTCAGGAAGTTGTGGGAGTATCTCAACTCTCTTCTTTAGCCAAATTGGATAGAGTTCAACAATGTTTAGGTGATGAGTATGAGTTGATTGATGTTCCACTTTGAGAGGGAAATGATATTGAATAGAGACAAATTTGACTTAAGTTGGGTAGATTATGTAATGCTGAGAAAGTTTATTATTTGCAACACTCTTCAAATTCTTAGTTAAGAGAGGGTGATTGTAACACCCATTTTTTTCACATAACAGTGAATAGGTATCAACATAAAAATTGGATTATGGGTTTGGTAATTGATTCGAGATGGAGGGTGGAAGGAGACATGGGGTGCTTCTAGTGGTTATGAGTTACTTTGCTGGTCTGTTTTGCTCAATCTAGGTTAGGGGTACATTGGAGCTTCTTTTGGCTATAGTTCCTATGATTACACTTGCTATGAATGAGGGTCTCTCTGTGCATTTGTTAGCTTTCAAGGTGCTTCATGCCTTTAAAAAGATGGATTCATTGAAGGTGCTTTCTAAATTATTTTTTATAGATCATTAGGATGTTTTGGGGAATGATATTTTGGTCTTCTGTTTGGATTTGCTGAATAGATCAAATGATATAAGTACAGTTAACGAGATAGTAATAGTTTTAATTCTGGAATTGCGTAAACCTGAGAATATGACCTATTTCTACTTGATTAATTTATGCAGAGTGATTTAAATAATTGTGTTGAAGGTGCTGGCGAATCATTTGAAGGGAGTTCTTTCCTTTTGTATCATTTAGAATCAAAGTGTTTTTTTCTTAGGTCGCATGATTCATGATAATGTCTTGGCCGCACATGAGCTTATGCATTATCTTCAAAGTTCTAAGAATGAACTTAATAAAGGTTTTGCACTGAAGTTGGATATTAGTAAGGCTTATGACCAAGTTGAGTGAGGACTTTCTTAAGAAGGTGATAAGGCGGATAGGCTTTTGTTCAAAATAGGTGGCGTTGGTGATGACTCATGTTACCTTAGTTTCATATGTCCTTAAGTATAATGATTTGCTAATTGATTTCTTCAAACCAGGGTGGGGCTTGCGTTAAGGCAATTATTATTTGCCTTATTTGTTCTTGTTGTGCATAGAGGCTTTCTCTACTCAGTTACTTAAGGCTTAAGTGGATAGTTTGGTTCAAGGTAGTCGGTAAGTTAAAATGGGTCAAGGTGAACCACTTACTTTTTTCGGAAAATTACCTTTTATTTATTCGTAATAAGTGTTTAGAGGCTTCTGCAGCTATGGACATTCTAGCTTCTTTTGAGAGTGTCAGGACAAAAAGTTAATGTAGACAAGTTTATGGCTTATTTTAGCCCAAATACGTTGCCAGAGCATTAAGTTCAGATTACATCTTTGTTGCACATAAGAGTTCTTGGTTTTTCCTAGGAGCTATCTTGGGCTCTCCTTATTGATGGGGAGGAATAAAACCCCTAACATTTCGAGAAGCCCTTGATAAGGTAAATCGAAAGTTTCAAAGTCAATCTAAGCATGTTATTTCTTTCAAAGGTAAAGAGTTATTTGTTCAGTTGGTCCTTCAATCTATTTCAACTTGGGCTAAGTCGATTTTTCTACTTCCTCAATCAATTATTAATGGGGTTCAATGCGTTATTCGACTGTCTTAATGGGTAGAGGGGGGACGAAAAGTAAAGGGTAGGGTATGGGTGGCTTAGGCTTCTAGGGCTTGGGTCAGTTTAATTCGGCTCTATTAAGATAACAAGTGTAGCGCTTGATGCACCATCAGGATACTTTGTGTTACTGTGTTTTGAGTGCTAAATATTTTTCCTGATGGTGGGTATTTTCCATCCAAAGTGAGTTGAGAAAGTTTCATATGTATGATCGAGTATTGTGGTGGCCTTTTTTGAATTGGAACTCAGGTTATTTTGACTAGTGGATATTAGTTCTTCAATTTAGATTCGGGGGCATCGATGTGGGAGGGAAGGACTGAATGGTAGGGAACTTAACTTTAATGGTCAATTTCCTCATGATGTCATAGACAGGTAGCTGCTACAAGCGGATAAGAGGGGATGAAATTAGGTGTTGGTTTGGAGCTTATTCTCTAGGGAAGAGGCGGTCTATATTTTTTCCATTCCATTGTCTCCTCAAGATTCGTTGAATTTGCTCATTTGGGGTCATTCATCGAGGGGCTTCTAATCTACAAAATCAAGATACACTTCACTTCTGAGTGTGTTGTCGAAAGCACCAAATATAACCTATCCCTAAGAAATAACGAAAAGAATAGTATAAGAGAAGTAGGGTCAAATCCTCAGGGACTGGATCGCTACAACTTCTTGTTCCTCAAAGTCCTGGGTGCAGTCATGCCCAAGAAAAAACATTTGACCTGGAAAAATAAATAAAAAAAATAGAATTAAGAATATGGCTAGTTGAGATTAAATAAATTGAAATTGCAATTGTGAAAGGAAACAGAGTTGAGAAAAGGGGTTTTTTGATTTGAAGGGTTCCAGCCTCCGAGTATCTCGATCCTTCTTTGGTTCAATCATAGAATTTTATGTGGTTATTCTCATGACCGAATAAGCCAGTTATAGTTGAAGAAGACGCCTATGGCCACTAGCTCTACTTTAGGTTATAACCTTGCGATCTAGAGGAACCTTACACTAGATCATCATTTCTCAATGGCGAATATCACGCCATTTCATCTCTTGGGTTAAACAACCTCTGGTGTAGTAAGTTAGCGAACTGCTTGTGTAACCTTCCCAAAACATACAAAGTGGTTGCCTTTGCACAAGATGTGGGCAAAAACAAGCACAAGGCAGTGGCAACAGTAACACAACAAAAAAAACAACAGAAATTATGAGGAATGTCTCCCCCTACTTAAATCACATTGCCCTTAATGTGAAAAATAATATTAACAAATAGGATGAAAAAGAAAAGGGTTTAGAACACTCCCCATGTCATTTTCGTTTCTGTTTTTGCTCGTTTCCAAATTTAAAATTTTCAATTCCTAGATTCTACTGGACATAAAAAGAGAGAATAAAATTTATTAACATGTAAGAAAATAAAAATAAAATTGGGTTGCCTCCCAACAAGCGTTTGTTTAATGTTGTTAGCTTGACGGCCCAACTAATATTAGGGTTGTTCCAAATGAATTTTTCGATCATATGGTCTCAGAAATTTGGTGCCTGCACAATAGAAGGTAGAAGTTTAGTGTTCATAGGAGCCAATAATTCATTAACAAATTCGCAAATTGGTTCTGAATCGAAATTATCATCAAGCAATGTTTCAAGTTTACTTTCATAAAGTGACTCAAAAGTTTCTTCTACTAAGGAGTCAATTATGTCGACACGGTTTACGTTCAAAATTTCTCTAGGGTGACTAATAGCGTCGTAAACATTAAACTTCACAGTCTCCCCGTCAAACTCCATCGTAAAGGTTTCGCTACGCACTTCAATCTTAGTTCTTGTTGTACTAAGGAAAGGTCACCCCAACAAGATGTCCAAAGACCCAAGAGTGTTATTTTTCTTCCATTTTTGCCACATAAAAGTCCGCAAGAAAGATAAGTTCGTTGACTTTCACCAATACGTCCTCAAGGACTCCTTCGGGATGCACAAAAGACCTGTCCGCCAATTGAATGATAACACATGTTTTCTTAAAAAAAACCCACGTTAAGTGATTCATAAATGGAAAAGGACATTACATTTATGGAAGCCCCTTAATTGCACATAGCTTTTTTAATTCCTAAGTGGCCTATTTTGCATGGTATTGCAAACATGCCCATATCTTTACATTTTTCTGGCACCTTCCGCTGCAACACCGCAAATACATTTTCACCAACACTTACTTTTTCATTTCCAGTCAGTTTTCACTTGTTGGTGGAAAGTTCCTTAAGGAACTTGGCATATCGCAAAATTTGTTTTATGGCATCCAACAATGGTATGTTGATCTCGACGTTTCTGAATGTTTTAAGGATCTTTTTTTTTCCTCTTTACTTCTTTGATGTTGGTTCAACCATCCTGGAAACAGAGGTTGAATTGTGGGCAATGGAGGTTTCGTTCGGACCTGTTCATCGCTCTCCTACTTTTCCTGGGCAGAATCTTGATTACGATTCCTACCAGGATTTGGTTCTAGTTCTTTTCCACATCTCAACGTTACTACATTTACGTTCTGTCTTAGGTTAGGTTCTGTTTGTGACTGCAGTTTTCCCTGTGAGTTTTTTTTCTCAATTGACATGGTCAACTCTTTTATAGATGCCTCAGTTTTCTTTTGAAAATTAATATTTTTCTATTGGAAATCAAGCACATTAGCTGCTAATTTATTTATCATAGCTTCTAGTGAGGTACCTAGATCTTGAGTTTGTTGTGGAAACCGATTTTGGTATGACTGGTTATACCACGGGTTCACTTCATAACTTAAGTTAGGATGGTCTTTCCTGGGTTGTATGTATTAGCATAAGGGTCATATCGCCTTCGGGGTGGTCTAGAAAAGTTCCCCACAACATCCAAATAGGCCTAGTATCGTCATACAAACTAAGGCATGCGTTAGTTGTATGTTCGGGTGCTGCACAAATTCCACACAGTCTGGTCGGTCCTACTATTACTGCAAAAAGAGAATTTACGATATTAGTAAGTCTATCAACTTTATCTTCTAAAGTTAAATTACTTAGTTAGTGAATGGAAACATGAAAATATACACACTTTTTCATGCCCTTTTTAACTCAAATTCATGCAAGTTCGGTAAAATTCTTATCGAAAATTATATAATTATTATAAAATAATTATTTTACTTAAATTATTAACATAATGAATTTTACTTAATTTTGTAATTAATTTTGATTATTTTCGACAGATTTTCACAAAAGGCAAAAAACGGCTCGGCAGACACTACTAGAAGCGCAAAACCGAGAAATAATTTTGAAGCATCAAGGCGAATTAATTTTTCAGCCTAAGACGGTCCGAATTATGTGTATTAATTCATAATATAATTAATTTTAATTTATATCTAATTTAGTTTGGGTTAAATATATTATTAATAATTAATTATGAAAAGTGGCCCAGTTGAGCTGAACCGAGAAAAACCGAACCGACCAAGTACTGGGATGCCCAAAATTGTCCCACATGCTAACCCAATCAGCTTGCTTGGCTGATTAATTTGCTTGCAAAATGGCCCTTGAATACTTTTTCAAATTGCAAACAAAAGATTTGCCCTTACCTTAATATAGCAAGTTTGAAAACTTCAAACTTGCCACATGTGTCGCCGGCCATGGGAGGGCTCTTTGGCTGCTGATTTTGGCTATTTTTAGCAGCCCTCTCAACCTATAAAAACCCCATTGGCTGCTCATTTGAAACACACCACAACTTTTCTCATCTCTTCTCTTCTCTCTCAATTTTCTCTATTCCTTTCTCATCCATTTTTCTTTATTATCTTGCCGATTTCACCTCTTGAAAAAGAGTCATTCATCCACCATTTGGAGCAGCATTAAAGTGTTCGTAGCAGCCTCGGTTCGACAAGAACAAGCAGAGAAGGAAGAGTGGAGCAAACTAGTCAAGCCACGGAGAAACACCGGATTTGATTCTTGTTCGCTATCCTTTTAATTTTTGTTGTTGTTGTGATGAACATGTCTATGAATATTTGTGATGTTGAAATGTTAAATTTAACTGATATGGGTTAAATTTAATTCGTGTTAGGGTGATTGCATTTCGTCTACTTAATTTATTAAAATTGTGTTTGTGTTGTTATAGGCCTTGGTAAGATGTTTGATTAAGTAAAACCATGACTAAGTTATTCTTGCATTACAATTGTAAGGTAACTAATGAGTTAATTATTTAAACGGATTGAAATTGTAATTAATTGACACAGTGCATGTTTAATCATCTAAGGTAGCTGAGGGTTAAATTAGTAACGGTATCTAACGATACATTTGCCTTGCATAACTTGCAAGATTATTGTGATTAAACTGTTTCAAGGTAGAAATACATTGTTACCTCACGTAATCTTTTATGTGCTTATGAGATTGAATTAATTGTTTGAATTGGCATAAAGATGTGTACAAGAGATTATTTTAATTTCATAAGTATGTATGTGCATTAACAAATTTACCTATTAAAATTTGTTTAATCGGTCGAACTAACATAGAGATATAGTCAAGAGATGAATGGATTTTGGTAGGTGAGTATGTTCATAAGTTAGCAAAATTACCGAGTTGCCATGAATTTATTTGTAACAACATAAACATGAGTTTAATAATTCTAAGTTAAGAAATGTAATTAATCTAACACAATTATGTCATCTTGATTAAAATCATCTTTTGAAATCATGCATTGGAACTTTGTTTTAATATATTTGTTTTACTTAGTTAAAATCCTAGTTTTTAATCACCTCCTCAAATCAAAATATTTTTTTTCACCAAAGTGTTTTAAATTGCATTCATAAATAATTCTTTTCACAGTCCCTGTGGGTACGATAACTCGACATTTACTTGTCACTTTATTACTTGTTATGATTGTGTACACTTGCACATTTCCGTCATTCCAAGTTTTTGATATTGTTGCCGGGGACTGTTTTAAAAAGTCATTATTTGTGAATTTGTTAGTTTTGCATTTTTTGTTTATTTTTCTGTTCAATTTTAACTTAAATTAATTTTTCTATGATTATTTCAGGTGTTTGTGAGTATTGACCGAATTTTCAATTTACTCCTTGTAGACCCTGAGATTGAACAAACTTTTCGACAGCGAAGAAGACAAGCAAGTCAGAAAAGGACTGAAGAGATGAATCTCGAAAATTTGAATCAAGGAAATAGAGTAGACCCTGCTCAAAATCCTATCCTTATTGCTGATGATAGGGATAGAGCTTTAAGACAATATGCCATGTCAATGTTTCATGATCTTAATCTGGGTATTAGGAGACCCAAAATTGAGGCACAACAATTCGAGCTGAAGGCAATCATGTTCCAAATGCTTCAGACAGTGGGTCAATTTAGTGGAATGCCTACTGAAGACCCTCACCTGCACTTAAGATTGTTTATGGAGGTGAGTGATTCTTTCAAGATAGCCAGAGTACCAGAAGATGCATTACAATTGAAGCTGTTCCCATATTCGCTAAGGGATAGAGCTCGAGCCTAGTTGAACTCATTTCCACCAAATTCAATTTCTACATGGCAAGAGTTAGCAAAAAGATTCCTTATGAAGTATTTCCCACCTAGCAAGAATGCTAAGTTGAGGAATGAGATCACTGCTTTCAACAAATGGATGATGAGTCCTTGTATAAGGCATGGGAAAGGTACAAAGAATTATTACGAAAGTGCCCTCATCACAGAATCCCACATTGTATCCAACTTGAGACATTTTATAATGGTCTTAATGCACACACGAGGATGGTAGTGGACGCTTCTGCTAATGGTGCTCTCCTTTCTAAGTCTTATAATAAGGCTTATGAAATCATTGAGAGGATTGCTAGCAACAATTATCAATGGCCAACCAATCGAGCAGCGTGAGGAAGACAAGTTGCTAGAGTACATGAAGTGGATGCTCTTACTTCACTTGCATCTCAGGTATCCTCAATATCCTCAATGCTTAAAAATTTTACCACTAATGGGTTTAATAGTTTTGTAGCTCAACCGCTGAATCAAGTTGAAAATGTAGCATGTGTCTATTGTGGGGAAGGACATTTGTTCGAAGAATGTCCATCGAACCCAAAATCCGTGTATTACATGGGTAACTAGAACCAAAATCAAGGAAAACAAAGACTGCAATCCAATTTCTATAACCCATCGTGGCGAAAACACTCGAATTTTTCCTGGAGTAACCAATGGGCAGGAACCAGTAATAACTACGCCCAACCTAGACTGACCCAACCACCTGGTTTTCCCCAACAAGTTCAAAAACCAACCCAAGCTGAACCATCCAATAACTTAGAGAATCTATTGAAGGCATACATGGCAAAAAATGACACTACTCTAAGGAATTTGGATAATCAAGTGGGCCAGCTTGCAACTGAACTCAAAAATCGACCACAAGGTGCTTCACCTTGTGATACGGAGAATCCAGGGAAGGAGCATTACAAAGCATTGACATTGAGGAGCAGAAAGACATTAGAACCCAACACCGTCAAAGTTGAAAAGGAGCTAGCTGATGCTCAAGACTCAGAGAAAGTTCAACCGAGTGTTGAAATTCTAGTTTCATCAGAACCAGAATCTACAAAATTCGACAAGGTAAAATCAGAACCAGCTAGTTCTGATCAACTAACAATTTCGTTAGATGCAGAATAGCCACAGAGGACAAATCAACTAGTTCAAGTAAAGAAACCTCCACCACCCTACCCTCAAAGACTTCAGAAGCAGAAGCAAGAAATTCAATTCAAGAAGTTCCTAGACTTACTCAAGCAACTTCATATCAACATCTCATTGGCTGAAGCACTTGAACAAAAGTCGAACTACGTTAAATTCATGAAGGATATCCTGTTAAAAAAGTGAAGACTTGGAGAATTTGAGATGGTAGCCCTGACGAAGGAATGCATTGTATATTTTCAAAACAAACTACCCCCAAAGTTAAAGGATCCAGGATTTTTTACCATACCTTGCAACATTAGAGCAACATTTGTGGCAAGGCATTATGTAACTTGGGCACGAGTATTAACTTGATGCCCATGTCAATTTTTAGGAAGTTGGGGATAGGTGAAGTTAGACCTACTATGGTTATACTTCAATTAGCAGATCGATCCTTAGCACATCTAGAAGGAAAAATTGAGAACATATTGGTACGTGTAGACAAATTTAATTTTCCTGCTGACTTTGTGGTTTTAGACTTTGAAGCAGACAAAGAAGTGCCAATCATCCTAGGAAGGCATTTCCTAGCAATCGAAAGGACCCTTATTGATGTGCAGAAGGGTGAGTTTACTATGTGTGTTCAGGATAATCAGGTAACATTTAATATTTTTAAGTCTATGCAATTTCCTAACACAATTGATGATTGTTCTGCAGTGTCCAAATTAGAGGATTTAATCGTGGAAAAGGAACTCAATTATATTGAGGACTCATTGGAACAAATTTTAACACCAGACCCTCCAAATGATGAAGAGGATGATGAATACTTAGCTTTGCTAAAAGCTAATCAAAGGGTATTTAATCCGCAATCCCGTTTTGAATCTTTGGAGTTAGGGAATAAAGATTATGCCCAACCAAAAGCGTCAATCGAGGAACCACCTAAATTAGGACTCAAGGTACTTCCTTCACATTTAAAATATTTTTATTTAGATAATGCTTCTACTCTACCTATGATTGTTTCAGCGGAATTAACTATTGAGCAAGAAGAGAAACTCATCCTAGTATTGAAATAATTCAAGAAGGCTACCGGATGGACCATAGCCGATATTCACGGTATTAGTCCATCTGTATGCATGCACAAGATTATCCTGGAATATGGTGAAAAAGGACGATTGATAGACAATGAAGACTAAACCCCATCATGAAGGACGTTGTGAAAAAAGAAATCATCAAGTGGTTAGATGCAGGTATAATTTACCCCATCACAGACAGTTCATGGGTAAGTCTGGTCCAGTGCTTACCAAAGAAAGGAGATATTACGGTCGTTGAGAATAAGAATAACGAGTTGATACCGATTGGAACGGTTACGGGATGGAGAATTTGCATCGATTACCGGAAGTTGAATAAGGCAACTAGGAAAGATCACTTTCTTTTGTCGTTCTTAGACTAGATGCTGGATAAACTCGCGGGGCGAGACTATTATTGTTTTCTCGATGGATACTCGGCATATAATCAGATTATAGTAGCACCGAAAGATCAACACAAGACAACATTCACTTGCCTGTACGATACATTTTCATTTAGACGCATGCCATTTGGTTTATGTAATGCACCTGTTACATTTCAAAGATGTATGATGTCTATTTTTACTAATATGGTTGAGAAATACTTGGAAGTCTTTATGTATGATTTATCAGTATTTGGAGATACATATGATGATATCTTAGCCAATCTAGCCAAGGTACTAAGGCGATGCGAAGAAACAAACCTTGTACTCAATTGGGAAAAGTGCCATTTCATGGTACGAGAAGGTATTGTTCTAGGGCATCGAATAACGAGACATGGAATCGAGGTAGATAAAGCAAAGGTAGACGTTATTGAAAAACTCCCACCTCCAACATCTGTAAAAGGTGTTAGGAGTGTAACACCCCTTACCCGTATTCAACGCCGGAACCGGGTACGAGGCATTACTGGACTTATCTTGCTTGAACATACAACTTTGGGCTTTATAATTTCATTCCCACTTAAAACTTCCCATTCACATTCATAACATCCTTATTATGGGCCTACGAGGCCTTAAACATGCAAACGGAGGGTCTCGGAATTAAACCAGAAACTTTTGTATACTTAGAATTTTTTTTTACCTAAACAAGGCCACACATTTTTTATTTATCTATACATAACCTCATCGACCCGTCTTTTTTCTTCACAAAAAGTACCGGAGCACCCCACGGTGAATAGCTCGGTCTTGCAAAACCCTTGTTCGTTAACTCTTGCAACTGAACCTTCAACTCTTTCAACTCTAATGGTGCCATCCTATACGGGGCAACCAAAATAGGTGCTATACCCGAAACCAACTCTATACCAAACTCAACCTCTCTAACTGGAGGCAATCCGGGTAACTCTTCTGGGAACACATCCTGATACTCGCACACCACAGGCACTGATTCAATCTTTACCTCTGACTCTTGCGTATTCAGTAAAAAGGCGAGATAGGACTCATACCCTTTCCTCAAGTATTTCTCAGCTACTAGAGATGAAATCATTACAGGCAAACTATCCGATCTACCTGATTCAACCTGAATGACATCTCCATTTACACATCTCAATTCAATAAACTTACTACCACAGTTTACTAAAACATTATGTGCAGTCAACCAATCCATACCAAGAATCAGATCAAATTCATCAAACGGTAACAACATGAGATTTGCCGGAAAACAATAACCTCTAATTATCAAAGGACAATTTCTACACACCTTGTCAACTAGCACATGTTTGCCTAAAGGGTTTGACACTTTTACTACAAATTCCGTAGACTCAACAATAATACTCATACTAGATGCCAATTTCATGCAAATATAAGAATGGGTAGACCTCGGATCAATCAATGCAACAACAGAGATATCATGAAGAGAAAAAGTACCCGTTATCACATATGAAGATGATGCCTCTTCACGAGCGCGAATGACATAAGTCTGTGCAGGTGCTCGGCCCTCTGATCTCATAGTAGAGTCTCTAGGCACACCTTTACTACTAGCCCCACCTCTCGGGTTCTTTTGTGGTCTACCCCTCGAAGGTACATTGCGATTAGACTTTGGATTGTCCACGCTTGCCAACAAGGTGGCTTGAACTCTCGAGCCCGAGTATGTATTACCTCGACCTCGATGTGAATATCCAACTGACGCGGTCGTCCGAGGGTTTATTTCTTTGGACCTCTTTGATTGAGCTTGGAACGATTTACTCATTGGCCTCTTTCTTACATCTCGGGCCTCACTCATGGCTTTTCTCTTTTCCTTATTTAGCTCCTCGACCTTGTATGCCCTATCAACCAACACCACAAATTCTTTCAATTCCAAAATCCCAACTAGAAATCTGATATCCTCATTCATCCCATCTTCAAACCTCTTGCACAAAATAGCTTTCGCATACACACACTCTTGCGCATATTTGCTGAGCCTAACAAACTCGCGCTCATACTCTGCCACAGACATTTTACCTCGCTTCAATTCAAGGAATTCTTTCCGTTTCTGATCTACAAATCTCTAACCTATGTACTTCTTTCGAAACTCTTCTAAAAAGAAGTCCCATGTCACTCTCTCCCTTGGAACTACCGATGTTAATGTTTTCCACCAACGATATGCCGAGTCCTTCAGCAATGACACGGTGCATTTTAAGCTCTCCTCAGGTGTGCAAGAGAGTTCATCGAATACCCGCATTGAGTTCTCAAGCCAGAACTCCGCCCTTTCAGGGTCATCGTCTATATTAGCTCTGAATTCCTCGACCCCTTGTTATCGAATCTTATCAACCGGGGGTTTGGTCATTCTCACCAAATCTATACCTTGAGGAGCCACAGGAACTAGCTGAGGTATAGAGGGGGGTGGAGGAGGTTGAGCATTAGGGTTCGCTCGTACAAACTCCGTGTACCAATTACTCATCCATTGGAGAAAAGCTTCCTGAGCCTCTTCTCCTTGACCCATAGTCTCGGGTCTACTCTCTACAGGCGCGGTCCTTTGTGTGAGAGCCGGTGAGTTACTAGCAGCGTCATTAGCAGCCACTCTGTCTAGATCTATTTACTATATAAAAACAAAGTTTAGAATTGTCAGAAGTCACCACACTATCAATATACGTTTATGGCATGTATAGCTAGACTCTCATACACGCTACGGTAGTTTGAGAACCGACTAAACCATAGCTCTGATACCACTAAATGTAACACCCCTTACCTGTATTCAACGTCGGAACCGGGTACGAGGCATTACCGGACTTATCTTGCTTGAACATACAACTTTGGGCTTTAAAATATCATTCCCACTTAAAACTTCCCATTCGCATTCATAACATCCTTATTATGAGCCTATGAGGCCTTAAACATGCAAACGGAGGGTCTCCGAATCAAATCGAAAACTTTTGTATACTTAGAATTTTTTTTACCTAAACAGGGCCACACGCCCGTGCGAAATGGGACACGCCCGTGTGGTCACACATGCCCATGCCCCTAGCCCGTGTGGAATTTATTTTTCTTTTTGAACCTATAGGGGTTTTCATACGGTCGGGCACACGCCCGCGCCCGTGTCCTCACCCGTGTGTGAAGACCTGGGTATTTTATTTATGACGTTAGTAACCTCATAAGGGACACACAGCCTGTCACACGCTCATGTGCTCCACCCGTGGTCGACACTAACTTGCAACACTGACATGCAAGGGACACACGACCCAACCACACACCCATGGAACTGACCGTGTGTCACACACGGCCTAGATACACGCCCCTGTGCCTACCAGTGTGGACAAGAACAAGGCTACTTTCCAAGCTCTTTTTATCACCCTAACTCATACAACACAAATCACATTCAACCATTAACCAAGCAACCCAATCATGCATCATACATATTCATGAATAACCTCATCTTTCCATATATTAATAATAAGGGAGCCATTCAATATGGCCATTTACAAAAGAGCTCATCTTTAAAAGAGCCAACACACTTGGCCAAAACAACAAGACATTTCACTAAGTCTAGCCCCTATACATGCCATACTCAAAATGTTAGGTCTAAATATACCGAAATGAGCTAATAGTGTGGATGATCTTCAGATTATCTTCGTATCCAGAGCGGGCTCTTTGACACTATAAGACAAGGGAAAATAAAGGGAGTAAGCTTTAAGCTTAGTAAGTTTACATGTAAACAATAAGCATCATACCATATGCAAAGCAACCACAAAATTTGTATACTGTGTAAGAACAATTCACATTTTCATAATCATGCTTACTCATTTCATTTATTACCACCTTCCAACCATATACATATATATTGCTCACATTTACTTGCACATATTCCCTGCACTCATCACCACAAGCCACATGAAATACATTTAATTAGACAATTTCTCGATGAACCCTTCAAAGTGATACTAAGTACCAGGTGGTTTTGCACACAGCCCACCAATAGTCAATAATAGGGTAGTATCGCACATAGCTCACCAACAAGAATAACTACGGTGGTTTCGCACATAGCCCACCAAGTAATAATATAAACGATGGTATCGCACATAGCCCATCGTGAATAAATAATAAGGTGGTATCGTACACAGCCCACCAACAATGATAATTAAGGTGGTATCGCACACAGCCCACCAAATAATAATTACGGATATTTTTCGCGCTTACATTTCTATTCCGAAGTTCATACGAGAATTACTCACTATCTATAAATTTCAATCAATCTCACTCATAATTGATCTCATTCATACAATGCATCAATAAGTAACTGCATATGTATTAAAGATGTATCGTTTACACAAAAACTTACCTCGGTGCAAAATGTATTAATCGACGACTTAGTCCGTAACCTTACCTTTTCCTCGGTCAAGGTTGTTTCCGCATTCTTCTTGATCTATAATAATAAAATTTATTCATTCAATCACTTTATAACTCATGATACATCATAATTTCTACTTAGGCAAAAATGACCATTTTGCCATTATACTTTGGTAAAATTATGATTTTACCTTTAGGCTCGTAAATCGTTTTTCATCACATTTTCTCATTAAACAAGCCTAGCTAAACATTTATTTCTCTTACAACAACTTACAAAACCAATTATTTCATGCATTTATTACTCAATTACAACCTTTACAACTAAGTCTCATTTAGGTGTTTTCATGGTAACACCTTTCACAAAAGTTATTCCTTAACCCTCTAACATTCATTTTCTTCCATAAAAACTTAGCAAACAACATAAACACTCTCATGGAAAGTCCCTAAACTTTCAACCATTTTGCAAAAGTCCCCTCCTTAGCTAGCTTAAGCTTTAGGGGTTCCAAAAGTACAAAAATTATCAAGGAAGACCTCTAAAATCACTTACTTGAAATATAATAGCTTGGACGAAAGTTTGAACTCCAAAAACCTCTAATTTCTCTCCAATTTTCGGTGGAAGAAGAAGGGTGAATAGTGAAAGATGATATCTTCTTTCTTTGTCTTATTTTATTCATTTTTGGTCACTTAATTTCACCAAATCTTTTACCAAAATTAATGTTCTTGTCTCCCTTATCCCTATGGTTGGCCAACACCTAAATATTGGCCTAATTGCATATTAAGGACCTCTAATTTAATATTCCATAGCTATTAAACACCTCTAGCTTGTAAAATGGAACTTTCACACTTTATGCGATTTAGTCCTTTTTCTCAATTAAGCATACAATTGCTAAAGTTAAAGCACCAAAATTTTCATTCATCCTTATAATCATACTATAACACATAAAATAATATTAAAATAATTTTCTTCTACCTCGGATTAGTGGTCTCGAAACCACTGTTCTGACTAGCCCCAAAATCAGGCTGTTACAAGAAGCTTTTTGGGCCACGTTGGTTTCTATCGAAGATTTATCAAAGACTTCTCCAAAATTCCTAAACCCTTATGCAAATTATTGGAAAATGACACGATGTTCAAATTTGATGAGGAGTGTTTAAGAGTTCTCAATGATTTGAAGAGTCGGTTAGTTTCGACACCTATAATCGTCACACCAGACTGGGATTTGCCATTTGAATTGATGTGTGACGCAAGTGACTTCGCGATAGGAGCTGTCATGGGCCAGCGAAGGAACAAAGATTTTCATCCCATCTACTATGCAAGTTGGACTCTAACAGGAGCTCAACTGAATTATACGGTAACAGAGAAAGAGTTACTTTTTATTGTGTTTGCTTTTGACAAGTTTTGATCTTATCTTATAGGTTCCAAAGTGACTATACGGACCATTCGACAATTAAGTATTTACTTTCCAGAAAGACACTAAGTCGAGACTGATCCGATGGGTACTTCTACTCCAAGAGTTCAATCTAGAAATTCAAGATCGAATGGGAGTAGAAAACCAAGTAGCAGACCACTTGTCCAGATTGGAGCCGCAAGAAGGGAATTCTCCTCTTAAACCAATCCAGGAGACATTTCCAGATGAACACATACTGAAGGTAAATCATATCTGTAATACCCTTTGGTTTGCTGATATTGCTAACTATTTAGCTTGTGGTTTAATGCTAATTGATAAGACGTATCATCAAAAGAAAAAGTTTCTTCATGATATGAGGTACTATTTCTGGGAAGAACCATATTTGTTTAAAAAGTGTGTAAATCAAATGATCAAGAGATGCATGGTAGAAAATGAAGTACATAAAATTCTATACCATTGCCACTCATCTCTAAGTGGGGGACACTTTGGAGGCACACGTACTGCGGCCAAGGTATTGCAAGCCAGATTCTTTTGGCCAACATTATTCAAAGATGCATATGCTTACGTAAAGAGTTGTGAATGATGTCAAAGGGTTGGAAATGTCACCAACAGAAATGAAATGCCTCGAACAAACATCACTGAGGTAGAATTATTCGATGTTTGGGGTATTGACTTTCTCGGTCCTTTCCCTCATCTTTTGGTCACAAGTACATCTTTGTAGTTGTAGACTACGTGTCTAAGTGGATTGAGGCTGAAGCATATCCGACAAATGATGCTAAGGTTGTGATGAAGTTTTTGCAGAAGCATGTGTTCACAAGGTTTGGAACCCCACGAGCCATCATTAGTAATGAAGGGTCTCATTTTGTGAACAAGTGGTTGAAATGGTTACTTGACAAACATGGAGTGAAGCACAAGGTTGCCACAACTTACCATCTGCAGACGAATGGCTAAGCTGAACTGGCAAACAAAGAGATTAAAGGCATACTTGAGAAGGTAGTTTGCCCAGATCGACGAGATTGGTCCAAAAGACTGGATGATGCTTTATGGGTCTACAGGACAGCATACAAGACACCTCTAGGGATGTCACCCTATAGGTTGGTCTTTGGGAAAGCCTGTCATCTGCCCTTGGAGTTAGAGCACAGAGCTTATTGGGCTCTTCAACAACTTAACTTGGATTTTAATCTTGCTAAAGAGAAACGGATGCTCCAACTCAATGAGTTAAAAGAATTCCAAATGTTCTCATACGAGAATGCCAAATTACTCAATGAGAGACTTAAAAAATAGCATGACAAGCACATTCGAGTTCGAGAATTTGAAGCAGGTCAGCAAGTCTTGTTATTTAATTCCAGATTAAGGTTCTTTCCAAGTAAGTTAAAATCACGTTGGTCTGGCCCATTTATGATTCACCGAGTTTATCCATACGGAGTTATTGAACTTCAAAGTAAGGGAGGTAATTTTCGAGTCAATGCTAAGCGCTTGAAACATTACTGGGGGGATAAAATTGAATGGAATCAAATCTCGTTCATTTTATCAGATATTTAATATTTCTTATTTTTCTTTTTGAATAAATGATTTAGGGTATATTTTTAGGTTTAGTATGTTTAAATAAATCCTGTCTAGGAGATTGGGACTTAAGCGGGACCGTTTGTGACCCCTCCAATCTTTCTTGGGAATTGATTTTAACATAATCTTCCGAGAAATTATATCCTTAATGACAAAATAAAATTTTAGTTTTCAAATAAAAGGGTCAATTTTGATCCAAGTTTTAAATTGCAACTCAATTTCAAATTTTCCTTAAGTCTAGGTACTTAATTGAATTATTTCCAAAATTTGGTTACTCTTTTTTGTAAATATTAAAAATTAGATGCCTCTTTTTGTAAATATGTTCAAAAGGCATCTAGAATAAAAAAATTTAGTTTAATAAAAAAAAATGAGAATCATTAATATATAATTATATCCATTATAATATATATTAATTACTATCAACTTTACATTAGGATTAGTTTAAATTTAATCATATTTTATTTAATAAGTTTTTATTTTAATAAATTAATAGAAAATAATAATTTAATATACATTATATTAATTATTGATTGTTGTTAACTTTGTATAGGATTAGAACTTAGAATATTTTAATTATTAAATTGTTCTAAGAATTTTACTTTAACTCCTACTCCCTTTCCTTATAAATTCCACCAACCTTCTCCATTATTCATCACTCAAACTCCATCCCCACCAAATACCAAATCACCTAAGTGCCGCAAGCCCCCAACTCCCTAGTCGCAACACGACCCGATAGCCATTCGGCCAGCAGCTCACCCGTGCACACCTGCCCCCATCACGCGCTGCACGTCCTGCCCCGCGGGACTCGTGCTGCTCCTAGCTCCAGCTCGCGCGTGCCCACGCTGCTACCCACTCAGCGTTGCTGCCTGCGGCCCGCATAGCTGCCCACGCCAAGTCTCATTGCTCCCACGCACATCTGCTCGCACGCCCAGCAGCGTCCTAGCATCCGTGCGGCACATCAGCTTTGCTACTCACACCAACATCCCTAGTCGATAACCCTCCAACCTATCCTAAATTGACCTCTTTTGATTTATAATTATTTTTTTAGGAGTTCTTAATTTTTATAAAAAAAAGTGGTAAGACAAATTTTTCTCCTAAATTTTAATTTTCTTTAACTATTTAATTTTCAATTTATTGAATTATTAATAGTTTATATTAATTAATTTTTTGAGAAAATAATTGTTTCCATCTTATGTTCAGGTTAATCATGCCTCGCAAGAGAACTCGTGCCTTTTCCCAAATTGACACATCGCAAAAAAAATTCCACTGTGAAGAAGCCAAAGCGAGATACAAAAGTATTTTCAAGAATCAACAGATGCACCCAGAGAAAGACTTTGCATTGATAGAAAGCAATTATATTGATTTCATGGCTCGCACTTGTTAGGTTGCTGAAGCTCTCAATTGGGAGTTGTTTTGTGAGAAAAGACTTAGTGTGGATGAGGAGTTAGTTCGTGAATTTTAAGCAAATTTAATCTCAAGTGAGTTGACGGAAGTTTCTATCGCGAAATCAAGTTACCAATATCCTCAAACGCTATTAAATGATTCTTTGAATTACCTGATTTTGGAAACGACGAATATTTTACCTTGATGAGCAATATTGAATCTAAAAATCTTCAAGAAATTCTCAAGGTACTTACAGTTCTAGGTTCTAAGTGGACTGTGTCAAAACAAGGAATTCACACTTGTCAAAGAGAATATTTGACACCACTCGCGAAGGTATGGTTCTATTTCATCCGATTCAGCCTTATGCCTACTTCACATGGGACTACAATTTCATTAGAGCGAACGATTTTAACTGGAAAGACCATTGATGTGGGAAAAATCATCCTGAGAGAACTGTGGAATTGTGCCGCTAGACGTTCTGGCCCAGCTTACTTTCCATTTACGATAACAATTTTGTGCTTGAAAGCTAAAATTCTTGCAAACGTAAAGAAGACAGGTTATAGCCAAGGCATAATTACAGATTGGGACCTCTACTGAATAGCTGGAGACTCTGTTCTACAGCAATGATTTGAAGAAAGTAAGGATCCCGAAGAAGAAAAAGAAGAAGATCACACAAAGATCGAACCGATGCAATCAGTTGAAATCCCTGATAAGGCATAACCAATGGAACCAGATGCTGAACCTGATGTCACAAATTTAATGTTCAGAACTCAATCGCCTCGCCCAGATCTTCGAGATGAGCTGTCAAATTTGATGGACATAATGCAACATATGCAGTGGCAGCAACAAGCTTACTGGAGATATTCAAAAATAAGAGATGACTCAATGAGAAGCGCTTTTATGAAAATATATAATGACCCGTTTATTTTTGTGCCTGAGTTTCTAGATTTCATATTTGAACGATGGAGTCCAAGAAGCGAAGCGATTCATGCAAAAACAAATATGATGGAGCAAAAGATGAGTCGAATTCGGAAGGATATAAAAATAAATAAAAAGAGGGGATCTTGACTTTATTTTATTTCTGTTCTTAGGTTATTTTAGGATTAAGTTTAATTAGGAATTTTAATTTTCGCATAATAAAACAAGAGGTGGAAATCATTAATAAAAATGAACAAGTCGCAAAGTATAAAATGTGGCAATAGATATGTACATGTCTAGGATTGGATTTAGAGAGAACTTGGTACTTAAGCAGTCAAATTGACTTACCTCCTCTTTTCTAGAATCCTACCTAGCGTTGAGTATCTATTCACTTTTAACAATGAGGACATTGTTCATCTTAAGTAGGGGGACCGAAAAATTGAAATTATTTCCACTCAGAATAAATTTTTCTTTCAGTTATGATTAGGTTATATTTTTTTCAAATATTTCAAATTTAGTTAAGTATGCTAAACTTCAGTATGAATAAAGTTCAATTATTTCAATAATTGTTATGTTAACTGAAATATGACATAAGTGTATTTTTAATAAAGCATGCAAATCGTACCATAAAATTTTTAGTTCCTTAGGAGAGTTAGGCATGCATGAAAGTTTAAGCCTCTAGAATTGACTTAGTAGTTTCTTGAGGCGAAATCCTAGGAAGCATGGAACGTTGAAAATGATTTAGGCAACTATTGTTTGGATCGTTTGAGCCTTTCAAGACAACCTTGATGAAATTTTATCCCTTGAAACCCAACTTTAAGACTATATGGCCTAATTTTATTTGAACCCTTTCAATAATTAGCCATCACTTCTCTCTTAATTATCTTTAAATTATCGCAAACACTAGACTTAGTACTATTCAGAACATTCTTTGAAAATAAGTTTAGGGAAGTTGAAAAGAAATATTGAATGCTCAAAAAATTGTAGCACATACAACAAAATTCTCAGAAAAAAAAAAAAGAAAAAAAAGAGAGCATGTGTACTTGAAAGAAAATAGATGTACAATAGAACATGTGAAAATAAAGTAAGTTGGTGTATTGACAGCAAATATTCCGAAGGTCCAATTGAAGCTGAGTCTAGGGTTTTTAGCCTAAATTTATCTTTTACCTACCCCTAGTCTAGCCACGTTACAACCTTGTTAAAGACCTATTGATTTAAGTTTCTATGCTACCTACATTAGTGGAGAGAAATTGATATGTTCAACATATGAAGGCATAAGTTAAACTTAATGATTGCAGCTTAATCTTGAATAACGGAATAAAGTCAAATTGGTAGGGATTTACATGTCTTTATGAATAAGCATTTAGTCTAATTTTTTCTATCATAAGAATGATTGAGATTAATTTGAATGATTTGTATACATAAGTAGCATAAATATCAAATTTCTTGTTCTTAAGCATAAGTATACCAAAATCATGATTGTGGGGAAGAGTGTTGTTCTGAATGAATTTTTCAAAGGTGTTTTCGAGAAATTCTTTTCAAATTTGTGCATTATTCGGGACAAGCAATGAATTAAGTTTGGGGTGTGGAAACACAAAAATATACACACTTTTTCGTGCCCTTTTTAACTCAAATTTATGCAAGTTCGGTAAAATTCTTGTCGAAAAATATATAATTATTATAAAATAATTATTTGTACTTAAATTATTAACATAATGAATTTTAATTAATTTTATAATTAATTTTGATTAATTTTGACAAATTTGCACAAAGGGCAAAAAAGGCTCGACAAACATCGCTAGAATCGCAAAACCAAGAAGCAATTTTGAAGCATCAAGGAGAATTAATTTTTCAGCCTAAAATGGTTCAAATTATGTGTATTAATTCATAATATAATTAATTTTAATTTATATCCAATTTCATTTGGGTTAAATAAATTATTATTAATTAATTATGAAAAGTGACCCAGTTGAGCTGAATCGAGAAAAACCGAACTGACCAAGTACTGGGCAGCCCAAAATTGTCCCACATACTGACCCAATCAGCTTGCTTGGCTGATTAATTAGCTTACAAAATGGCCCTTGAAGACTTTGTCAAATTGAAAACAAACCCTTCCACTATTTGAGCCTTTCTAGATTTGCCCCTACCTTAATATAGCAAGTTTGAAAACTTCAAACTTGCCACATGTGTGGCCAGCCATGGGAGCTCTTTGGCTGCTGATTTTTGGCTACTTTTAGCAGCCCTCTCAACCTATAAAAACCCCCCCTTGGCTGCTCATTTGAAACACACCACAAATTTTCTCATCTCTTCTCTTCTCTCTCAATTTTCTCTCTTCATTTCCCATCCATTTTTCTTTATTCTCTTGCCGATTTCCCCTCTTGAAAAAGAGTCATTCATCCACCATTTGAAGCAGCATTAAAGTGTTCATAGCAGCCTCGGTTCGACAAGAACAAGCGGAGAAGGAAGAGTGGAGAAAACCAGTCAAGCCACAGAGAAACACTGGATTTGATTCTTGTTCCCTATCTTTTTAATTTTTGTTGTTGTTATGATGAACACGTCTATAAATATTTATGATGTTGAAATGTTTAATTTAATTGATATGGCTTAAATTTAATTCGTGTTAGGTTGATTGCATTTCATCTATTTAATTTATTAAAATTGTGTTTGTGTTGTTATAAGCCTTGGTAAGATGTTTGATTAAGTAAAACCATAAGTTATTATTGCATTACAATTGTAAGGTAACTAATGAATTAATTATTTAAATAGATTAAAATTGTAATTAATTGACACGATACTCAACCAGTGCATGTTTAATCATCTAAGTTAGCTGAGGGTTAAATTAGCAACGGTATCTAATGATACATTTGCCTTGAATAACTTGCAAGATTATTGTGATTAAACTGTTTCAAGGTAGAAATACATTGTTACCTCACGTAATCTTTAATGTGCTTATGAGATCGAATTAATTGTTTGAATTGGCATAGAGATGTGTACAAGAGATTATTTTAATTTCATAAGTATGTATGTGCATTAACACATTTGCCTATTAAAATTTGTTTAATCGATTGAATTGACATAGAGATATAGTCAAGAGATGAATGAATTTTGGTAGGTGAGTATGTTCATAAGTTAGCAAATTACCAAGTTGCCGTGAATTTATTTGTAACAACATAAACATGAGTTTAATAATTCTAAGTTAAGAAATATAATTAATCTAACACAATTATGTCATCTTGATTAAAATCATCTTTTAAAATCGTGCACTAGAACTTTGTTTTAATTTATTTGTTTTACTTAACTAAAATCCTAGTTTCTAATCACCTCCTCAAATCAAAATATTTTTCTTCACCAAAGTGTTTTAAATTGCATTCATAAATAATTCTTTTCACAGTCCCTGTGGATACGATAACTCGACATTTACTTGTCACTTTATAACTTGTTACGATTGTGTACACTTGCACATTTTCGTCGTTCCTGTGAACCCTTCTAGTGGGTTCAGGATTGGCTCGGAATTGCTGAGTATTTGTAGCCATCATGGATATCAAGTCTCTTACCTATTAGGGGATCATGTTGACCAATGCCCCTCCAATGGCAGCATCTATCATATTCATTTCCATGGGCTTCAAGCCATTATAAAAGTATTGAAGAAGAGATTGTTCTATTACCCCATGTTGTGGGCAGCTGGCACACAACTTCTTAAGTTAATCACAATAGTCGTAAAGAGACTCAGCATCCTTTTACCTTATCCCAACAATCTCCCTCCTTAACTACGCACGATACTAGGAAAAATTTGTTAAGACCCAAACAAAGAAAGATCAGCCCAGGGTGTGATAAATCCATGAGGTAGATAAAATAACCATTCCCTAGTCGAGTCTGCTATGGAAAAAGGAAAAGCACGTAATTTGATTTGATCCTTAGTTACGCCCTAAGGTTACATACTAAGATAAACCATATGAAACTCTTTTAGATGTTTGTGTGAGTTTTCATTTTTCAATCCACAAAAAGCCAGCAACAACTGGATTAATTCTGACTTAAGTTCAAAATTAGTATCCATAGTAGGGTACGCAATACATAACGGTTGTTGATCTATAGGACCTTTGGCCATTTGCCGAATCGTTTGAGCTATAGATTGTTGTGCCAGATTTGGGTTTATGTTAACCCTAGCATAAGGCACTTCTTCTGGTGGATCGACTCCTATTCTTTTGTTCTCCAGTGTTTGAGTAGGGTTTCTGTTAACCCTAGACGCAACTTCGTCACTTGCTCCTATTTCCGGCGGTGGATTACTCTTAGTTCCTACCACCTTTAACTGTCTTTTTCGTAGCTTCGTTTCCTTGTGATTAGCTCTCGCAGTCTTTTCTATTTCTAAATCAAACACGAGATTTCCTGGAGCAAATCTGGTCATAAGAAAAAAAACAAGATTAGTACGTTGCCAATCTCCGCCACCAGTACCAAAATTTGGCGTGTCGCCTAAAGCACCAAATATAGCATATCCCTAAGATATAACGAAAAGAATAGTATAAGAGAAGTAGGGTCAAATCCTTAGGGTCTAGATCGCTGCAACTTCTTGTTCCTTGAAATCCTAGGTGCAGTCGTGCCCAAGAAGAACGTCTGACCTGGACAAATAAATAAATAACAAAATTAAGAATACGGACAAGTTGAGATTAAATAAATTGAAATCGCAATTGTGAAAAGAAACAGAGTTGAGAAAAGGGGTTTTTCGATTCAAAGGATTCCAACCTCCGATTATCTCTATCCTCCTTTGATTTAATCATAGGCTTTTAAGTGGTTATTCTCATGACCGAATAAGCCAGTTATAGTGGAAGAGGACGCCTATGACCACCAGCTCCACTTTAGGTTATAGTCTTGCGATCTAGAGGAACCTGACTCTAGCCAACCGCCAATCCTCTGGGACCGTCTTACACTAGAATATCATTTCTCAATGGCGAATGGTACACCATTTTGTCTTTTGGGCTCGACAACCTCTGATGCGGTAAGTTAGCGAACTGACTGTGCAACCTTCCCAAAACACACAAAGCGACCATCTTTACACAAGATGAAAAGATTACTTTTGGAAGGACATGGACGGAGCGTCAGTCCCGTAATGCGAAGAAATGATGAATACTCATTGTGAATGGTTAAGTGCGGGTTCTAAGCCTCATGAACTCTTTTTGAGGAATTTTGATAACCTTTGGCTAGACAAGTTTAGTTACTCATGTTTTTTGGGAATAAAAAAACAAGTTTAATGAAACAAAATTTTATTGGAAAGTAAAAGAAACAAAAAGGCTAAGAGCCTTAGAGGAATGAGTTTTTTATAGAAGTGATGAATAAGTATTCATATCACCCCATCCCCTATTTATAGTACATGAAAAAACTCTAGCTGGTTCCTATTTAAACTCTAGATGATAATGTTTAAAAGATATAATTTGAAATTAAATCTAAACAATATAATAATCCTAACAATAACACTAAAAATAAAATTCAAATTTAAACAAAGTTTCATGTCCATATATCTCTTCTTTGAAATTTTGGCCCAAGTCTTCCACACTTTGTATTTTCGGCACCACTTCTTCCTTATTTTGCATGTTGACCTATTTTGTCTTTAAATTCACATTTTTTGCCCCAAAATTTCCTTTTGCCTTCAATTTAGTCCCTACAAGATAAAAAAACCATAAACAACCCAAATTTGTAGGATCATACTCAAAATACATATGTAATTACCACATAAAAGTATGTCATTTTAGGGTATTATCACTTCTATTGAGGAGTGTTAGTTTGAGGCTGCATCATTTCTTTTGAAAAATTATATGCTTGCTCAAAACATTTCCTAAGATTTAGTTATTTTCTTGGAGTGGTTGTCATGCTTTGTTGCCTACGGTTGCTAGGATTGCTCAAACCTTGCTTACAAATGATGCGAGTTATGGCTAGTGTGGGGGACCCATGGAGACTATATTGCATGCTCTTCGTGACTATCAAGTATCAGGTGACACACTTACTTTGGTTGGTATTTATAATGGTTTTTTGGATGATAATTCTGCTTGTGGGATTGGTTGGCTTGAGAAAGCCACGCGACTTATGGATAGGAAAGCTCTAACTTGCTTATTGGTTTTGTTATGGAATTTATGGAATGCAAGGAAAAATACGATGATGAGGTGATGATTTTGGCTCTTTAGTTTACCCTAGCACAAGTGCAGGGTTTCCATGTTGATTTTCTGCTCCATAACTTTGTTCACCATCCATTGTTTCCACTCTAGTCGAGACAAGTGCACTAGACACCACCGAGAGGCACTTTGAATGTTATAATGTGGATGTCTCACTGAATCCTGATGGCGCTTGAGTGGGAGGGGGGGTTGTGGTGCAGGATGGGGATGGGTTGGTGCATGGTGGTTTTGCTGGTT
Organism: Gossypium australe; assembly: GCA_005393395.2. NCBI lineage: Eukaryota > Viridiplantae > Streptophyta > Magnoliopsida > Malvales > Malvaceae > Gossypium > Gossypium australe. Next base: position 25,322,754 of record CM016616.1, on the reverse strand, counting down.
GTGTGCTTGATTTTATTGACCTTGCTTAAGCGAAGCTTCGTTCAGTCATCTTTGGGTTGCAGTTGACTTGCTTATTGGGATTTTTGTAGCATCGTGCTTGAGAGTGATTGTGCACATGTAATAAATAAACTTAAGTCTGATTTGTTGGATTAGTTGTTTTGGGCCATCTGTTAAATAAAGCCGAAGCTATATATGGTTTGTTTGATTCTTTAGATTTCAATTGTGTAGCCTGACAAGCAATAAGGTGGTAGACTTCTTTAGTACCTTGGTTTAGATAATGAGCAAGAGATCACGTTTTGATTGGATTGTCCACCTACTATTCATTCGCATGTACTTCAAGACATTTCCTAGTTGAATGAATTGACCTTTGTGGCCTTTTATCAAAAAATAAAAATAAAGAATGCTTAAAGAATGACCATATACGTGGAAAAATCCTTCACAAAAACATGCTCAAATTAAATAATTATCCATCAAACCATTTATATAACATGGAGAGCATAATAAAAGTAATTAAAAACAAGGTTAATTTTCAACTAATTAAAGCTCATAACAAAATAGAGTTATGTACATGCATGCAAAGGAAATATTCAAACATCCCATGTTTAAAAGTATCAAATTGGCCTCCAAACTCAATGGAACATGAACAATTTTTTCAAGAACGAAATGACAAATGAAACTAACATGTTATACATGTAGACACTCTTAAGTACATGCCATAAGTTACAAATATGCTACTTTTATACACTTGATAGTCATGATGATAGTGTGATATCTTAGGGTTGAGTAGAGCTTCAAGAATCTAAAAATTGATATCTACGTGTAAAGACAACAACGCAAAAGCATAAAATGCTTAGTAAGTTTAAATGAAAATCACTATACTTACTTTACTTTGAAGAGGTAATCAACCACAAAGTTCAACAAGATTAACAAACATTTAACATAATAACGTGGAAACATGAAATTATAGAATTTAACTAAACATAAAGCCACATAAATATGCATCAGGCCTACCCGTTAAGCATTCACATATTTGCACAGTCCACAACTCAAATTGGAACTATGTGTTTGAACTATTGATACACTTTATGCACGCGGTTGTTCTGTTAGAAAATAATGGTAATTTATTTTACAAAATAAATTATATTTTTTATAAAAAATATATAATTATGATTAATGAGAAAATTAACTTTTCTACTAAAAGTTAATAAAGTTTTTTCATTCTGTGCAACTAGTTTAATATACTTTGAGGCCACACTCAAAGCAGTTCATGGTTTAAGATTAGCGAATAAGTTCCTTCGGTAAAAAGTCGAGATTGACTTTAGACTGCCTCGTACAAAGCATAAATATATTTCAATTAATGTTTATTGCTATAAATATTACAACTTATATTTAAAAAATAAATAAACTACCGTTGTGCCTAAATAACGCTATTTTCTAAATGGATTTTACCAACACCCCTCTATATGCACTGTGTTAGGATTTGAGTTTTCATCAATGACAACATAATGTCTTTTAGGAGTTAAGGGAAATTTCAACTTTACAAGCTATAAAATTGATGGGATAATGCTTTCTTCACTGATACTTTTTAGAGCAGTAGTAATGGATAAATGACCACAGGTTGAGCTTGTATTTTCCATCACTTGACCTTGCTTGGGCCAACTTTAATTGAGATCTATCCATTCTTTGTACCATGCATTTTAGAAACTTGTTTATTAATAGACCCCTTGCTAGTTTGAATAGCCTTGCCTTTTGAGTTATCATTGGGCCTATTATTAGTTTTACCTCAACCCATAGAATAACCCGAACCTTCCCCCTATAAGGATAAAAAAGGAATTTCCAATATTACCCCTTTTTTTCTCAAAACAATTTCCTCTTGATAATTAGCTAAACTATTAAATCTTGATCCTACATTTAAAATTTATTTATTTCCAAGCATAATTTCAAGATGTTTCTTAGGAGGAGTTCGAGTCTTTCGTTAGACAAGGACCATAATTGTTGTATGCTGCCAAATGGTCTGTTGTTTTCTCCATAGTCGACATATGTTCCTTCTTAATTTGTCATCAAGATTATCATTCCTCTTTCAAAGAGGACAGATATCTACCGTGTGATGGTAAAGATCACAAGTAAATAAATGTTGGATAGAGAGTCATACTCAACCCTTTATAACAATCTGTTGGTCATAATTTTAAAAACTAATCGTTTACTTAAATCAAATGACACGGCTAACCTCACAAATCTCCTATTTGTTACACTATGATATTATTATCTATTTTCATCATTTCCCATATCAATTCCCCAATCATCTTTATCAAACTCCTTTTGTACCAAGTGCTAGAAAGGCCTGATAATCGTATCCACGCTACCACGTGATTTGAATGAGGTTTCGAAGTAGAGGACTCCTCATAACAAGGTTGTACAGTCAGGCCAAAAACTATCCGTGGCTCTCTTGATAAAACATTTGAATAATCTATTTTTTATTTAAATTTCACAAGGTAGTATTCATTATCAAGATCTATGAGTTGTAACCCCTTCACTAGCTTCCAAAGTGTTTGGATTTTGTTTCAAGAGCACACTGTGGAGACCATTTTTTAGGTTTTTTTTTTTTGAAAAAACGGGAATCGACTTTAAAAACGAAAATGGAGTCGCCACAGATCCTTTTTTGCTTAGGTGTGATTGGATCACCTTATAAAACGTTTTATTGATTTTGGCCTACAAAATACAAGAAAACGGGTTTGGGAGTCGGTTACATACGAGGAAGGGTTAGCACCCTCGTAACCCCCAAAATTTGGTACCTAATTGATAAACTCATGTCCTAATGTCAAAAATTTTAAAAATTTAAAATACGATCCTTTTATTTGAAAGAAGGCCAAGACTAACTTATCTCAAAGAAATAAAATGCTACACCCAATGAGTTAGAATGCAACATTTCATGACTTCGAAACTAAGCTAGCCTTCATTTGTAGAAAAATTCTTACCTCGAGAAACAAAATATCATATCCAATAAGTTAAGATACAACGTCTTGAATTCTCGAGAATAAATTTTGATTTGAAGTTTATGGGTTTCAATTTTAAAAAAGGGATACTTAATATCTTAAGTTCAACGAGAAAAATTGTGACCCAGTAAGTTAGGGTACAATTTTTCTCGAAGCTCTCAAATATTATGTATCGCCGTTTTTTTAAATCTTTTGAATAAAATGCGACAATCTAGCAAAACGCATTTCTTATTAAAAATTATTTGAGTAAAATATTGCATTAATACATTACAACATACATACCAAATAGCAATTTACCATAATTACAAGTCATATTAACAATTAATACTAATATAGACAATTAAAGAAAGAATAATATGAAATAATGATACAAATAATAGAATAACTATACTAAAGCAAAAAATCATAAATAAATAAAAGAGCATGAATAAACAAATATAAGATATAAAGCAGTAAATAACGAAAGATAAAAAACTACTAAATAAATATGAAACTTTACATGCAAGATTAAGTGTAAAATAAAATAATAACATAAAATGAGTGACATATAATAATAGATATTGCAAATTAAAAACATATATGATATAATCTAAAAAATATAATATATATATTCATGAGAAAATAGGTAGAATACATTTTTAAATAAATAAATGATATATAACTTTAAATAAAAAATATATTTGTAATACCATAATCTAATACATATATACATAAAAACTACATATTTAAAAAATAAACAATATATATTATACAATATACAAAATTTTATACGATATTAATGATAAAACAATTTAAATGTTATATATAATATAATATAATAATCTATAATACAAAATTTTAAAAATATATATTGTAATAAATAATATACAAATTTTAAAATAAATAATATTGAATTTAATAAAATAACCTAGTATAGTAATAATTTAATATATATATATTAAATAATTAAAAATAAAATAAAAAGAATTAGAATTAGAAAAACAAAGAAACATGGATTAAATCAGAAATAAAAAAATCCAGAATAAAAAATGTAAAAGGACCAGATTAGAACGTGCGTCATACCATAGGGACCTCTTAGGCAATTATGCCTTATCTCCTAAACAACGTCGTTCCCTCTTCTGCCTTTGAGATGGCCTTAAGGACCAAATTGAAACAAAGACCCTAATCCAGGGCTAAATTAAAAATAAAAAAGACTCGATTGCAAATCAATAAAAAAGCGAAAGGGCTAAAGGTGCAATTGGCCCTTCATTACAAGACGCGCGGATCCTTCCCCAGATCGGGTCAACACGCGGGTCTAGGGGTAGAAAACGACGTCGTTTTGGGCTATTGAGGCTAGTCCCAAAATGGCGCCGTTTTAGATGTTTATAAAAGCTAACCTTTTCTAAAAAAATTTCATTTTTCTCTGTTCTTCAGAAAAAACAAAACGCTCTCCCTCTCCTGACGATTTTCGGCGAGGATTCTGGCGAAACTCCGGCACCGATCACACCTCTCGCCGCCGTCACCGGCCACCGCGTACGGCGTTCGGAATTCAAAAACAGGTAAATTTTTTCTCTTTTTTCAGTTTATTTAAATATGCATGTAGTTTTTAAAAAAATAGAAGTGATGAAACACCCCACACCCGGCCCACGAGCCCGAACCGGATCTGGTATGTTCCTTAAGTAAACCGGTTTTCAAATTCTTTGTTACTTAAAGAAAATTTGTATAATTTTAGGAAATATTGTTTTGGATTGGGCTTAGGTTGGGAAACCCATTTGATTAATTTAAATATCCAATTTTATTAAGGTGACGAAATAATTTTCTTTAGGTTTATAAAAATATATTTGCTTAAAATTTAATCCAACAATCGTTTGTAACAAAATAATTAAAAAAAATAAAGCAGAAATAAATAAAATCCACTGGGCCTTATGGCCTTATTACATCAAATAAAACCCGATAATAAAATTAAATGTACTAAAAAGAAATAAAGTCCAAAAGAGATAAAATCTTCAAATTGATGCATGGCCACCTCAAGGTCTACCGTCCCGGTCCGTCACTGTTCATCACCTGAAAATAGTTCCCACAACGGGGTGAGTCAACAAACTCAATGTGTACATAACATTAACATTCAACAATCAGGCATACAAGTTCATATCAAGTTCATATTCATATAAAATAATGATGCAACCCAACCCAAGCCTAAAGGTCCATCCGCTACACACCACCCGTACCTGCCAATCACACCGTGGGGACTACTAAGTCAACCCTCCATCCGCTACACACCATCGAAGGTAGTCGCTGCAGTCGACGTGCTCATCGCCCATATAATTTGTGTCATTAGACACCATATTCAAATAATGTAACCGAAGTTACCAAATTCAGATAATGTACCCGGAGTTACCATATTCAAATAATGTGACCGTAGTCACCATATTCCGTTGGTGAGACCGAAGTCAACACCTTCTTCCCCTTTCACATATATCCCGAATGCCCCATATATCATGCATAACATACTTAATTTCTCATTATTCACATGTTAACAATATAACATATTCGTAATCCTATCGAAAGTAGGAAACGTACCTGGGTACTCTTACCACATTTGTGGTACTTAGCCACATTCACATTCTTATGCATATTCGTATATTAAAAATAATTGCCATATGATATATCGAAAATTAATGTGAGTACACACCTGATTTGCTTAATAGATTCCTTGAAATCCTGAAGAACGATCTACCGATCTAGATCTTTATCTCCTATATTCGGCCAATTATTAAAACATATTAACAAACCTATTTGGCTTAACAACCAAATCCTAGTAGGATTTGTATTACTTACCTTGTTGCCGAATTGGATGATTGATCAAGTTCCAAAAATTGCTAGTATCCTTTTCCTTGAAATCGGCTAACACTAAATTCATTAAACATGGTTAGTTTGACTTCTGAAAATTTCAAGAAACAGATCTGATTTCCTTGGCCGAATACATAAGGTTTACTTACCTTAAAATTTCCAAATCTGAAAAGGATTCCTTGCCCTATATGTCTGTCGAAATCTTCATGTTAGATTTAATCTAACATATACATCATAACCTTTAATCAAATAAATTTATCTTACCTTAGATCCTTGATCCTTAGAGTCGGCAATTGTAGAAACCTGAGAGATCCTTAATGCCTTTAGTCGATTGCTTCCTTCCCTAGAGCCTCAGAGTTTCGGCTATGGAGATTTAATCAGGGATCAAAAGAAAAGGTTTTGGCTTGACAGATGAAGAAAAGAGAAGAAGAAAAGATGAAAAGAAAATTCGGCAGAGGGGGTTTTGGCTTAGGGAAAATTTCGGCAGAGAGGAAGAGGAAGCAAAAGTTGATGAGTAGCCCTCCTGCCCTCCTTTTATAGCCGAAATTATCAGCCTAGGAGTCCCTTACTTGGCCACCACTCCTCTTTTTGATAATATTATCTCTTTTATTTAAAAGATAAAAGCCTTTAATCCATCAATTATCTCCTCAATTATCTTAAAAGAAAAATCCTTTATTTATCACTTATTATTCACATATTTATGCAAATAAAACTCTTCCTTTTCTAGAAACCCATGCAGTCCACCTCAGCCTTCTGGAAGCAAAAATAAAACTTATTTATTCGCTTCTCAAGTGACTCGAACTCAGGCCTATTTCCTTGCATGTGACGCCATCTCCTTAGGCCCTAAGTGGCATCTTCAGGCCACTTTTCCAAGCCTGTTTGTGTGTCAAACTTCTCCAACTTTTTCTTTTAAGGCCCTCTAGCCCTTATTTCCTATTTTGAACTTTAAAATTTGACATTTCGGCATCATTTCTAAGTTTCCTAAAATTTTCGATCGGCTCTGTAACTTGCCATTTTTCTTACATTTCCAAGTTTCCAGAAATGTTTACTTTCCATTTTTGAATCATTTCCAAAAATGTTCAGGTTTCCAAAAATGTTCAAGTTTCCAAAATGTTCAAGTTTCCCAAAATGTTCAAGTTTCCAAAAATGTTCATTTCCATTTTCATTTCCATTTCCATTTCCATTTCTAGGTTTCCAAAAGTATCAAAAATTTATTCTTAGTACTTGAGACTTGACATTTCGTACAATTAAACTGAAAATGCATAGGCCCTATTTAGGATGTTACAAGTGAAAATTTTTATATGTTCGTTTGCAAATTCGAAAGAAAAGAAAAAAGGAAGAAAAATAAAAATAACAACCTTGATGATCTCTATATTGATTTTGTATGTGTTTTCTTTTCTATATATGTGTGTAAAAAAATCGTAGCCTCCCTTTTACAGATTAGTTTAAGGTTTTTATAATCCAAAAATAAATCAAAAAATAAATACAAAATCCTATTTTTACTTCTACTGTTTGCGTGCTTTCCTTGTTTTACAGGTGAACGGCGAAAAACGCGGCGGTGGAGCGATATCTGCGCGTTGATTGCGGCGCGACCGAAGGGCCTGTGCTGGAAGCTGAGGCGCCTAGGGTTTCAGAAACCCTAGGCTTCTGATTTTGTTTAGGTGTTGGGCCCTTTTGGGCCACATAGGTTTGTGTTTGGGTGTAATTGGGCCATGGGTAGTGGGTTTAGAAAATTAGGCATGACTATTTGGGCTTAGGGCTTTAAACCCGTTTATTGTAAAAAACATGGACTTTTATTTATTTATTTATTTTATACTGGTTTATCATTTTTGGTTTTTGTATGGGCCCGGGCACAAATGGGCTACTACAGCTATCCCTCTTTGCTCATTGTCGTGTAACGAGAATAGAGCAAAGACGATAAAAGGACCAATTTTGCCCGATCTTGTCAAATGGCTGTATCTTTAGAGAGATAGGCTAGTATGTTCAATCTGCTTCACTACAACTTCAGGAAGACGAGATTTACTATCTTTTGTCTGCTCCACTGCAAACTCAGGGATGCCAGGTTGATATCTTTGATCCGCTTCCTGCAACTTTAGGAAGATAAGATATGCTATCTTCAGTCTGCTCCACTACAACTTCAAGGAGGTCAGACTAGTATCTTCGATCTGCTTCACTGCAATCTCAGGAAAACAAGATCTGTTATCTTCAGTCTGCTCCGCTGCAACTTCAGGGATGCCAGACTAGTATCTTCGATTCGCTTCGCTGCGATCTCAGGAAGGCAAGATCTATTGTCTTTTAGCCTGCTCTACTGCAAACTCCGAGAGGCAAGGCTGATGTCTTTGATCTGCTTCACTGCAACTTCAGGAAGACAAGATCTGATATCTTTGATCTGCTTCACTGCAACTTCAGAAATGTCAGATCTGATGTCTTTGATCTGCTTCACTGCAACTTCAGGAATGCCAAATTTGCTATTTTTAGTCTGCTCCACTACAAACTCAGGGAGACCAGACTAATATCTTTAATCTACCTTACTACATTGTCCTATAGAGGACATAACCTGTAGAATGAGTATATGCTTATGCCTAATAATTAGGATGCCCTGATCGAAATGAGTCATATGCTCCTATTTAGACATGCTATGATATGTGAATGCGAAAATGTTATGAGAATGATTCCTATTTCAAGTGTCATCACTCATTTATTCATCAAGGTTTCATCTTCGTTCCTCTTGAAGTATCATATTCTTGTTCAAATAGTTTGCCCTATGAAAATTCTAGGGCCCACTCCATTTGAACCTTGAGGACATGAGGCTTATTCCGCCTTCAAACCATCCCACCAAGATTATAGGATTTAATCTACGAGGTTTGTTTCAACTTCAATCCATTCCACCACAATTTAGGGTTTTTGAATCTTTTCCCGTCAACTTGGTCTATCATACTATTCCCCGAACGTTATGACCCAATGAGAATGCTTTGCAAAATGATCCTCTCTTAGGATTAACATTTCTTTGTCACAACAACTCATTATTTTGTCTAATCACCATTTGGACAAAGAATTCAGAAAAATACTCTCCTTTCTCAAATATTTCCAATCCATGCACATGGAAATTCTAAACAATTGTCATGTTTCAGTTTCTTGTGTTATTTAGAAATTTCCAAAGTAATATGTAGAACTTCTTTTGTGAAATCATTAGTTCATCAATCATTATTTCAATGCAACATGCTTATAAATAATAATAATAATAATGGACAACAAATAACTTGATTTTGAGGATAGTTCAAACTGAATAAATCATCGATTAATAAGAAATAACTAGGAAAATATCTTTGAGAAGAAAAAGATTCCAAAGATAGTAAATTGATATGAATAGGACAAAAATTAGATGCCCTAGATATCGCAGATTGGGCTTCTATATACAAACTTCGTGAAGACTGCTTTGAACTTAACATGTGTTTAGAAGATCCAAAGTACTTTGTTGATGCCCCGATATGCAACATACTTCATTTCTTGTTGATTTAGGTATAACAAGATCACTGCATGCCCATTCAGAATTTGAGCTACCCTTTTCGGGTTTTCAACTCAAAACCCCTTTGGTCTCAAGGCGCCCTTTGAAGGGTTTTCACCTAAGCCTCTCCTTTTTTTTTTAAAGTCTCAAAGTGACCTTTGTGGGTTTTCGCCTTGGCCTCTTCTCCTCTTTAAGCAAAATATTTTTTGACTGAATCTGAGTTCACAGGATTGGGTAAGCTTTTCCCATCCATTTCGGTCAGAATCAGTGCACCTCTAGAGAAAGCTTTCTTCACCACATATGGTCCTTCCCAATTTGGCATCCATTTTCCTCTAAAATCCTTTTGTATGGGAAGGATCTTCTTCAGTACAAGGTCCCCCTCATGAAACTCTCTTGGGCGGACCTTTTTATCATAAGCTCTCATCATTCGTTTCTGATACATCTGACCATGACGGATAGCCGTTACCCTTTTTTCTTCAATCAAGTTCAACTAATCATATCGAGCCTGGATCCATTCAGCTTCATCTAATTTTATTTCTGACAAAACTCAAAGAGAAGGTATTTCTACTTCAATAGGTAGAACTGCCTCCATCCCATAGACCAATCAGAAAGGAGTTTCCCCAGTAGAGGTTCTGACGGACGTCCGATAAGTATAGAGTGCAAATGGTAATCTCCCATGACAATCCTTATAAGTCTCAGTCATTTTCCCTACTATCTTCTTGATATTTTTATTAGCCGCTTCCACTACCCTATTCATTTTTGGATGATACGGAGATGAGTTATGGTGTTTAATCTTGAATTGACTACAAACTTCTGCTATCATATTGTTGTTCAAGTTCAATGCATTATCTGGTATGATCCTCTTGGGCATTCCATATCGACAAATGATCTCCTTCTTTAAGAATCGACTAACTGTTGACTTAGTAACGCTAGCGTAGGAAGCAGCCTCTACCCATTTCGTGAAGTAGTCAATAACCACAAAGATGAATCGATGCCCATTCGAAGCTTTCGGTGAGATCGGCCCAATGACATCCATGCCCTACATGGAAAAAGGCCATGAGGAAGTCATAACATGCAAAGGTGAATATGGTACATGAATTTTGTCTCCATAAATCTGGCATGTATGACATCTTTTGGCATAGTCGATACAATCTTCTTCCATGGAGGACCAATAGTATCTGAATCTCATTATTTGTCTAGCCATTGTGAATCCATTGGCATGTGTTCCACAAACGCCCTCATGAACTTCTTCCAATATTTTCCTAGCTTCTACAGCATCAACACATCTCAATAATACTTGATCTTTCCTTCTTGTGTACAAGATATCCCCATCTAAAACATAGTCACAGGCCAATCTTCTTAATGTCCTTTTGTCATTCTCAATTGCATGCTCCAGATATTCACAATATTTTACGTACAGCAATACATCATGATACCAAGGGTTGTCATCTTTTTCCTCCTCTTCCAAGTTATAACAATGGGCTGGAACTTCAAAAATACTCATCTGAACAGGTCTCATATCCTCTGGTTTATTTACTTTGATCATAGAAGCCATGGTTGCCAAAGCATCCGCCATCTGGTTTTCATCACGGGGGAGATAATTAAAAGTAATGTCATCGAACTCCTTAATCAATCCCAGAACTATTTTTCGGTAATCAATTAGTTTGGGATCTCTTGTCTCCCATTCTTCTTTAAGCTGGTAGATTACTAAGGCAGAATCTCCATATACTTCTAGCACTCTGATTTTACGTTTTACAGCTGCTCGAATTCCCAAAATGCATGCTTCATACTCTGCCATGTTATTTGTGCAATCAAAATCCAATTTACATGTGAATGGATAATGATCACCACTAGGGGATACCAAGATTGCCCCAATTTCATTTCCCACAGCATTTGACGCCCCATCAAAATTTAGCTTCCACGGACATTCTTCAGTAGTTGCCACATATATTAACTCTTCATTGGGGAAATCAAAGCTCAAAGGTTCATAATCTTCTAAAGCCCTGCTAGCCAGAAATTCTTCTATTGCGCTCCCTTTTATAGCCTTTTGGTTCACATAGACTATATCAAATTCAGAAAGTAGAATCTGCCACCTTGCCATTCTTCCATTCAAAGCAGTTGACTCCATTATATACTTTAATGAGTCAAGCTTTGAAATTAACCAAGTTGTATGATATAGCATATACTGCCTCAATCTCTGAGTTGTCCAAATCAAGGCGCAACACAATTTCTCAATTAACGAATATCTCATTTCACATTCAGTGAACTTGTTACTGGGATAGTATATCGCCTTTTCTTTTCTTCCTGACTCATCATGTTGACCAATCACACATCCCATGGAGTTATTGAACACTGTCAAATACAGTATTAGTAGTCTATCTAGATTAGGCGGAGATAGTACTGGGCGTTTGACAGATATTGTTTGACTTTGTCACAAGCTTTCCGGCACTCATCGTCCTATACGCCTTGGTTGTGTTTCTTAAGAAGACGAAATATGGGATCACATTTCTCAGTTAATTGTGAAATAAACCGAGCAATGTAATTTAATCTTCTAAGAAAACCTCGAACTTCTTTTTGAGTACGTGGTGGAGGCAATTCTTGTATAGCTTTGACCTTATCTGAGTCAATCTCAATTCTTCTCCCACTGACTACGAAACCCAGTAATTTCCCTAACCGAGCTCCAAAAGTACACTTTTTCGGGTTGAGCTTTAATTGAAATTTTCTCAATCTCAAAAACAACTTCTTCAAAACTTTAATGTGTTCCTTTTCTGTTCGAGATTTGGCAATCATATCATTAACATATACTTCAATCTCTTTGTGTATCATGTCATGGAATAAGGTTACCATGGCCCTTTGATATGTTGCTCCTGCATCCTTTAGCCCGAATGGCATCACCTTATAACAAAAAGTACCCCACAATGTTATGAAAGTAGTTTTCTCCATATCCTCAAGGTGCATCTTGATCTGATTATATCCCGAAAAACCATCCATGAAAGAAAACAGTGAGTATCCCGTCGTATTATCCACCAAGGTGTCAATATGAGGCAAAAGAAAATTGTCCTTTGGGCTGGCTTTATTGAAGTCCTTGTAGTCTACACACATCCGAACATTTCCATCCTTCTTAGGGACAGGAACAATATTGGTTACCTATTCTGAGTATTTTACCACCTGTAGAAAACCAGCATCAAACTGTTTCTTGACTTCCTCTTTTATTTTTAACACCACATCAGGCCTCATCCCTCGTAGCTTTTGCTGAACTGGCTTGCACTCTTCTCTTATGGGAAGGCGATGCATTACAATAACAATACTTAGCCTAGGCATATCTTGGTATGACCATTCAAAGACATCTTTGAATTCCCGTAATAACTCAACAAGGTCTTGCTTCGTCTCCTCGGCTATACGCGTTCCAATTTTCACAACCTTTCCTTCCTCTAAGACTATATTCTCTACCACCTCTTCATGGGGTAAAATCTATTTTTCTTCTTGCTTTATCATTCTTAACAAATCTGGAGACAAGTCACAATCTCTGTCACCCTCAAAATCCTGAGATTCCTCTAAACACATGTCCTGCTCAAAAAAGACCTCTAAATCTGTAGTATTATTGCTTATGTCATTGATATCTAGGGACCTGTGGTAGGCACAAAAGAATGTACAAAGAACAAATGAATTCAAGAACAACTATTCACATGATATGAATGATAATAAATTATAAAAAATTGGAATGAAATTAGAAGATCAAAAGAATATAAAAAATGAAAGAATATTTGCCCGAATTGATCATTAAAGATGTATTTTATTGAAACAAAAGATGTCTGAACATGAGCCTATTTCACAAAAGAAATTTTATTGTTCCTAAGCTTAAAAACAACAAGTGTGTTCTGAACATTACTCTATGCAATCACTAAATATTACAGAAAGTTTCTCTGCAGTCCAATTGTTCAAAACGCTTCCTGGTTCATACGGGCGAATGCCCAATAGGTTTCCTTGCTCAGTTTCTTCCTTATTATGGCATTGATGTGAAGATTTTTTATTTTCCAATAATCCTCTCTCAGGGTGAATTATCCCTCTTGATACAAAAGTCTGGGATATGTGATGGAATGTCATCAATTCCCAATTGACTTCTTCCCCATTCAGCCGTGCCCTTCTTCTCTCTTGTTTCTTCTCCATTTTCTTCCTCCTTTGTCTAGCATCCGGACTAAAACCTAAGCCAAAACAGTCTCTTTTCTCTTTCAGCATCGGAATTTGAATCTCTCCTTGGAGATGTCTGCCCAGTCCTTTTCCCGGTAAGGCTCCTTTCCCCATCATCATTTGTAAGCCCATTCTCATGGTCCTGGATATCCTAGGCACCGGAACCTCATTCCCTTCCAAAATGAATGTTGCGTTCACGAACTCTAAAGATCGAAAAGAACACTCCTCCTCATTTGCCTCTAAGTATGGTGCGTCGTTGGTAACAGTTGCTATGATGCCCTCCTCCGCGTTTACAGTTACTAGCCGACCTTCAGTTACCAGTTTCAATTTTTGGTGCAGTGATGAAGGCACTGCTCCTACCGAATGAATCCAGGGTTTTCCCAACAAGCAATTGTAGGAGGGCTTGATATCCATCACCAAAAAGTCCACTTCATATGTGTTTGACCCAATCAACAACAGTACGTCAATCCTTCCTATCACTCTTCTCTCAGTGCCATCAAATGCTCTCGCTATGTTCTGGAATGTCTTCATGTGAAAACTGCCTATAGGCAATCTTTTCAACATAGACAATGGTAAGACATTTAAAGCCGACCCATTATCGATTAACACGCTTGGTAGAGTATATCCTTTGCAACGAGTAGTGATGTGCAAAGCCTTAGTCGATCTCATGCCTCCAGGTGGAATTTCATCATCGTTGAAATAAATAAAGTTATCGGCACTTATATTACTAACCAGTCGGTCAAGTTTATTGACAGATATATCCTTAGTAATATAGGTCTCATTCAATACTTTCATCAATGCCTTGCAATGTACTTCTAAGCTTAAAAGCAATGCTAATACTGATATGCGAGCCGATTGTTTGCGCAATTGTTCTACCACACTATATTCACTGTGCTTCAAGAATTTCAAAAATTCTTTAGCCTCTTCTTCCTTTACCGGTTCATTGATAAGTGCCTGAGGTTCTTCCTCTCGTTCTACTGTCAATGTCTTGGATTTCACTGGTTTTGTTCTGGCGTTTACTGAGTTATAACGCCTTCCACTACGGGTGTAAGATCCTTCATTTTGGTCCTCCTTGGAACCACTAGCTATAATTTCCCCTCCTGGTATCGTCACATTACAGTCATAATTCCAAGGTACCATTTTGTTATCCTTATAAGGAAAGGAAACAAGTTTCTTGATTACGAACTTTGGCACCATTTGTTTTCCACCTTCTGTGTTTCTTGGTCGGGTGATGATGATCCTCGGATAATTCACTTTTTGGTTTGCCAATTCTCCTTCTGTCACGCATATACTTCCTCCTTCTGAGCCTTCCTCATAAACTTCTAATTCCTTATTGTCCATAAGGCTCTGCACCAGGTCCCTAAACTCAACACATTCTTGGATTTCGTGCCCTTCTGCGTTGTGGAACTCACAGTAGTCCCTTACTCCTTCTCATCCAGAATCTGATTCCATCAATCCTCTTCCCACCATTTCTCTCCAGATTATTTTCAACAAGGTTTTTACATCCGTAATATCCTCCTTGATTCTTTTCATAATTTTCACCAATCGTATTTATCCACTTATCTCCATGGTTAGGTAACGGTTCTCTATACTAGGTGTATCATCAAACTTCACAATCCCCATCTTGATGAGTCTCTCGACTACCTTTCTGAAAGCAGTGCAGTTTTCTATTGAATGCCCCGATATTCCCGTATGGTAGTTAGATTGAGCATTTGAGTCATACCATTTGGGATATGGGGCTGTAACGGTTTTAGATAAAATGGGGACACCACATGTGCATCAAATAAACTTTGATATAGTTCCTTATACGTCATTGAGATTGGCGTAAATTGGAGTTTTTTAGAGTTTTGCCTTGTGCCCAATTCTTGTCTTACCGACCCTTGTTGCCCAACAGCAATTACCTTTCGCTGGCTAACAGTGATTGCCTTTGAGTACCCTTTGTTGTATGTACTCGTATTATTCACTTCATTCTCTTTTTTCCTTGGAGCAGACCTTTTAGTTGTTTCCCCTGCTTCAATCTTACCACCCCTTATGGCATTTTCAATCATTTCTCCTGCCATCACTATATCCGCAAAGCTCTTGGTGGTACTTCCTATCATGTGAGTAATGAATGGGGCCTTCAAGGTATTGATAAAAAGTATTGTAGTTTCCTATTCTAAGAGAAGTGGCTGAACTTGCATGGCAACCTCCCTCCATCTTTGTGCATATTGCCTAAAGCTTTTATTTGACTTCTTCTCCATATTCTACAAAGTGATTCTATCAGGCGTCATATTTGTGACATGATTGTATTACTTCATAAAAGCTTGGGACAAGTCCTTCCAAGAGCTAATCTTAGTACGGCTGAGTTGATTGTACCACCTGGACGCTGCCCCTCCCAAACTATCTTGGAAACAATGAATCAAGAGTTGATCATTATTAACATAATCGATTATCCGTCTACAGAACATGGTAATGTGGGCTTCAGGGCAGGTGGTCCCATTGTACTTCCCAAATTCTGGCATTTTGAACTTATGAGGAAGCATCAAATTTGGAACCAAGCTCAAGTCTTTAGCATCAATTCCATGGTGATTATCAGCATTTTCTAAGGCCTTGAACTTTTCTTCCAACCATCTACAACGATCCTCTAACTGCCTTGAGGAATCAGTTCTTGTCCCTTCCCTCTCTACTATATCTAATTCAAGGATAACAGGATTAGCAGGGTTATCTCCTAGATTGGATCTTGTGCCAACTTGGAAATTCATGGGCACTCCAGTATCAGTTTGCTCTTGTTGAGACCTAATCGTTACAGATGGCCTTTGGGGATGTTCTTCAGATTGTGTTTGTGCATGCGGTGAGGTAAAACCCGGAGGATAATCCTCATTATCTTTTTCAACATTAGTCATGAGGCCTTTTCCTTTGTCCATTGCCCCATTTAGTAGCTGAGTCATTTGAGCTGGGCTTCCATCATTTGTTCCCCCATATCTTGCAGGATTTTTGCTAACTGCTCTTGCAGCTAGTCTTGCATGTCTCTCTGGAACTGTTCGAGTCTTTGATCCATATTCTTTGTCTTAACGCGTGTACCGTAACGGTGTTTAGTTTCCAGATTTTTCCTTCTTTTTTTCTCTCTCTATCTCTCTCTCTGTAATAATTTCAACTAATTAGGATCTTTCTATGGATTTAAATGCATATGATGTGATGTAATGCAAATGCATGTAAAAAGAATGCATCGATTCAGATTCAATTTCATTTAAAAAACTTTATTAGAAAACAAAATCCTTTACATAAAACGAATTACAAATATGCTTTCGCCCTAATGCCCAAAGTCTTAACTTTCCTAAACAACAAGGCTAGCTCTTGACCACGATCTGACTGTAGCTCATATTTCATGCTCAATGTATCAGCTTGCACTACCAAAGTCTGTAAATGATCAGCTACCTCTCGAATCTGAACTATTGCTTCACCCATGAGATAATCCCAATTTCTAACTTGACCATGGAAATGGTGGAGCTCTTCCTTCCAATGCCCTTCTCTTGTTTCAAGAAGCTCGATCTAGAGTTCAGAATTTTGCAATGTCGATTCTAATTTTTGGATCTTGCCCTTCATTTCCTCGATCTCGTTCAGACTTGACTTTAGCTCGATTGCAAAATTACGGCTTTGATGGTGGTGAAGAGACCGTCCCAGTTCAGCCACTCTAGCCTTTAATCCATATTTCTCCTTTTGGCTTTCTGCCAAACTCCTTTCTAGGGCCTCGTTTCGCATCTGCATCTCTTGGAACTTCCTTTCCCAATGGTCAGCTTTGGCCTTTTCCTCTTGAATCTCCTGTTGCCACTGTTCCGAAGTCTTCCCCAATCCGGCATTTTTCATTGATAAACGTAGCTTCTTATATTCTGTCTTTAAATTATCCAGATCTTCCTCGACCCTTTTCTTCCCTTTTCTTAATTTTTCAGCCTCTAATTTCTGAACATCCACATCTAATCTCAGGTACATTTTTTCTTCTTCCAACTTCTCCATCCTCTTTTCTAGCTCTGAACCCATCCTTTCGAAATCTTGTTTTATAATTTCTAACTCTGATAGAACCACTTGCAAGTATTCCTCTCTTGATCGGGCGCCTTCTGGATTCAGCTCAGGGATGTTATCATTAACCCTTCTAATCCTCCATCTGCCAAATTCTGGGGTCGTCATTAGGCCTGCGGATAATCTCTTCATCCTACGAATCTGATTACAAGCACTAGAAATCTCCTTAACCTTCTTCTTATAGTTATCCCCTCTGTATGAGAACTCACATTGAGCCAACCTATATATTGCTGGTACAAACTGTCTTGATCCATATTGCCTTAGTACGAGCAAAGGGGCATACCCAACGGCTCCCCAAATTCCAAGTAAAGGAACCTAGTCGAAACTCCCACGGCGATAAAGAATTTCATCAGGAATCATCCAAGGAGCTCTCCACTCGATGTCTTCCTCTTGAAGGTTTTCAATGAGCGCCATCCAATTTTCCTCGGACACGTCTTCTCTCCTTGGTGTAGCCACTATCTCTTTTAATAGAGAATAATTCTCAAAGAAAACCCGATAAGAAACTTTTTCCACCTTCCAGAAATGACTGTGAAACCAAGCTAATAACAACTGCACGCATCCAATGAACCTACCTTCTCCTGCTCTCCGACATGCATTCAAAGATCTGAACGTCTCGGCTAAGATCGTAGGTACAGGCGTGACTCCTTTATCAAGTCGATCGAATAAATCAGTAACTGTTTCATCTACATATCTTAGAACTTTAGGGAAAATTACCAAATCATAAATACACAAGGCAAAGACGTCAATCTTCTTTTTTACATCTAGATGTGCTAAGATCAAGTCCCTCAAACTCACCCAAGGGATGCATTTACCCTCACCTTTCTTCTGAATTCTGGCTGCAACCCACTGTTCACTCATCCCTGTGATATTCATTAACTTCTTCTCGAAAGTTGGGACATTAGCAGCCCCAGAGTAAGCTTTGTCGACTTGGACCCTTGGACAACGAAGCAAAGTTGTATATTCCTCCACCGTGGGCACTAAATCTACTTTCCCAAAAGTGAAACAACTATAGGTAGAGTTCCAAAACTGAGCCATAGCCCGAAACAAATGCTTATCTACCTTGATGTCGAGCAAGTATGGTAGATCGCCATAATTATGATAGAACGACTGCTTAGCCTCATCATCCCACTGGGACCAAATTTTTTTCAACTATTGGAACTCATTTTGCGTGATACTAATACGAATGAAATCCCATAGTTCTGACACATACCCCTCAGCTAAGCTATTCCCTTTCTCTAATTGCGCTTGCTCTGACCACATACGGGCAGCTGCATTGTCTTCCACTTTATTAAGGAATTTGTTCTCCATAACCAGCTTTCTAACTTAGAAACTATCCGTGAATCGATACTTCTTTAAAATATGAAATGACATGCACCAAAAATAAAGCATAACAAGTTAGTACCATAAAATAAAACATAAAGCAAATAAAATAAACAAATACCTATTTGGGTAACCACTAAGGTTTGGCATAGTTCTACTTAGGTAAGTCCTTACGTTTTCTACGTGTGGTTTAGCTCTAAAGTTAAGGTACCTGAACCAGCAGATTCCTCGATCCTCACCCATTATAGGCTCATATGGACCGCATTCAGTTCAAGGGACTACATTTCCCTATGGCCATGCGGAAGTGAAAACTTCACGAAGACAGAGGTACAGATGTATCCCGAAAGCAATCCACTAGCCCATGCAGAGGTGAAAACCTCACGAAAGCATACCTTCTCACTCCCGCTTAAAGGTGTGACCACAACGGTCATGCAATGCAATGTGCGCAAGAAAATAACAATCATATGCAATGACACAAACAAATGCAACAAAAGGATCGTGATTTTCAAATCGAATTTTCAAATTTCCGACAAAGAACAGAAAATAATCAATTCTTCGGCTTGACTCTCTTATTAGTCCCCAGAGGAGTCGCCAAGCTGTCGAGACCATTTTTTTAGGTTTTTTTTCAAAAAAATAGGGATCGACTTTAAAAACGAAAATGGAGTCGCCACCAATCCCTTTTTGTTTAGGTGTGATTGGATCACCTTATAAAACGTTTTATTGATTTTGGCCTATGAAATACAAGAAAACAGGTTCGGGAGTCGGTTACATACGAGGAAGGGTTAGCACCCTCGTAACATCCAAAATTTGGTACCTAATTGATAAACTCATGTCCTAATGTCGAAAATTTTAAAAATTTAAATTATGATCCTTTTATTTGAAAGAAAGCCAAGACTCACTTATCTCAAAGAAATAAAATGCTACACCCAATGAGTTAGGATGCAACATTTCATAACTTCGAAACTAAGCTCGCCTTCATTTGTAAAAAATTCTTACCTCGAGAAACAAAATATCATATCCAATAAGTTAGGATTCAACGTCTTGAATTCCCGAGAATAAATTTTGATTTGAAGTTTATGGGTTTCAATTTTAAAAAAGGGATACTTAATATCTTAAGTTCAACGAGAAAAATTGTGACCCAGTAAGTTAGGGTACAATTTTTTAAATCTTTTGAATAAAATGCGACAATCTAGCAAAACGCATTTCTTATTAAAAATTATTTGAGTAAAATATTGCATTAATACATTACAACATACATACCAAATAGCAATTTACCATAATTACAAGTCATATTAACAATTAATACTAATATAGACAATTAAAGAAAGAATAATATGAAATAACGAGTGATACAAATAATAGAATAACTATACTAAAGCAAAAAATCATAAATAAATAAAAGAGCAAATATAAAATATAAAGCAGTAAATAACGAAAGATAAAAAAACTACTAAATAAATATGAAACTTTACATGCAAGATTAAGTGTAAAATAAAATAACAACATAGAATGAGTGACGTATAATAATAGATATTGCAAATTAAAAACATATATATAAAAAAATGATATGATATAATCTAAAAAAATAATATATATATATATATATATTCATGAGAAAATAGGTAGAATACATTTTTAAATAAATAAATGATATATAAATTTAAATAAAATATATTTATAATACCATAATCTAATACATATATGCATAAAAACTACATATTTAAAAAAATAAACAATATAAACAATATATTATACAATATACAAAATTTATACGATATTAATGATGAAACAATTTAAATGTTATATATAATATAATATAATAATATATAATATACAAAATTTTAAAAATATATATTGTAATAAATAATATACAAATTTTAAAATGATATATAAATAATATTGAATTTAATAAAATAACCTAGTATAGTAATAATTTAATATATATATATTAAATAATTAAAAATAAAAATAAAAAGAATTTAAAAATACAAATAAACATGGATTAAATCAGAAATAAAAAAATCCAGAATAAAAAATGTAAAAGGACCAGATTAGAACGCGCGTCACACCATAGGGACCTCTTAGGCAATTATGCCTTATTGCCTAAACGACGCCGTTCCTTCTTCTGCCTTTGAGATGACCTTAAGGACCAAATTGAAACAAAGACCCTAATCCAGGGCCAAATTAAAAATAAAAAGGACCCGATTGCAAATCAATAAAAAAGTGGAAGGGCTAAAGGCGCAATTGGCCCTTCCATTACAAAACTCGCGAATCCTTCCCCGGACCGGGTCAACGCGCGGGTCTGGGTGTAGAAAACGCCGTTTTAGATGTTTATAAAAGCTAACTTTTTCTTAAAAATTTTCATTTTTCTCTGTTCTTCAAAAAAAAAACAAAAAGCTCTCCCTCTCCTTACGATTTTCGGCGAGGATTCCGGCGAAACTCCGGTGCCGATCACCGCCGCCCACCGCCATCGTCGGTCACCGCGCACGGCGTCCGGAATTCAAAACAGGTAAATTTTTTTTCTCTTTTTTCAGTTTATTTAAATATGCATATAGTTTTTTAAAAAATAGAAGTAAAAATTTTTATATGTTCGTCTGTAGATTCGAAAGAAAAGAAAAAAGGAAGAAAAAATAAAAATAACAACCTTGATGATCTCTGTATTGATTTCGTATGTGTTTTCTTTTCTGTATATGCGTGTAAAAAAAACTCGGAGCCTCCCTTTTATAGATTAGTTTAATGTTTTTATAACCCAAAAATAAGTCAAAAAATAAATACAAAATCCTATTTTTACTCTTACTGTCTGCGTGATTTCCTTGTTTTGCAGGTGAACGGCGAAAAACACGGCGGTGGAGCGATATCTGCGTGTTGATTGCGGCGCGTTGTTTTGCTCCCTCTCAAGAAGGAGATTGATGGCACACCATCCACATTTTCCATGATGAAATCCTCATCTAGCATTTCAATATCATTGCCATTTTCGATTTCAAGACATTCATTTTTCTACTGAAGCCCTCCATTTGTATTTGTTTCCATTATTCCGCCGTAAGTGGGTCCTCTTCTCGCATATGAACTTTTTTTTGTTGTTGGAACATTTTCAAATATTTATAGTGTTCCAATAACTATAAATGAATGGGTGTAATTAATCAAAAGTTTATATTTTTTGATTTTTTGAAAAAGAATTATAACTATTTAAATAATATTATTTGAATAGTTATAATTAAATGAATAATTATATGTTTATTTTAAAAAAATTATTATTCAGAAAGACACCTATTGATGAAAGATGTCTCTATGAGGAGACATGAAAATTCCTATAAATAGGAATGAGATTTCATTTGGAAATCATACCAACAAATTCTAATATTCTTTCTTTCCTTCATTTTCTAATATTATTAGAATATTCTATAAAGTATTACTACAGAAATCCTTTATAGAAATTGAGTTTCTTGTCATACATTGCTCAGTGTGTAGTGGGCTATTCTCGTCAGTGTAAAACGTAAATAGTCATTGGCTTCATTGTATCCTCGAGGTTAATTTGCTTGGAACTCGTTTGCACACCAAAGATAGGTGAAGGCGAATATAACTTTAAAGATAGTTGTTTGATACACGCCTTGAGACCTTTTCCTATTTCTTCTTCTATTCAAGTTTCGTTCGTATGTTTGAAATTTTCTTCACTGGAGATTTGTACTAACAATTTTAAGGTTATATTTCATGATGACTACCACAACTCATGAAAGTGGAACACTAAAGGAGTTGGCTTCCAATTTTGTCAAACTTGATCGGTTTGATGGTGGCAATTTTCGGCGATGGCAGAAAAATATGCACTTCTTATTATCAACTTTGAAGATTGCTTATGTTTTGGATACTCCAAGACCTGACGAGATTAAAAAAGAATATGTTGCTGCAACCCGAGAAAGACAAAAATGGGACAATGTTGATTACATGTGCATGGGCCACATATTGAATGGTTTATCTGATGGTTTGTTCGACACCTACCAAAACGAGGTCACCGCTAAAGAATTATGGGACAAATTGGAGACAAGATACATGACCGAAGATGTTACAAGTAAGAAATTTCTTGTCAGTCGTTTCAATAATTATCAAATGGTTGATGGTCGTTCTGTTATGGAACAATTCCGTGATATTGAAAAATGCTGAATCAATTCAAGCAATATGATATGAAAAATGGATGAAATGATTGTTGTATCCTCCATAATAGACAAACTTCCTCCTTCTTGGGAAGACTTTAAAAGAAGTATAAAACATAAGAAAGAGGAAATATCTCTTGAGGCTTTGGCACTCTTCGTATTGAAGAAGAATATCGAAAGCAAGATCAGAATCTAAAGTCTGAAAATGCCAAAGTGCATGTTACGGAGGAAGTACAGACTACTAAACTATTCAAGAGAAATTTCAAACAGACTGATAGAGCACCTAAGTTTAAAAAGAAACAAAATGGCTAATGCTATCATTGTGGTAAGCCGGGACATTTCAAGAATGAATGTCGATTTTTAAAGAAGAAATCATCTTCTAAGGCTGATAATAACGAAAAGCCTGTTGTAATGATATCTGAAATTAATATGGCACAAGATGATAATACATGGTGCATTGATACCAGAGCAAACAAACATGTTTGCAAAGACATAAGCATGTTCACAAAGTTCACACAATGTGAAAATGACAATGCCTTATACATGAGAAATTCTTCCACCGCTGCAATCAAAGTCAAAGGGTCTGTTGAACTACAATTCACTTCTGGAAAGGTTTTAACCTTAAATGATGTATATTATGTACCAGAAGTTATAAAGAATTTAGTGTCTGGAAGTTTGTTAAATAAGTTTGGTTTTAAACTTGTTTTTCAGGCAGATAAGTTTATTTTGTCTAAGGGAGGAATTTTTGTGGGGAAAGGGTATATGTATGAGAGTATGTTCAAACTGAATATTATTAATAAGAATAAAAATACTATTTCTGCTTATATGGTTGAATCTTTTTTTATTATGGCATTATAGATTAGGTCATTTGAATTATAGAAAATTGAATGACATGTATAAGTTAGATTTAATTCCTGTTTTTAATAATTTAATACATGTATGTTGATTAAAATTACAAGAAACCCTTTCCCTAAGGTTAAAAGAAAAACAAAATTGCTTGATTTGATACATAGTGATTTATGTGACATGCATAATACTTCTACATTAGATGGAAAGAAATATTTTGTTACTTTTATTGGTGATTGTTCTAGATATTGTTATGTATATTTATTGCATTCAAAAGATGAAGCGCTTGATAAATTTAAAGTTTATAAATCTGAAGTTGAACTTTAGTGTGAATCATTTATCAAGTGCTTAAGATCGAATAGAGGTGGAGAATACTATAATCCAAGTTATTTTGAATCCACTGGGATTGTTCATCAAGTTTCAGCCCCTTACACTCCACAACAAAATGGTGTAGCTGAAAGGAAAAGTAGAGTATTGACTGAAATGGTAAATTCAATGTTATCATATTCAGGTCTTGGACAAGGTTTTTGGGGAGAAGTTGTTCTAACAGCTTGTCATATATTGAATAGAGTTTCTAATAAGGAAACTAAAGTAACCACTTATGAACAATGGAAGAAAAGGAAACCAAACCTCAATTATTTGAAGGTTTGGGGTTGTAGAGCTATTATCAAAGTTCCAACACCTAAACATAAAAAGTTAGGTGAAAGAGGAATTGAATGCATATTTATAGGATATGCACATAACAGCAAGGCATATAGGTTCATGGTAATTGAACCAAATGATTCAATTTCAATTAATACTGTTATTGAATCAAGAGATGCTATTTTTGATGAAAATAGATTTAATTCTATATTAAGACAATTACAGCCACAACAATTGGTTCATTTTTCAAATGAGAATGAGATTCGATTGGAACAAGTTGATAATAATGATGAATCTTGTCAAGAATTAAGAAGAAGTAAGAAGATTAAAAAGGTCAAAGATTTTGGACCAGATTTCATTATGTTTCTTGAAGAAGGAAAAGGTGAAAGTATATGCAATAAAATACCTTATTGTTATAATACGAAATCTGATCCTATTACATTTGAAGAGGCAATGAAATCTCAAGACTCTGCTTTTTGGAAAAAAGCAATAAATGATGAGATGGATTCAATAATGGGAAATCAAACTTGGATATTAGTTACTCTTCCACCAGGTTCCAAACCAATGGGTTGTAAATGGATCTTCAAAAAGAAAATGAAGGTCAATGGAACCATTGATAAGTTTAAAGCAAGGTTGGTAGCCAAAGGTTTTACACAAAAACAAGGTATTGATTACTTTGATACCTATGCTCTAGTAGCAAGAATTGCTACAATTAGACTCTTAATATCACTTACCTCTATATATAATTTGGTTGTTCACCAAATGGATGTTAAAACTGCATTTTTAAATGGTGAATTGGAAGAGGAAGTGTACATGGAACAACCGGAAGGATTTGTTGTTCCAGGACAAGAGCATAAGGTATGTAAGCTTGATAAATCTTTATATGGACTTAAACAAGCACCAAAACAATGGCACCAAAAGTTTGAAAATGTTGTTTTAGCTAATGGCTATAAAATAAATGAATCCGATAAGTGCATATAGAGCAAATTTGAAAATGGAAAAGGTGTCATAATTTTCTTATATGTAGATGACATGCTCATTTTTGGCACGAATTTGGAACAAATAGAAAACACAAAGAAATTCTTGTCAAGCAACTTTGCTATGAAGGATATGGGTGTAGCAGATGTTATTCTTGGGATTAAAATAACCCGAGATGAAAGCACTATAGCTTTATCACAATCACATTACATTGAAAAGGTTCTTAAAAAGTTTGATCTTTTCAACTGTATACCAGCATCTACACCCATGGATCCTCAAATAAAATTAGTATTTAATGCTGGTAGGAAAATTGATCAATTGAAATATGCAAGTCTAATTGGTTGTCTTATTTACATAATGACTTGTACAATACTAGATATTGCATATGCTGTTGGGAAATTGAGTAGGTACACAAGTAATCCAAGTAGTTTGCATTAGCAAGCTTTTAATAGAGTACTTAGGTACTTAAATAAAACTATTAACTATAGATTGTGTTATAATGGATATCCTCCAGTTTTAGAAAGGTATTCGGATGCTAGTTGGATTACAAGTTTGGAAGATCACGTATCTACTAGTGGATGGATCTTCATTCTTGGTGGAAGAGTCATTTCTTGGGATTCCAAGAAACAAACATGTACTATTGATTCCACCATGGCAATAGAATTTATTGCATTAGCCGCTGCATCTAAAGAAGTAGAATGGTTAAGAAATTTGCTTTATGATGTACCTTTATGGCCTAAGCCAATTTCACCTATTTCTATCCATTGTGATAGTGAGGCTACTCTAGCAAAGGCATATAGCCAAGTATATAATGGAAAATCTAGACACATTGGATTAAGACATAGTTTTGTCTGACAATTAATCTTTAATGGAGTGACCACTATTAATTATGTGAGGTCAAGTGAAAATTTGGCAGATCCTTTGACAAAAAGTCTTGCTAAAGATGCAATAAAAAGGACCTCAAAAGGGATGGGACTCAAGCCCATTAATTAGAGTCATCCATGATGGAAACTCGACTCAACGCTTGGTATAACGTCAAGCCTTGAGTTCAATGAGACAAAGTAAATCATTAGTATGTGACTGTTAGCACTATAAATAAATCCATCCTAAGATTAAAGTGCTAGGTACCCATAATGATAAGGGAAGAATGAGTAATGTACTTTTAATGGACCCATAACATAAATATGTTAGAGTGTTATAATTACGGGAACACTTTTGATGGGATCTACCTATGTGAGTGGAAGTGTGGCCGCTTCTAGGAGTTCAAGGGGTTGGCTCTGACAGCACTCATGAAAAGAGGACACAGACACATGGCCATAATAGTGTCCCTAGATACTATGCATTGACTGATGTTGAAATCATTGTGTGAGATGTGTTCGGTTAATCAAATGAAATAGTTGGTTCAAAGCTTAGTCTACCATGCAATTTCGATTAACTTTAACATGTTTTCACTAAGTGAAGGTTCAATCGTATGATACCTTCATTTATGCAAATTGATTTCCAAGAATATCAAAATCTAAAATATTTTGAAAATGGGGGGAGATTGTTGGAACATTTTCAAATATTTATAGTGTTCCGATAACTATAAATGAATGGGTGTAATTAATCAAAAGATTATATTTTTTGATTTTTTGAAAAAGAATTATAACTATTTAAATAATATTATTTGAATAGTTATAATTAAATGAATAATGATGTGTTTATTTTAAAGACATTATTATTCAGAAAGACACCTATTGATGAAAGATGTCTCTATGAAAAGACATGAAAATTCCTATAAATAGAAATGAGATTTCATTTGGAAATCATACCAACAAATTCTAATATTCTTTCTTTCCTTCCTTCATTTTCTAATATTATTAGAATATTCTATAAAGTATTACTGCAAAAATCCTCTATAGAAATTGAGTTTCTTGTCATACATTACTCGGTGTGTAGTGGGCTATTCTCGTCGGTGCAAAATGCAAATAGTCATTGGCTTCATTGTATCCCCGAGGTTAATTTGCTTGGAACTCGTTTGCACACCAAAGATAGGTGGGGGCGAATATAACCTTAAAGATAGTGGTTTGATACACGCCTTGGAGCCTTGTCCTATTTCTTCTTCTGTTCGAGTTTCGTTCGTGTGTTCGAAATTTTCCTCACCAGAGATTTGTACTAACATTTTCTGACCTTGCCATCCACTCTAACAGCAGCAAGCCTTATCATCCTACTCTTTGCCATTGAATAAAAAAAGATGGATGGTTTTTCACGTGAAAACGAGGATATTTTTTTTTAAAAATAAACAATAAATTATTTAAGGTTAAACAAGAAAAACTAAAAATCAAATTGAACCAACATGTTTGTACAATTTATGAAATGTAAGTTACTCGAAATCGAACCGAAATCTATCTTTATTTAATAATTAATTAATTTTAATTTTTATGATATAAAAAATAAATATTTTATATTTAATAGGGAAAATAATTTAAAATATTTTCAAAAATTATTAGTTTTAGAAATATTTATGAAAAGGACTTTGAAATTTTGTTAAACAATCTTTAAAAGGCATAAAACAAAACTCATTTTGTCCAAATAAGTCTAAAAATTCAAAACAAAACATTGATATGAAAAAACCGAAAATCGAACCTGTAACACCCCGTTTAATTTATTTCTATTTTTGTAAATTTTGATACAACTGTGTATCTGCTTCAGTGGTTTAGTGTTCTAGGTGTGTATGTGAGGTTTTGGGTTCAATTCCCACTTTTGGCAAAACTTTGTTATTTTAGATCCAAGCCTTACCCTTATTGAGTGGGCTTATATAAAACTGTCTGTGAATCATATTAAAATGAGCCTACTGGTTTGAGTGGTAAAGGATTGTTGTGTTGGAGGTCTTGTGTTTGAATCCCTGTGTGAGCGAGGGTGATAATTTTTGTTCTGGTTGTCTGTTAGTGGTTCGATGGAAGTGAATTTTTGAAGGATTTAAGAGTTAGTGGGTTAGTGGGATTTAGTAGATAGTGGGAATTTAGGATAGATTTTATTTTTTTATTTTATTTTGTTTTCAAAATTTCGGTTTCTCTCTCTCCCAAATTTCTGACGTTGTTTTTCTTTCCTCCCCTATTTTTTTCTCTTGTTATTTTCCTCTTCAATCTGTGCTCTCTCTTTTATTCTTCCAAATTGTGTATTTCGGTTCGTTGTGTTCGTACGGCTTGGTAAGTGATAGTATTGTGTATGTCGATTTTAGGTTTTGGTGGTCTCGATAGTGTTTTCGCGTCAAAACCGTAACAGGTGCATTCCCAAAATGCAGAAAATCGGGTTTCAGCGAAAGTCGAAAATACATTTTGTCGACGCCACACAAGCGTGTGCTTGGCCATATGGTTGGCCATGTGTGAGACACGACTGTGTGTCGGACAAAGGTGCGGTCGTGCGCAAGACACGACCGTGTGTTGGTGTGAGTGTGGTTGTGTAGACCAAACGGGCAAGGCCAATTTGGGCATGTGGACTCATATGGGCATGCCACACAGGCGTGTGGGTTTTGGGCCAGGCCATGTGGACTACAAGGGCAAGGCCAATCTGGCCATGTGGGCCACACGGGTGTGTGGGCCCACATAGGCAAGCCACACGGTCATCTGGGCCCATAATTCTGAAATTTTCCCTAAGGTCGCACGGGTTGTTCCGATCGACTGTGGGCCTACCGTAGGGTTAGTAAAGGATAACCAAACCCTGAAATTATGTGATCTGATATTCTGATATTCTACTCTGAGTAGGACACTGTTATGCATATCTGACTATTCTGTTAAATATATACATGTTATCTGTATACGAGCATGTAAGCATGATATTTCTGTATCTGTATTCTGTATATATGATTGTGGTGGGAATTGTATATGTGGAGGAAGTGTTCTGTATGGCGACCTTCGCCTATATTCTGGCAGCTTGATTGCATATTATCTGATATGTGTTGTAATGACAAGATGTGGTGTGTAGGGATTAGTGGGTGTTTTTAACCCCACATGGTGTGATGGGATGGTCGAAGTTAGTGTGTAGAGGATGGGGGTAGGATTCTGTATATTTGTTTTGCATATCTGATTCTATTATTTGTATCTGAAATGGACATAAGTCTGAATTTGTATCTGACTGTATATGAGATTTTTGTCTGTATTGCATGTTTATTTCTGTTGGGTTACACACTGAGTTTACGAAAACTCACCTCTGTTTGACTGATCTATTCAGGTAATCTACAGGCTTAGGCGGATCGGTGTGACAGAGCCTCACGGTGACCATGAGTTTGTAAACAGTTTAAGATTTTGATTTTTATTTAATTAAGGATTATTTTCTGGGAGTTTTGTAATTTCTGGACTCTCCGGATTGTTTGGTTTTATTTTGGATTTGGATATTTGATTTGACTTTTTATTTGCGACGGTTGACTAAGAACATGATTTTTGCTAAAACAATGGTTTTCTGAAAATACGAACGGGATTATTAAGTATAATGATTTCTAAGACTTCCGCTTTAAATTATGTTTTGACAATGAATTGTTTAAATAACGCTTTCAGTAATAGTTTTTAACGAATATGGGTTACAAAGCTTTATCGAAATAACTCTGTTTTCAAAACCCTTCTTTGTGACATCTCAATATTCGGCCATAACGTCTAGGCCGGGTTTAAGGTGTTACAGAACCAAACCAAACCGAATCAAATTATGATGAATAGTTCAAAAATTCAAAAACAACTCTACTGAACCAAACTGATATCACTCTAGACATTATTGTTCCAAAGTAAAAATAGAAAATAGAAAAAAAAAATTACCTTAATTTTTATATTTATTAAAATAGTTTTATTTAGATTATTTAATCCATTCCTCAGCTAATTTCGTGTTTTCTCGATGAAATGTAGGAGGTTATATTTGAAGAGTTAAGAACCCAAAAGCTTAAGCTTTGGGTCCAAGTATGTATGGACTCCATTGATGTGATCTTATGGGCTTATGGTCCAAACCAGATTAAATCTTTAACAAGTGGTATGACCTCAAACTTAAGGCTTTGCTCAATTTTGATTCTGATTAAAGTTTGAGAAATGGAAAATTAATATTATAAACTGACAAGACTTTCATCACTACATTCAAAACTTGAGCATAGATAACCTGTTTTTCATCAACATTAAAAATCTTATTTATATATTTAACAAATGCTTAAAGATTTACTGTTTTATAATAAATATCCAAAATTATCCTAGTTTCATGTGGTTTTTCACTTTTAACTTTTTAATTAGTTTTTAAATAATAAATTTTTAATTATTGTAATTAATTTTTAATTTATTATTCAAATTGTTAAATATAATTAAATATATTAATTTATTTAATAATTAAAATATAATAAGAAGAAATTTTAATATCATATTAAAATATAATATTTTGTAGTTCAATAATATTTTAAAATTCAAATAATAATTAAAACATTGTTATTATTTTCAACATATAATATAATTTTTATTTTTAATCATTATTTAAAGTAATAACTAATAAACGTTACTAAAATATATTAATTATTTTGATAATTTTAATATATTACTAATAAAAATTTTATTAAATCATTTGTACAAAAAATGAAAAAAAATGATATATTGTAAAATAAACTCTTCACTCTTCAATTTTTATTTTTATTTTCTTAATAGTCAATAAATTGACTATAATGATTTGCAAATAATATATAATTAATATGTAGCACAAAAATAATATAAGTAAAAATAATTTTTAAATTATTGTAATTGTAAAAACCTTTTTGCGGCAACTTTTTCTTCTACTATAATTATTTAACCATATATTTTAAGTAATAATTGTAAATTAAATTATAATTTGTTTAAATATGTAATTATCGCAACTACTATTAAACTATAATTATTTTTAAATTTCAATTTAGTAATATGATAGAAAATAAATGGTATTATTGTCGGTTCAAATTTTTTTCAAACTCTTGCTTTTTTATATACTAGTTCCCATGTCACATGCGTTGAACATAGTTTACGTGTTTATTCTTTAAATTTATTAAATATTATATTTTTATAATTTATAAATAATATATTTTCTAATTAAATGAAAATCTATTTAAGAGAATAAAATAATAATTAAAAGTAATAAAAAAAGTGATAATCATTACTTTAATACTAAATTGCCTTTGACATAATATTTTACAAGACAATGATAAACAATTTTTAATACCATTAACGATTGGGGCAATTTGATACACGACTGGAAACTTTAAGTATAAATTGATAAAAAAAAATCTTTAGACCAAAGTAATAATTGAGTGCGACTTTGAGGAGGTAAATAGTACGTTAGACTTATATATAATGTTAATCTCACACATTTAATTTTTATTAATTATAAAAAATTGATTTTAACATTGTTAACTATTACTATATTCAAATGAAACCATTTTTTTTTTAAAAATTATGTCTTCCCTATTTAGCCAATCTTTTCTATGTCTAAATTCCACAACAAATGTAAGTTCAATATCCTTATTTTTATTATTATTTGTTAGAAAATATGGATATCACATATATAATAATAATTACATGTTATTATTTACTATCATAAAAAGATTAGCCCAAATTAAAAGTGATCTAATTTGGTTAAAGTTTATTGAGCTTTAGTTATTAAATAAAGTATGAAGTAAATATGTGTAGATACTCTAGTAACTAATTTCTAATTGATGATGGGTTGATTAGAAATTAAGGTTAATGTGCAAAAGTTATATATTAAGGTTATGGTCCCCAAATTACATATACGGAACTTTTCTAATATCTTATCTTTAGAAAAGAGAGAGCAACATTATCTAAATTACTTGTGTGCAAATTTAGAAGATCAAAACCATGAGATCGAATATTTCAAGAAATCAATAGATTCAAGTATGCTTTCACATTTAGTTTTGTTATTGATGATTTGACATGATAAATCTTGGTTTATGGTTTATTAAGTTTTATATCATATAGATTAGGTGTTTTGATCATACACGTATTAAATCTTTTGATTTTATGTTAAAATTTTAAGATTTTAATTTCTATTTTAATTAGTTAATTTTTTATTGATATGCTTCAATCAGTACGAATAGATATGAGCGGTTTCCATGGAATTCAATTGAATTCATTCATTACAATTGAAGCTTCTATGAATATATTATTCAGGTTTCAATAAAACTGCATTTAGGTATAATGTTTTTCATAGTAGATTTAAATTTTATGTAAATTTAGTCATAACAGTTGTACGAGCCCAATTCTGCTCGAGCCCACTAAAATCTAAATCAAAATCAGCCAAACCCAATTATAATCCCAAACAGCCCAATTTCAAACCTAAACACAATTTTAAAACTAAACTCTAGCCCAACCCATAATAAAAAAAAAAAAAAACAGAACACTTCAAACCCTAGGTGTGCCGCACCTAGGGTCTTCTGACCTCCGTACACTGCCACGCGTGCCACCACCGTCGCACGCCACCTCCACGTGTCTGACATCTCCATACCTGCAGACGAACAGCACAACAGCAGCAAAAAACAAAAAAAATTATATATATTGTATTTTATATTTCTTCAATTTCGGTTATAAAACCGAAAGAAACCTTTGTAAAAGAAACACACAAAAAGATCAATAAAAAAAAAACAAATCAAAATTTTTCAAAGGTGATTTCTCTTTTTTTTTATTTCGAATATTTACCTTAAAATTTATTTTGGTGTTTTTTTTACATATAAAAAAAGAAAATAAAAAGGGAAAAAAAAAAAAAGGGTTCACTTGAATCACCCGCGGTCGCGTCGTCGGAGATCCCCTCTCCATCGTCGGAATCGGCCCTAAAAAGGGGGTCGGGGTCCCTTGCTTCCGTTTTTGGGCCTAGAAGGTTTGGCCTTTGAGCCCGTTGAAAAAGGGGCCGAAAAACACCCCGTTTATGCGTTTCAGGCCACCAGCCACTGCGGAGGTGCGCCAAATCGTTGATGGAACACACGTCGACCGAAGAGAGGGCTGAGAGAAGAAGAAAAGCTTTGAATTTTTTTAAAAAGAAAAAACAATAGCAGACTGTTTTTCTAAAAAAAAAATTGCTTTTTTAGGACAAGTGAAACGATGCCGTTTAGGGCCTATTTCAGTGGCCTCAAAACAGCACCGTATAAGTCCACCGACCCGCACCTTGACCCGACCCGCAAGGAGGATCCACGTATTTTCGATGGAAGGGCTAATTGCACATTTAGCCCTTCCGCTTTTTTATTGTTTTACAATCAAGTTTTTATCTTTTTAAATTTTTGCCCCATAACTTATTGCGATTTCAGTTAGGTCCCTATCTGAACGACGTTGTTTTGGAGGAGAAGGAAAAATTCCCCTCTTGGCCCCTCCTTGTTATTCGCGTGTTCGGATAAGTCCTTTTCCTTTCTTTTTATTTCTGATTTTCCCCCAAACTTTTGTTTTAAGTTTAATTTAGTCCCTTTTAGTTATTTTTACAATTATATATTATTATTATTATTATTATTATTTATTATTATTATTATTATTACTATTACTATTACTATTATTAATCACTAGTATTATTATTATTATTATCATTATCATTATTATTATTATTATTATTATATTATTATTATTAGTATTATTATTATTATTATTTGATCTCAATTTGATCTTCATTCACTTAATTTCCACCATTTATAAGTTCAATTTTTATATATTATTTTATTCATTATTTATTTATTTGTTATTTTATTTATTTATTATTTATTATTTATTGTTCTTTACTTTTTAGTACTTTAAAAGTAATTTATTTCCTTATTGTATTTTTACTTTCTTTATTATTATTATTATTATTATTATTATTATTATTATTATTATTATTATTATTATCTGTTGTGCTTATTACAATTGCACCTCTCTCATTTTTATTTTAATTTAATATTTATTTTCAATATTTTATAAATTATTTTTCTTAATATATTTTTGTGTACATATATATTTCTTTGTCTTCATAACATTCGAAATTGTATTTTTTTTGTGTGCATTGTTTTGTCCTAATATTATTATTATTATCATTGTTTATTTTTTTTTGATTGTTAATATTAGCACTAAAATAATATACATTATGTGATTATCGTATATTGTTTTCATTAGTATATCATTGTTGTCATTTATTAAAAGCGACATTTCATTCGTATATCATCATTTTGTATTGCCATTCATCAACATAATATTTTATATCAATAATTTTTATCCGAACACGTCAACAAAATTTTCAAAAATAGGCAATGTTCCGTATTTGAAAAATTCGATAAAATCGTGCCCTAACTTACGGGGTTTCGATTTTTCTCGTTGAATTCAAATAATTGAATATCCTTTCAAAAATTAAAACACGTAAGATTTCAAATAAAAATCAAAGGCCGAATTATTCTCAAAGATTCGAAATGTCATGTCCTAACTTATGCGATGTGACGTTTTGTTGCCTCGAGATAAGAAAGTCTTTAATATATTTTCGACTTATTTAAGCATTCCAAAACAAAATATACATTAATACAAAAATGGATCGTATTTTAGATTCTTTCTGAGTTTTCAACTTTCGACATAAAGACATCAAATGATCAATTAGGTACCAATTTTGGGCGTCACGAGGGTGTTAATCCTTCCTCGTGCGTAACCGACTCCCGAACCCGTTTTCTAGATTTTTGTAGACCGAAAAATATTGCTTTGATAAATCAAACATTTCGTTAAAACAATCAAACTACGAGGTGACCTGATCACACCTTATAAAAAAGATTGGTGGCGACTCCCGTTTTTCTTTTTCATTTTTAAAATCAAAGTTGACCCCTTTTACAAAAAAAAAAATGGTTTCGACAATAATCACGATTAAAGTTTTTTTTATGGATTTATTATTATATCATTTTTTATTATGTTTTGGCTAAACATATCAGTTTGATTATGTTAGCAATATATATGGTTTGTTCATATGAAGAATTTTCATGTCATTGCATCAGTTCCTCTAAGAATCTAAGTTTTGTTTATAAAAAAAATTATTAACATCAATGTTGGTGATTGGAGTTTCATTATGAAACCATGTTTCTACAGTGTTTTTTTATGGCAAAGTTAAAGAACAAATATATTTAATTTAGTTACATATTAATTTTGGTATTCAATGTCGCGACTTGTTTGATATTGATTATTATATTTAGGTAAAATATAGATATATGTGTTTGTATTAAACTCGTGTTTGATTCACTATAGTTTTGGATCATCGTGAAGGTTATGATTTTCTGTTAAATTCGTTTGATGGACATTTATTGAAGTTGTTATTTTTTCGGTATGGATATATACATTCAATTTTTGGGTGCTATAACATAAACTCATGTTGAACTTGATACACGTTTAAACAAAAATTAAAAGTTTAAAATTTTCGATTTTTGATTGCACTATTGAGTTATTTTGAAAATTATAGTGTAATCAGAAATTTCAGTTTTGACATTTGATTGTTAAAGAAAATTTTAAATTTGAATATTTCTATATTTCTATATTTCTATATTTTAAAATAACTTAATGAAAATAATAAATAATAAGTTGCTAAAGGGACCTCTATTGATGAAATTATTTTGTTTTAAAATATAAAAAATTGTGTGCATGGAAATTAAGCCATGTTAATATTAATTGGCCCAAAGGAAGGTTAATATTTAACAAAATTACATATACAACTGTGGTAATAAACATGTAATGATTATTTGGTTTTACGTGTTTATTATTTGACATGTTCTTATTGTCAGTGTTTGATTAATGCACCGAGATATCACTTACAAGTTAATATTTTGTCCAAAGATGAAATAGTAATGGAGTGTTCGATATCTTGAGATGTGATTTTCCTTTATTCAAATTATTTTGGTTTAAATTTGAAATCTTATGTGAGGTTATTTTGATTTATTCAACTATTATTATACATGTCAAAACCATTGTATGTTGTTTTAGGATATATATCCTATTATCTTTTAATTTGAGTAAAAGATGAAATTAAAGAAATATTTTAAAACAAATAAATTCGGATTTTGACTTTTGATTTTAACCAAGGATGTCTAATATTTTAAATAGATTGGTTGAAACAAAATGTCACCAAACTGACATCTTTTACATAGATTAGTTTATTTAAAATATCAAGATGATTATATGTTTTTGTGATTCATGCGTTTATTAATTTACCCAAAGGTAAGTTAATATTTGGCAAAATTTCAACAACATCTGTGGTGATAAATGTGTGACAATTATAAGGTATTTTATGTGAACAATAAGTTAATCCAAAGATTGATTCATTATTTGACATAATTTATTGTCAATGTTTGATTGTTACAACAAGAGTATCACTTACTATTAATATTAATGTCCAAAGAACTGATATTAATGTTGTGTTTGGTATCTTGAGATGAGATTAGCCACTATTTTAAATTTATTGTTTACTTATGAATATTGATGTGAGCTTTTTTTATTTTTTTATTTTTTTTTTATATTTGGCTAGTTCATCTTATGCTGCCACAATATCTACTAATATAAATTTTATATTCATGCTTAATGGGACTAATTTTAAGGAATGAAAAAAACACTTATAGTACTTGGTTATATGGACATAGACCTTGCACTAAGGGAAGAACAATCTGCACCTCCCCCTACAGCAAGCACCCCGATGTTAAAAGGGATTTTGAAAGGTGGGATCATTCAAACCATATGAGTCTAATGATCATGAAGCATAACATTCCAAAAGCCTTTAAGGGCAGAGAATTTGAAGATATTACTCAGGTCAAGTATTTTCCTTGACGAAATTGAGAAACATTTTGCCAAAAACAATAAGATTGAGATGACATCACTACTAACTTATTTGATGTCAAGCATAGTTCAAACAATTAGGTGAATAAAAAATAAACAATTACTAAACTCAATCAATAAGCATTTTATAAAATCTCAAACAGTATGTCAAATTCAACTATTTCACTAAATTTAGGTAATCAAACATGTGAAACGATCATACCTAACATATACTTTTATCTATATTTTTTATTTTATTATTTTTGTTCTTCTTTTTTTTTTCAAACATAGTCAAGTCTTTTGACGCGAAGTGAGATGACAACCCAAACACCTCACACCGGTTACTCAACCCGACGCGTTCTCCTTATTTATTTATTTCTAACAAATTTGAGACGTAATCAAACTGTTTGACGCAAAACAAGATGACAACCCAAGCACCTCATCCCGGTTACTCAATTTCACATGTCCTTAATCGATTTTTTTATCCTTTCTTAAGGCAGCTCTGTTAGCGAAGTGTTACAAGATTCGGCTCGTCACCAAACCTTTTGATGTGAAATGAGATGACAACCCAAGCACCTCACCCTAGTTACTCAACTTGGTCACATTTTCGAATCTTCACTCTTAACCAAGATATTAGCAATTTTATTTATTTATTTAAATGAGTACTTTCATTAGGCAAGTTCAACAAAACCAACAATTTTCATGAAATATCGTCTAAGGCATAACATTTTCAATTCTACTAAACATTCATTGATCAAGCAAGCAATAGTTATTCATGATTCACCCACTTATTTAAAAAAACTAAACATAAGAATTAAAGATTTATTTCCGAAACAAATTAAGAAATTATTCTTAGAAAAAAAAATGTAAAGAAGAAAGTATGGCATGATCACGATCCCCCCTACTTAGCCTACATTGCCCCCAATGTGAAAAAAGAATAACAAGATTGGAGAAAAGTGTACTCCCCCTTTACATTTAATGGGTCAGAGGACGGTGGAAGTGACCGCTTTGCAAAATGGTGAGGATGCTTGAGATGTTGGCTTCCATTGTTTTGAGGGGAGCTTCAATGCGATGAAGTCGTTCGTCTACAGCTGAAGGTGGTTGCTCATGGAAAACAGCACGATCAAACGGATTAAAATAATATTTTATTTAATTTTCAAACTAATCTAGAATTCAAAATTAAATTAAACAAATAAAAATAAATGTGGGTTGCCTCCCATAAAGCACTTTTGTTTAACGTTGTTAGCTCAAGGACTTGAAAAAATTAATTGTTCGGCTCCTCAAAAAATAACTCATCCACCACGTGTACTTGAAAATTCTCGTGAAAGGGTTTTAACCTTTGGCCATTGGCTTTAAAACATTTCCCGGATTCCTCTATTTTGATTTCAACTGCATCATGATGAAATATTTTAGTAATAACAAAAGGACCAAGCCATTTGGTTCAAAGCTTACCCAAAAAAATTCTTAATATAGGGTCGTAAAGTAACACTTTCTAGTCAATTGAAAATTGTTTGCAAGATATTTTCTTGTCATGAAACGCCTTGTTTTTGTCTTTATAAATTTGGGCATTTTCATACGCATCTTGCCGGATCTCTTCAAGTTCTTGAATGTCCAATTTTCGGTAATTACCTGCGGCGTCCAACTCCATGTTGCATCTTTTCACTACCCCAAATACCTTATGTTCTAACTCCACAGGAAGGTGACACGACTTACCGAATATGAGTTGGTAAGGGGACAATCCTATAGGTCCCTTGTAAGTAGTACGGTACACCCACAATGCGTTGTTTAAACGTAAGCTCTAGTCTTTCTTATTTGGTTTCACGGCCTTTTCCAGAATCAACTTTATTTCGTGGTTCGAAACTTTCACTAAACCGTTTGTTTGTGAGTGATAAGTCGTGGCCACACATTTTGTCACCTCATACTTTTTCAACAGAGTAGCAATGACCTTGTTACAGAAATGAGTTCCTCGATCACTGATTAATGCTCTCGGTGTGCCAAACCTGGAAAATATAGAGTTCGTTAGAAAATCCACTACAATTTTAGCATCGGCATGTCAGGTAGCTTTAGCTTCTACCAACTTAGACATGTAATCTACAACAAGAATAATTTAAACATTATTTAATGATGAAACAAACGATCCCATAAAATTGATGCCCCACATATCAAAAATTTCACATACATGTATAGGTGTTAGGGGCGTCTCACTCTTTCGGCTTAAATTCCCCACTTTTTGACAACTCTCGCAAGTTTTGCAAAATAAAAAAACGTCATGAAATATGTGTAGCCAAAACAATCCACACTCAAGTACCTTATGTGCAGTGCGTTTAGGACCGAAATACCTTCCACAAGTATAAGAATGAAAAAAAGAAAGTATAGATTGTACCTTAGTTTTTGTGACACATCGTCGAATTAGCTGATTGGGAAGTGTTTCCATAGGTATGGATCATCCCAAATATAATATCGTGAGTCTCTTTTGAAATTCTGCTTTTTAGAACGTGATAAGTTGGAAGAAACAATACTTGTAGCGAGGTAATTTACCATATCTACAAACCATGGGTAAATTGTCTGAGCTAACAGAAGACTTTCATCTGGGAAGTCATCTTTAAAAGGTGTGTTGTCTTTTGAAAAGGGAATTTGACTCATATGGTCAGCTACTAAGTTCTCACTTCCTTTGTTGTCCTTGATCTCGAGATTGAGTTCTTGTAAGAGAAGAATCCATCGAATCAACTTAGGTTTTGCCTCTTTTTTCCTGAACAAATATTTCAACGCTGCTTGGTCAGAAAAAACAATAAGTTTAGTGCCTAATAAATACAATCTAAATTTTTCCAAAGCAAAAACAATGGCACGTAATTCTTTTTCAGTAGTTGAGTAATTGCTCTAGGCAGCATCTAGTGTTTTAGAGGTGTAAAATATGACGTGAGGT
This sequence comes from Gossypium australe, assembly GCA_005393395.2. NCBI lineage: Eukaryota > Viridiplantae > Streptophyta > Magnoliopsida > Malvales > Malvaceae > Gossypium > Gossypium australe. Next base: position 25,282,564 of record CM016616.1, on the reverse strand, counting down.
TCCTTCCCAACTCTTTGCTCAATGACAGTTCCTACACTTTGGTCGCTTGCATCACACGTGAGCTCAAAAGGGTAGTCCCAATTTGGCGACTATACTATAGGAGCTGAAACAAGCTTTTGTTTGAGAGTGTCGAACACGTCTTTGCACACTTGATCAAATTCGAACTCTTTATCTTTTTGCAAGAGATTGTAGAGCGGCCGCGAAATCTTTGAGAAGTCCCTAATATAGCACCTGTAAAAACCTGCATGACCAAGAAAGGAACGAATTTCCCTCATAGTTGTGGGGTATGGAAGTGAGCTGATAACATCAGTTTTGGCCTTATTGACTATGACCCCTTCAGCTCAAAATCAATCTCTTATCTACCATAAAATGACATTTTTCATAATTAAGAATTAGATTAAATTCTAGGCATCTCTCCAAAATTTTAACTAGGTTTGATAGACATTTATTGAAAGAATTTCTATAAACTGTAAAATCATCCATAAATACCTCAATTATTTTCTCGACATTGTCGAAATAAATACTTACCATACACCTACGGAATATGATTGGTGCATTGCAAAGTCCAAATGGCATCCATCTGTAGGCAAACGTACCAAATGGAAATGTAAACGTTGTTTTCTCTTGGTCCTTCGGTGCCACTGAAATTTGGAAAAAAACTTGAATAACCATCAAGACAATAGTATTTAGTTTTTCATGCTAAATGTCTAATATTTGATCAATGAAAGGAAGTGGAAAGTGGTCTTTTCAAGTTAAAGAGTTCAACTTCCTGTAATCTATACAGACTCTCCACCTATTTTGGACTCGAGTGGGAACTAAATCTCCTGTTGCCTTTTTATTACAGTCATACCAGTTTTCTTAGGTACCACATGAATTGGGCTGACCCAACTACTATCGAAAATTTGATAGATCTTCCCGGCGTCCAGTAGCTTTTGAATTTCCTTTTTGACAACCTCCATCATTGGTGGATTAAGACGTCTTTGAGCTTCTCTCTTTGGTCTTACATTTTTTCTATCGGTATTCTACACATACAAGTCGAAGGACTTAACCCTTTTATGTCGGCAATCATCCATCTGATAGCCCCTTTGTAGTCTCTCAAGACTCGAATTAAATTCTCCTCTTCCAATCCTGAAAGCTTACTGGAAACTATTACTAGTAAAGTGTTTCCATTACCTAGATAGTGTAACACCTCCAACCCGTATCTCTCGCCGGAACCGGGTTATGGAGCATTACCAGAGTTTTTAGATTAAACAGACAGAAATTTCAACATTTCATATAACATAACATTCATGTCAGAAATCAATCAAACTCATACATATTGTCCTTTATTCGAGTCCTCGAGGCCCAAAATACACGTTAGAAACAAGTTGGGACTAATTCAAAAACTCAGGAAAATTTTTGGAATACATTAAAAAATTTCAAAGCTGTAGGGGTCACACGGCCGTGTGGCCAGGCCGTGTGGTTCACACAGCCAAGAGACATGTCCGTGTCTTAGGCCATGTTGGCATTCGAAATAGGGACACACAGCCGTATCCCAGACCGTGTCTGTGCCGTGTTACTCTCTGACTTGGGTTATATGGACAAGCCACACTCCAGTGTGCCAAGCCATGCAAATATATTGGGCTTTCACTTTTTTTAAAAAATACAAGGGTCATGTGTCACACACAGCCATACCACCTAGCCGTGTGTCACACACGACTGAGACACACGCCCGTGTCTTTGCCCGTGTGGACGAAAATAGGTCATTTTACAAGCCATATTTCTCACCCAATTTTATGTCAACTTACAATCAACATTATGCACATCAACCATATAAGAAAGTTATGCACAACCCAAACTGTGTCAAAACACAAGCCAAATAAGTGGCTAATCTCAACAAAATATATATAGGCCAACATTAACCAGTATACCTATACATGCCATTATAACCAAAATTAAAACATCTGAAAGTACTGATAGAACTGATAAATTGTGTGATATAACTCCGACAAGCTTCCAACCCAATCGAGCTTCTAATAATTTGTGAAATAAAGGATAAACAACTACGTAACCAATGAATGCTTAGTAAGCTCGTACAAACTTTAAACATAATATTACAATTCAATAATAAATTTTATATATTAAATATAAAGCTATACCAATGCCTCAAGATTTATCAACTACATAACCACCAACTCATAAATGAGTAAGCCTATCAACATCATCTATATATTCATTTCTAACTTAATAGGATTTTATAAACATTATACACCATCATTAACCTTTTCATAAAACTATGAATAACTTCATTATTTTCCATTCTATTTACTAAACATAAACTTAAATAACAACATCAATTAACTAATTAATATATTTATTCATAACATAGGTAAGTTCAACCATAACATACGTAATTTCTCATATATAAGTACATTATTCAACTCATCAATCCCTTTTTCATCATACCACATTTCAATTATGAACTTACCGTTTCATTTGTATAATACCAGACATAAGCATATACATCAATCATAATCTCAAGCTCGACATAAGCCTAATCACCATCATCAATACACAAGTTAGTGCATTTATGTATATAACTCATTTTCATGTTTCAAATCACTATCCCATTTTCAATTATCATACAATATCATCCAATATCAATCATACTGCCATTTTATTTAATTACCCCTATTAACACGACTCAGACGAAGACACAGATCCAACCAGCACACCAGTTTGGCACCTAGTGCCTCATCGGATAAATCTGAAGTAATATGCGCCCAGTGCTATATACATTTGACACCCAGTGTCTCATCGGTTAAACCGAAGTAAATTGGCACCTAGTGCCTCATCGACTCGAATTCGAAGAAATCCTGAACTTTTCCTATCCTATGACATGCCATCTATATCCGACTCAGCCCAATACAGTTACTAGGGTTTAATTTCACTTCCAAATACAACCAATATCCGATTATCATATTTGCACATATATATATATACTCCTTTCAATTTAAATAATCAACATATTCATAATTTATATACCAATTCAATCCATTTCAATTAACTATCAAATGTCAACCTTTTTAATTCATACATATTAGCACATCATTTCAACATCATTTCGTACTATACTCAAATTGCACATGCTAACATCTTTTATTTGATTAACAATGTCCCAATTCTCACAATTGCTATATAAATAGCTATTCACATATCAAACCACAATTATTTATACATTGGCATTAGCCATTCAATACTCAATTCATAACTCATGTATCTCATTTAGTCACAACATATCTCATTTTCATTTATGTTCGGGTCAATATTCAATAATTAACAAATCTTTCAAATTCATTAAACAATTTACCTTATCGAGATTTTCCATACGAAGAATGACTTACGGGTAAGATTACATCATCAACAGAAGCTCATAGAGCTGATCCACCAGAACACGCCAATAGAAGCTCATATGAGCTGAACAGAAGTTCATAAGAGCTGAACAGAAGCTCGTAAGAGCTGATCCACCTAATCACTCCACACAGAAAGTAAAACAAAAGAGTTTGCAACAAATTTTGAATCCCAGTTTACTTGGATAATATGCCGATATCTCCCTCCAATACCATCATACACCAATTTACGAATGTACTCAAATCTCGCGTTCCATTCAAACCAAAATCCAATTCAATATTATAATTCCAACAATAGAATAAATAAATAATACCATTCATCAATTTATACAAAATATTAAATTTTAACCGTACGAACTTACTTGGCTAAATTGCAGAAATACCAAAATTTAGGGGCATTTTGGTAATTTTCTATTTTTCGTGATTTTTCACCCGATCTTGATCTAAATTAATAATTTAATTAAATTTATTAATTTAGACTATAAAACAACTCATTCCATGCAATTTGGTCATTTTTGACATTTTTACAAGAATACCCCTAAAGTTTAACTTTTATTCAATTTAGTCCCTAAGCCCAAATCATGCAAATTAACCATTTTTAATGCAAACTCATGCTAGCCAAATATTCATGGCATTCAATACAGCCCATTTTTGCAATAATTTCACAACAAACCCTTGTATTTTTACTATTTACACAATTTAGTCCCTAATCAGGAAATTCATCAAAAATCACTTAAGAACATACTTTTAAATAACAAGTAATATCTCAAATTCATCATTTAATAACTAAAATCATATAGATTCATCAATGGAAACTTCCAAAATTTTTAATAAAATCAAAAACTAAGGTAAGGTTTAGTTGGATCTAATTGTAACAATCTCAAAAACATAAAAATTACAAGAAACGGGTAACAATTGAACTCACATGAAGAAAAATATGAAGAACCAACTTAAAAATTTCTCTCTTATGGTAGTTTAGACCGAAACAAGAAGAAATGTTTGGAAAATTTTCAATTTGTTTCATTTTAATTTCAATTAAATTACAATTTTGCCATTAAATGGCTTTATTTTATTATTTTTCTTCCTTATGCCGCCTCACCCTTTTAATTTTGGTATATTTGCTTCTTAATGCCTTCCTCTTTTATTAATCAAGCCATTTAATCTCTTAAATATTATTAAACGTTAAAATTTTTCAACGAAACTTTACTACTACCTTAATAAAACTCTGTAAATATTTATAAAAATATTTACTACTCAATTTATAGAAACGAGGTCCCGATATCTTACTTTCTAAAACCACTTGACCTAATAAATCATTATAAAACACAAATAACTAATTCTAAAATCTTTTTAAAACCATATTTGACTCGTAAATATTAAATAGTAATATTTAAAAACTTACTTGTCGGATTTGGTGGCCTCGAACCACTACTTCTGATACCACTGAAAATCAAGCTGTTACAGATAGACATACTTCAAGTGTTCCTACAATGGTTTAAGCTCTATTTCTAGGGCCTACAAAATAGAAGGCAACAATTTAGTTTTAGAAGGAGAAAGTTCAAAGCACTTTCCTTGGCTTCTAGGGAATTGAAGAGTCTCCAATAGAACAACGGTTTCCCGAATTGATTTTCTGAACGTCATTATCTCCTCCAATTTATCCATAGTATTGAGGTCTAAACTTTTGGAAAGTACAGTTTGTAATCCATCCCCTTCATGATACTCAAAATGAAATTTCATTAGTGGTTTAATAATATCAACACTAGAAATTGTAACATCCCAATTTTGGGGCTAATCGGAACAGTGGTTTTGAAACCACTAATCTAAGATCAGAGAAAATTATTTTTATATTATTTTATGTGTTATATCATGATTTTATGAGTGTATGAAAATTTTTGGTGCATTAAATTTGTTGATTTTATGCTTAATGGCGAATAATGACTAAATCGCATAAAGTGCGAAAGTCTTAAAGTACAAGCTAGAGGTGCCAAATAGCTATAGAATTTTAATTAGAGGTCCTTAATGTGTAATTAGGCCTTTCTAAAGGTCATAGCCTACCATAGGTGGGACAAGAGACATAATTTAGTCAATGTTTGTTGGTATTAGGTGATTAAGGAATAAAATAAAATAAAAAGAAAGGAAGCTATCTTCTTTTTCTCCTATCATCTTCTTCTTCCACCTATTTTTCACTCAGGCATAAGAGTTTGGAAGCTTGAAATTTTCAGCAACATATCCTCCTTGCAAGTAAGTGATTTTTATGGTCTTTCTTGATAATTTTTGTACTTTTGGGACCCCTGAAGCTTAAGCTAGCTAATGAGGGGACTATTTTGCAAAATGGTTGAGACTCTAAGGTTTTGCCATGAGAGCATTAGTGTTGATTTCTGAAATCTTATGGAAGAAAATGAAACTTAGTTGTTAAATGAACAACTTTTGTGAAAGGATTTCTCATGAAAACACCTAATAGGACTTTTTTGTAAAGGTTGTAAAATAGGTGGTGAATGTGTGTAATAATTGAAATCTTGAGTTGCTATAAGAAGGAATATGAATTGGCTAGGCTTGGGTGTGTGAAAAATGAACACATTTCATTTTACGGGCCTAGGGGCAAAATTGTAATTTTTGCAAAAGTCTAGGGGTAAAACGGTAATTTTTCCAAAATAGGAATGTTGAGTAATTTTATCAATGTGAGTATCTAATAAGCTAAATATGTCATTATAGATCAAGAGAAACATGGAATCAACCTCGACCGAGGAAAAGGCAAGGTTTCGGGCTAAATTGCAATCGACATATTTTGTATCGAGGTAAGTATATGTGTAAACGATACATCCTTATTGCATATGTTTTACTTATTCATGCATTGTGTGAATGGGAATGATTATTGTTAAGATCTATTAAAAATGATAGAAATTGAAGAAATTCTCGGATGAACCTTCGGAATAAGAAAATGGATACGGATAAATATCCGTGAACATGTGATTATTGGTGGGCTGTGTGCGATACCATCTTATTTATTTATTATTGGTGGGTTGTGTGCGGTACCACCTTGTTATTTATTAACGATGGGATGTGTGCGATACCATCGTAATTATTGTCATTGGTGGGTTGTGTGCAATACCACCTTGTTAATTATTAAATGGTGAGTTGTGTGTGAAACCACCGAGTATCTAACATTATTCCAAAGTATTCATCGAGAAACTTGTCTAAGTGAAATTACATGTAGCTTTGTGGTGATAAGTGCAAGGTATAAGTGCAAGTAAATGTGAGCAATATTTTATGATATGTGTTTGGGATATGGTAAGGTTTGAAATGAGTAAGCATGATTAAGAGGATCTAAATTGTTTTTACTTAGTATGTAATGTTTTTATTTGATAAGTATATGGTATGATGCTTATTGTTTACATATAGACTTACTAAGCTTAAAGTTTATTCCCTTCTCTTTTCCCTTGTTTTATAGTGTCGAAGAGCCAGCTCGAGATACGGAGATAATCGAAGGATCACCCACACTATCCACACATTTTGGTATAGTTAAATTTATCATTTTGAGTATGGCATGTATAGGGACTTAGATTTAGTTGAATGTTATATTGTCTTGGCCAAATGTGTTGGCTCATTTGAGGATGAATTCTTTTGTATAAGGCCATAGTTGATGGCTTTCTTATTAATCTATGAAATGATGATGTTATTCATGAATGTGCAAGTTGCATGGTTGATTAATTGGTGTAATTATGCATGAATAGGTTGGTTGCTTTATGCGGTTTATGCAGTATAAGTAAAGGTGGTAAAAAGGGCTTGGCAAATAGCCTTATTCTTGTCCACACAGGTAGGCACACGGGCGTGTGTCTAGGCCGTGTGCGACACACGGTCTGCCCCATAGGTGTGTAGTTAGGCCGTGTGTCCTCCTGCATGCTAAGTTGTCAAGTCAAAATGCTCAGTAGTAACCACACGGGCTACGAGACGGTTGTATGTCTCAACTGTGTAAAAGACACGGCCGTAGGACATGGGCATGTGCCCAGGCCATGTGAAGTCTGCACTTGAGTTAAGAATTTAATTCGCCACATGGTCTAGGGACACGAGCTTGTGCCTTAGCCGTGTGACATTTATGGGGTGATGATGTCAGAAACAGAATGTCAAGGTTTTTCCACACGGGCTAAGACACGGGAGTGTCGTGGCCGTGGGCACGGGCGTGTGTCAGGCCGTGTGAAAACCCCTGTAGGTTCGAAATGAGAAATAAATCTACACGGATGTGGAACACGGGCATGTGATATGCCACACGGGTGTGTCCCTTCCTCCACACGGGCATGTGGACTGTTTGATGAGAATTTTTCTAAGTCATTCCAAAGATCTTCTAAAGAGTCTGATTTGATCCCAAACTATTCCTAAAGTGTGTTTTAGGCCTGGTAGGCTTGTGCAAGGGGTGATATAAAGGTTCTTGAAAAGTTTTCAAATTCGAGGGGGAAAAAATCATGTCTTGGTTTGTACAATTGCTTGCGTATGAGTCTAGTAATGCCTCATACCCTGTTCCGGCATTGAATACGGGTAAGGGGTGTTACAGAAATAATAGACATTGTGTTGGGTTGGCCCACTGCCTCATAAACATTAAATTTTACCACCTCACCGTTGAATTCCATACTGAGGGTTCCACTACAAACATCAATTTTTGTACATGCAGTACTTAGGAATGGTCTCTCGAGTAGAATATCAGTAGCATTTTTTGAGTGATCGTCCTCCATATCGATGATGTAAAAGTATACAGGAAAAATTAGTTTATTTACCTTTACGAGGACATCTTCCAGCACCCTTTCTGGATATACGCATGACTTGTTTGCCAATCGAATAATCACCCCTGTTTCTTTCAAAGGACCCGTGTTTAGCAATTTAAAAATAAATAAAGGCATTACATTAATAGATTCTCCTAAATCAGATATGGCTTTCTTTATGCCAATATTACCTATTTTGCAGGATATATAAAACATACTTTGGTCATTACACTTAGGTGAAATTTTCCTTTGTAGCACTGCAGAAACGTTTTCCCCCACATTTACCCATTCGTTTCCTTGGAGTTTCTTTTTTTCGGTGTACAATTCTTTCAAGAATTTTGCATAGCGTGGAACCTGTTTAATTGCAGTCAAGTAAAGGAATATTAATTCCTACCTTTCAAAATGTCTCAAGGATTTCTTTTTCTATCGTTCCTTTTTAACTTGGGCGAGCCTTCCAAGGTATAGGGGAGGTACAACAAATGGTTTATGATGTGCCGGCTCAGTGGGAGTTGCTAGTTCGACTTCCTATTCAACGTCATGGTCACGACTCGTGCCAAGCACCAATTCTGACTCTGTTCCATCCTTTACGGTCACAACACTTGCATTTTGATGTGGGTTAAGCTCAGTTTGAGACGGTAGTTTTCCTTGGTTCTCCAAACGACTAACTGTAAGTGCTAGCTTACTTATTTGGTGATCCATTTCTTGGAGATGTGCTTCAGTCTTTTGTTAGAACTTTTCGGTGCTAACGGCTAACCTCTCAACTAGGGTTTCAAGAGATGACTTTGGAGGTTGATACTGTTGAGGCGGAGGTGGTCTTGTTTGATATGGTTGATTATATCGAGGATTCAATCCATAGTTTAGATTGGGGTGGTCCCTCCACCTTACATTGTACGTGTTTGAGTATGGATCATAGCGCCTTTGAGGTGGCCCTGGGAAGTTCCCAACGGCGTCTACTTGTGCAGTTGTGTCCTCAAGTAAAATCGGGCATGAATCGATAGGATGACCAGGTTTAGCACAATTCCCGCACAATTGAGCTGGGTCCATCTGTCCTACAAGCATATTTTTAACCATATTAGTAATTTCATCAATCTTATTTACTATGGAAGGAGTACTTAGCTCATGAACCCTTCTCGTAGGTTCCATAGGTGGTCAATACTGTTGAGAATTTGCAGTCATGGTCGAAATTAATTCCGTAGCTCTTTGTGGAGTCATATTCACAAGAGTTCCTCCACTAGCAGCATCAATCATCTTCTTTTCCATTGGGAGTAACCCCTTGTAAAAATATTGTAATAGTGACTGTTCAGACATGCCATGTTGTGGGCAACTTGCACACAACTTCTTGTATCGCTCCCAATATTTATAGAGTGACTCTACTTCTTTTTGTTGTGTTTCGACTATACTCCTCCTTAATTCGGCTGTTCGAGCTGCTGAGAAAAACCTGTCAAGAAACAATCGAGACATATCAGTCCAAATATTAACAGATCTCGGAGGTAAATAAAATAGTCATTCTCTAACAAGTCGACTAATGAAAAAGGAAAAGCTCGTAGTTTTATTTGATCCTCAGTTACTCCTTCTAGTTTCATGCTTAGACAAACCATGTGGAACTCTTTCAGATGAGTATGGGGGTTCTCTTTTTTTCAAACCGCGAAAAGTAAGCAATAAATGTAGTAATCCTGACTTTAACTCAAACGATGTTTCACTCGCCTGATAAGTTATGCATAGCAGTTGTTGTTCATTTGGTGTAGCTGTAAGTTGGTGTATAGTTTAATCTGCCATGTCGTCTGAATCTTCGGATGAGTAAATATCTTCGATGTAAGATCTTTCTTCAAAGTTAGGTTGTAATTGTTTACCACACTGAATAGCTTCTCTGCGAAGTGTTCGAGTCAACTTTTTTATTTCCGGTTCAAATGCTAGAGTCCCCGATTTTGACCTGGTCATAAAGAAAACAAGCAAAAATTAGAAATTTTTACCAATCCCCGGCAACAGTGCCAAAATTTGATGGGCCTCGAAACCACCAAATAAAAATCCCTACGACAAAATAACAGTAAATAGCAGTATAGAGAAGTAAGGTCGAATCCACAGGGACTAACTATCTAATTTTGCCCTTTTTCGTGACCAGAATCGTTGTCGCAGTCACAGTCGTGCCCATGACCTGTGCGTAGCAATGCTAAAAAAAATGAGGGGTTTAAACTAATTAAGATAATAAAATAAGGAAATACGAAGTGTAATAAAATAAAATAAAAACAAATTCGAAAGCACAAAATTAAATTTAAGAAAATAAAATAAATGGATAAATAAAATATTTTTAAGCTTAGCCTTAGCCTCGGTGTACTCCAATCTTGAATCGATCCTTGAAATAGATTTTCCCTTCCAAGCAATAAGCTGGTTATAGCGACCAAGAACGTCTCGATCGCAAAATTTTTCTTATGTAGTCGATCCCGGTACGACCTGCAAACTGACTCTTGCCAAATTCGTAACTACGATACACGTGTTTACAATTTAAGATTTTGACAGCCTTGCGATCTAAAAAGCCCAACTCGAATCAACGACTTCAACCGCGTGGGTTGTTTAAATCCGATCTCTATCTCTCTTGATGGAATCCAACTGGCTTTTCCCACCTAGACACGCCAATTTGTTTGCGAAAATTCGAACACAGCATAGCCGATCCCACTTTTCAACTGTACGCCAAACAACTCCAACCCAACGTGCACTTTGAATCAAAGCTGAATCAACTTTAAGGGACGAATTTGTACTATCCCATATACCAGAGAGATGGAAAACACTGCGTTGAGAGGTTTTTTTTAGTGGGTTCATATCTCACGATTATTTTGTTGGAGCAATTTCTGGGCCAGAGCTAAATAGGGGTTTAGTTAATCATGAAAAGAATCATGCTTGAAAATAAATGGTTTAAATAGAATTGTGGAAAGTGGAAAGGGAAAGGGCCTTGGAAGGTAATTAAACAAAAAAGGTTGAAAGTAAAGAAAATAAATGAAACAAAATAGAATTCGCAAAGTGTAAATGACGCAGGAAGGGGAGAAAAAAATTTATTATTTATACACATTTTTAGTGCTAAAATTTAGCTAGATTTTTCCTAAATATTATCACTAAATAATCCTAAATATTATCACTAAATAATTCTAAATATTATCACTAAATAATTCAAAATTTAATAATTAAATTTAAACTAATTATAGAGTTGTAACAATATAAAAAATCCTTCAATCTTTATCCAGCCACTTTTTTAAAAAAAAATCTTTAACCCTTCAATCTTTATCCAGTCATCTTTGTATCTTCAATATTTCAATCAAGCCCTCCTCTTTGCTTTTTGTTCCAATTTAGCCCCTTTTTATAAGAGTTTGAATTCAGCACACCAACTTCATTTTTGATAAGAATAATTCAAATTTAATAGTATTTTTTCCAATAATTAACCAAAAATAAATATGTTAAAAATACGAATTTATCTTGCTATCACATCTCATGTAATTTCTTTTACTAGATGTTTATTTTGTCTCTATAGTTGCAAACCATGTTATAAATAGATTTCCTATCATTGGTTCAAGATACTTAATTATAAAAGAAATTTATAACTAACATATATTCTCAACTATTTTTTAAGACTCATCTTTGTACATGGTGGTAGAGCAATAGGAATATATAGTATACATTTAAAAATTCTAAAATAAAAAATATTTGACTTCTAACTAAAAGTTAATTATAATAAAAGTATTTAACATAATTTATTGTCCTGATGCATATAAATGTGGTATGTAAAACAATATAACCCATGTTCAAACAAGAAGCCTTGTTCTTGTAAGGAATAGTCTAGCAATTAATTGCATGTAGTGTGTCGAAACCATTTTCTTTGAAAAAACATAGGGTTAACTTTAAAAACGAAAATGGAATTGTCACCAATCCTTTTTTCAAGATGTGATCGGATCACCTTGAGATTGCTCATTAAAACATTTTGATTTATTAAAACAATGATTTTTGGCCTACAAAATTCGAGAAGACTGGTTCGGGAGTCGATTATGCACGAGGAAAGATTAGCACCCTCGTAACGCCCAAAATTGGTACCTAATTGATTGATTAACGTCTTAATGTCGAAAATTTGAAAAGATTTTAAAATACGATCCTATTTGTTTAAAAGAAAACTTGAATAAATTAAATTGGATGCTAAGACCCTCTTATTTCGAAAAAGTAAAATGTCACGCCCAGTTAGTTAGGATACGACATTTCAAATTCCTCGAAACTAAGCTTGTCTTTTGACTTTTAAAACTCATGCATTTAAGTTTAAGAAGGATATTTGGTTATTTAGGTCAAATGAAAAATCGAAACCCAGTAAGTTAGGGCACAATTTCTCAAAATTCCAAATACAAAATATTGCCTTTATTTTTAGAAATCCTTACCTCGAGATAACAAAATGTCACATCCAGTGAGTTAGGACACAACATTTTTGAATTCCCGAGAATAAGTTTTTATTTAACTTATACGTTTTGATTTAAAAATATAATTGGTTTTAGGCTCGAAGAGAAAAATCGAAACCCAGTAAGTTAGGGTTCGATTTCTCAAATCTCGAATTACAAAAAATTGCTTAATAAAAAATTTATGTATCGGACAAAGATTAATGTAACATGATTTTATAGTAAAATGTAAAAAATGAATTACGACACTAATATGCCTAACATGCTAATAATAAATGCATTAATGCAAATGACAATAGTAAGAGCAAAAATAAAAAATAAGATAAATAAATAAAATAAATAAATAAACAAATAAAATAAAACAAACTAATTATAAAAAATAACGAGTAAGTAAATAAATGGAAAATAAAAAAAATTTGTAATGAACAAACAAATAAATAAATGAGTGAATATTAGGTAAAACAGTTCAATAATAATAATAATAATAATAATAATAATAAACGAATAATAATAGTAAAAAATAAATAAATAATACTAATAATAATAATAATGATGATAATAGTAATAAAAATAAAAATAGTAATACTAGTAATAATAATAGTATTAGTGATAATAATAATGGTAATAATAATAATAACATAATAGTAATAAAAATAAAAATAACAATGATATTAATAATAATGATAATAATAGTATTGCAAAAGTAACTAAAAGGGCTAAATTGAACTCAGAACAAAAGTTTGGGGCAAATCTGAAATAAATAAAAAGAAAAGGACCACAATGAATGTGCGAACAGCAAAGAGGGACCAAAAGGGAAATTAATCCCTGCCCTCCAAAACGACGTCTTTCGAATACGGACCTAATTGAAATAGAAATAAATCATGGGGTACAAATTAAAAATAAGAAAGACTTGATTACAAAGCAATAAAAAAGCGGAAGGGCTAAAAGTGCAATTAGCCCTTCTGTTAAAAACACGCGGATCCTAGGCCTGGAGCAGGTAGGATCTTGGGTCAGAGGGCTAAACGGTGTCGTTTTGGGCGTCTGATGCTTGCCCCAAAACGACGTCGTATGAGGGTGCTATAAAAACAAAAATTTTATAATTTTTTCATTTTCCCCTTTCCTTAAAAAAAATGGGAAGATGCTCTCCCCTCCCTCCATCCTAGGTCCGGCCTACGGCTCCAGCCAGGATACCGACATCGGACCACCGCCGGCAACCGCTGTGCGCGGTGGCCAAAAAGGCGAAAAAAGCCTTTTTGAACCCCATCCGACGTAGGGCATCGATCTGCCCCTAAAACGTCCAAAAGTGCCCTCGAAAATCGGAAGAAAGGCCGAAACCTTTCGGTTTCCACTCTTCTGGCCATCGGCGAGGTAAGGTATCCCCTTTTGTTTGTTTATTTTTTATTAAAAGCAAAAATGAAATGAAAAAGAGAAATCAAATGACAAATAGAAAGCAACATTTTTATGTTTTCTCTTGAAATCGGCTCTTTTTGTATTCTAATATTTTTGTGTGTAAAAGAAATACAATGGTTTCCTTCGGTTCTTAAAGCAGAAAATTGAAAAATGAAATAAAATACTACGTTTTCTTTTTATTGTTCTCTGTTTGCTGTGCTATTTGTCTGTCCCTTTTTTGCAGGTACGGAGGGAGGTGGCGGTGTACGGAGTGCGGACGTGGTGGCGCGCGTGTGGGAAGCGGCGAAAAAAGGTTCTAGAAACCTTTAGGGTTTTTGAAACCTTAATAGATTTTGGGTCACTCGGGCCTGTTCAATATTGGGCCACTGTAATTAGCTTGGGCATGTGTAAATTGTTCCTGGACTTTAAAAAATTTTCGACTTTTTATTGATTGGGTTTTTTTTTTTGTATTTATTTTGGTTTTAATCGGGCCAGGCCAAAATTGGCCTTACAGCTACCCCTCTTTACTCGTTGTCGTGTAACGAAAATGGAGCAAAGACTTAAAAAGGGCCAATTTTGCCTGGCCTCGCTGAGTCTTTACTTATTTTTGTGCCTTTCTTCTTCGGGTAGCTTCATTCCATCCCACTGCATCTTCAGATGCATAAGAACTAGCTCTTTGATCCAATTCAAGGAGATTAGACTTGTAGCGTCCGCAATTTCAGGGAGATAAGATTGTTATTTTTGACCTGCTCCACTGCAACTTTAAGGATATAAGGCTTGCCATGATTTGCTCCATTGCAACTTCAGGGAAATAAGATTCGCTATCTTCAGTCTGTTCCACTGCAACTTCAGGGAAATAAGATTTGTAACTTCAATCTACTCCACTGCAACTTAAGGGAGATAAGATTCACCATGATAGATTTGATCTGACCTACTGCAACTTCAGAGGTATAGGACTTGTAACTTGTAGCTTTAATCTGTTCCACTGCAACTTCAGGGAAATAAGATTCGCTATCTTCAACTTGCTCCACTGCCACTTTAGAAAGATAAGGTTAGCGGCTTCTATCTGTTCCACTGCAACTTCAGGGAGATAAGATTTGCCATGATAGATTTGATTCGACCTACTGCAACTTCAGAGGTATAGGACTTGTAACTCGTAGCTTAAATCTGTTCTGTTCCACTGCAACTTCAGGGAAATAAGATTCACTATCTTCAGTCTGCTCCATTGCAACTTCAGGGAGATAAGACCTGTAACTTCAACCTGCTCCACTACAACTCCAGGGAGATAAAGTTTGCCATGATCTGCTCTACTGCAATGTTAGAGAGATAGGATATGTACTTTATAGCTTCAATCAGTTCCACTACAACTTCAGGGAAATAAGATTTGCTATCTTCAGTCTGCTCCACTATAACTTCAGGGAGATAAGACTTGTAACTTCAGTGGTCTATTGCACCATTCTCTAGGTAACACGACCTGTAAAATTCATTTCATGGGCCTATCTTTGTGGTAAATGATTAGGAAGTCATGATCGGAATAAATCAAATGCTCCTATTTGGATGTGTACGAATGACATTTGATGAATGCAGAATGTCATTTTTCGAGAATGATCCCTTTTTAATGCCTAGGTTGTCATTGCTCGTCATTCATCAAGGTTCTATCATTGATATGCTACCGTGCCTTCTTGTTTAGCCGGTATCTTTGACAGAAGATCTGAATAAATAGTCATAATTTGGACTATTCTTTCTCAAATGTTTTTAACTCATGAATTTGGTCAATTCTGACTAATGGTCCTACTTCAGGTCCTCGTACTATTTAGAAGCTTCCAGAGTAATATGCAAAACTCCTTTTGCTTGAGTATTATTGGTCCAATAATCATTATTTCAATGAAAAATGCTCAAAAAAGATTATCACAATGGATAAGATGAAATCATTATTGCACCATTCACTAGGTAACACGACCTATAAAATTCAATTTATGGGCCTATCTTTGTGGCAAATGATTAGGAAGTCATGATCGGAATGAATCAAATGCTCCTATTTGGATGTATACGAATGACATTTGATGAATGCAGAATGTCATTTTTCGAGAATGATCCCTTTTTAATGCTTAGGTTGTTATTGCTCGTCATTCATCAAGGTTCTATCATTGATATGCTACCGTGCCTTCTTGTTTAGCCGGTATCTATGACAGAAGATCTGAATAAATAGTCATAATTTGGACTATTCTTTCTCAAATGTTTTTAACTCATGAATTTGGTCAGTTCTGACTAATGGTCCTATTTCAGGTCCTCGTACTATTTAGAAGCTTCCAGAGTAATATGCAAAACTCCTTTTGCTTGAGTATTATTAGTCCAATAATCATTATTTCAATGAAAAATGCTTGAAAAAGATTATCACAATGGACAAGATGAAATTTTATTGGGAGCAAAGCTCGAAAATGAATTAATCAAGATAGCAAATTTTGCTAAGATTCAAAATGAATAAGGTGAAAATAGGTGCCCCAAATATCTCAGCATGAGTTTCTCCGCACAAAACTTCTTGAGGATCCCTTGAACTTGATATGTGTTTAGAAGAACTGGAGTACTTTATTGATGTCCCAAGATGTAGCATCCTTCCTCCTTGTTAATTCAGGCATAGCGAGACTACTGCATACCCCACCTTTGATCAAAATTTGAATTGCCCTTTTCCTGGGTTTTCAATTCAAAACCCCTTTGGTCTCAAAGCGCCCTTTGCGGGTTTTCACTTTGGCCTCTCCTTTTTCTTTTTTCTTTTTTTTTTTTTTTTGTGTAGTAGTTCTTGATTGGATCAGAATTCACTGGATTAGGCAAAGGCTTGCCATCCATGTAAGTTGATATCAATGCTCCTCCAAAGGCCTTCTTTACCACATAAGGTCCTTCCCAATTTGGTATCCATTTTCCTCTGAGAACTTTTTGTATCGGAAGGATCATTTTCAAAACTAGGTCCCTCTCATGGAATTCTCTGGGACGAACCTTTTCGTCATAATCTCGAATAGCTTTCAACCTATTTTCTTCAATCAGTTTTACTTGATCATATCGAAATTAGATCTACTCTATTTTATCCATATTAAACTCTGGCAAAACTCGGAGGGAATACATCTCGACTTCAATGGGCAAAGCCGCCTTCATTCCATAAATCAATGAGAAGAGCGTTGCCCCAGTAGGGGTCCTAACAGACATTCGACAAGCATAGATGCCTATCTTCATGGGTCTCAATCATTTTCCGACGATCCTTTTTTTACCGTTCGTTTTGGGGCGATACGGTGTTTAATCTTGAACAAACTGCAAACTTCTGATGTCGCGCTGTTTTTCAAATTTAATGCATCGTCAGATATGATCCCCTTTTTTAGGGATTCTATACCGACATAAAATTTGCTGATTGTCATCTTTGTGACATTAGCATATGAAGCAGCTTCTGCCCACTTGGTAAAGTAATCGACGACCACAAAGATGAGTTGATATTTGTTAGAAGCTTTCGGCATGGTCGCCCACTGACATTCATGCCCCACATATAGAAAGGCCATAGATTCCCCTGATTCTTTGTAAGGTGGGATCTGTTTCTCATCTTGTTCTACCATCCTTAACACATCAAGAAATGAGCTATAGCCTCAGTTATCTTCAAAGTCTTAAGGTTCCTCTAGACACATATCTTGCTCAAAAGAAGGTTTTGAGTCAATAGCAGTGTCGCTCATATTATTGATATCTGGAGACCTGTTATAGGGATAAAGGAAGATTCGAAGAACAAAAGAATCTAAGAATATTTTACTTGTGTGGTATGATTATAAATGAAATGGAAACAATAAAAGAATATTTGCTTGAAGTGAAACAAAGATGCATTTTATTGAAATAAATATATTGGACGTATGCCTATTTCACAAAAAGATTCTTATTACTCCTAGGATTAAAGCAATAACCATGTTTTGGACATTACTCCAAATTGGCCTTAAAAATATACAGGGATCTCTTCCACAGTTCTATCACTCAAAACATTCCCAGGTACGCAAGGGCAAATGTCTGATGAATTCTCTTCTCCAGCTCCCTCTTCAGATACGGTGTTAATGTTCAGATTTCCCAACATTCCTTCCGGCCTTTGACTTCTTCAAGGAATTCCAACTCTTTATTATCCATTAGGTTCTGCACCAAAGCTTTGAATTCAGCGCACTCTTAGATTTTATGACCTTCTTCAGCGTGGAATTCACAGTAACTCCTCATCCCTGTGGGTGTCTCCTCCGAATTCTGAATGATTAATCCCATGTCTATCATTTGTTTCAAAACTCATTTCAATGGGGTTTTTACTTCTGCAATATTCTTCTTGATTCTCTTCCCTGCATTCTCGATTATCACGTTTATCCCCTTATCAGCATGGTTGGGTAACAAATTTTCTACACCAAACGGATTTTTAAATTTCACAATGCCCATTTGGATGAGCCTTTCAATTAATTTTTTGAAAGTGGTGCAGTTTTCTATCGAGTGTCCCGTGATTCCTGCGTGGTACTCGCATTAGGCGTTTGCATCGTACCATTTGGGAAACAGAGGCAGCATAGGTTCTGAGTAAAATGGAGATACCATATAGGCATCAAATAGATTTTGGTATATCTCTCTATACTTCACGGGGATAGGAGTGAACTGGAGTTTTTCTGAATTCGGCCTCGAGTTGTATTATTGCCTTGGAAGGCCTTGATAGCTGGTGGTTACGGCCCTCGGCTGGCCCATAATGATTGGCTTGGGATACCCTTTGCTAAACATGCTCACGTTATCCACTTCATTGTCATTTTTCTTCGGAGTTAATCTTTTGGTACTTTCCCTTGCGTCTATCTTTCCACTCCTTACGGCATTTTCAATCATCTCGTGGGACATTACTATATCTGAGAAGCTCATGGTAGCGCTTCCCAACATATGGTTAATGAATGGGGCTTTCAGAGTATTGATGAAAAGCGTCGTCGTTTCTTTTTCCAGAAAAAGTGGTTAGACTTGCGTTGCCACCTCTCTCCATCTCTGGGCATATTGTCTGAAGCTCTCACTTTGCTTTTTTTTCATATTCTGCAGTGTAATTCTGTCAGGTGTCATGTCTGTTACATGGCTATATTACTTCATGAAAGCTTGTGCCAAGTCCTTCCACGAGTGGATTTTGGCACGGCTCAGCTGGTTGTACCATTTGGCAGCCGACCCAATCAGACTGTCTTGGAAGTAGTGGATTAATAGTTGGTCATTATTAACATACCCTGTCATCCTTCGACAGAACATCGTGATATGAGCTTCAGGACAACTAGTCCCATTATATTTTTCAAATTCTAGAGTCTTGAATTTCGGCGGGAGTACTAGATCTGGGACTAAACTCAGATCCTTGGCGTCAACCCCGCAATAGTAATCAACATTCTCCATTGCTCTGAGTTTTTCCTCTAACCACCTGTATCGATCTTCGAGTTGTTTTGGCAGTTCCATCCTTACTTTTTCTATTTTTTCCATTTCGTCTAGATCAGGAACTACAAGATTGGTTGGATTGTCCCCTGGAATAGAACCTGATTCAGCTTGAAAGTTCATCGGTACAGAAACACCATCCTGAAATTGTTGACGCAAAATTGTGACGGATGTTCTTCGAGGGTAAACCTCAGGTTGTGTTTGTGTATTTATTGGAGTAAAACCCGAAGGATAGAGAGGTTCCCCATTATCTTCTCCAGCATTAATCATGGGGCCCTTTCCCTTATCTATTCCTCTAGTCAACAGTTGGGTCAATTGAGTCATCATATTTCTGTGGGACTCCAACATTCGGTCCATCATGTCTTGCTAGATTTTAGCCAGTTACTATTGTATTTGTAATTGTAGTTGATCTTGCATCTCTTTTTGGAGTTGTTCAAGTCTTTCCGATCTTTAATCCATGTCTTTTGTCTTTGCTCGGGTACCATAATGATGTTTGGTTGGTAAGTTTTTGTTGGTTTCCAGATTAACTCTGAAATGATTTTAACCAATTAGGGTATTTCCATGAAATTTAATGCACATGATGTGATGTAATGCGAATGCATGAAATGAATGCAAAAAGACATCAATTTTGATTCAATTTCATTTACAGACTTTACTAGAAAACAAAAATCTTTACATAAAACGGATTACAAATATAACTTTGCCCTAATGCTGAAAGTTTTAGCTTTCCTAAGCAACGAAGCTAACTCTTAACCTCGATCTGATTCTAGCTCATACTTCACACCTAGCATGTCGGCCTGGATTGCCAAGGTCTGTAAATGATCGGCTACCTCCCGAATCTGAGCCACGGCCTCGCCCATAATGTAATCTTTGTTCCTAACTTGAATATAAGAATAGTGAGGCTCTGATACCACTGTTGGAACGCCGGTGCCCCATGGCGCAGCAAAATAAAATTAGATCCGGCGATCCAAACCATGAATCCATGTGTGAGGAACGAATCGGGGTGAAATAAAGGTTTCGAAATTACCAAAACTTTAATCTGAGTAGACAGCGATGCCTTGGCAACAAGAGTTTTGATCTACTGTCGAATCAAGCCACAATCTTTTTCGATGTCGGCCTCTACGTAATCCACCCGGTTTGACTATGAACGGAAGAAATCTCCAAAACTGTTTTGGAGGTTTATTTGCTTGACGGCTGCTAGACCTAACAAGCAATCACTTAGGGTTTTCTACTTTTGCTTTGTCTCCTTTTAATACCTTTTATAATGGGTGTCTTTTTCATTGGGCCTTTTATAATTGGTATCCTTTTAATTGGGCCTTTTATAATTGGTATCTCTTGAATGTATTATAAGATTAAATAAATACAATAAAGTTTTTAACCGAAAATTATAATTACATTAATTATATCCGAAAATTATAATTACATTAATTATAATTAGGATTTCGGTAAACTATATTTATTTAAATTTATATATGAATCAAATTCATATATTAATAAAATTATGTTATCATTATGTGTACAACATCCTTGTACATATAATATGTTCAATATTTGATTGCCCAATTAAATTAATTCTTTAATTAATTTAATTCATGTGACAACCAAACACAATACCAACTATATTTTATTCCGTTCATTTCAACCATAGGGTGTGACCCTGTAGGTTCTTGCAACATTAGCAGTAATACTAGAACGATTCTATTGTCACAAACAATGAGTGGCATCTAGCAATGCATCATTGCTACCTAAGTTACAAGAAGTCATGATTTGGCATAACCTTTTGTGATTAACCTTTCATGCATTAATCCTTAAGTCCTTTATCTCTGGAACGGATACAAGTCATGGGATAGTCATACTTGCATAGTCCATCCCATGTTTCTTGATATCTTGAGTAGACTATGATATACAAATTAGTATGACATCTCATATCAACTTATTTGAGCATGGCCATGCATTTCTAGTCTCACTCAATCAAGTGGCCTAAGATATTACTCCTATTATGTAGGAGGGACTTATCCTTTATTGATCAACCATATCCCTCTACATAGATTGTGGTATATCCAACATCAGCCTTTATAGAACAACCTGTTACGGTGTACGTTTGACTGTATCAAAATATACAACTCACGATGCTGGGATAATAATGATCTCAAGTCTGAGGATCATATACATATTAATCACTATGAGTAATGTTGTGACAATTACATAATAATCCAAGAAACATACTCATAGCGGGTCAATCCAATATGTTGTTCTCTAACACACATATTCATGTATTGATTTTGACACTCCATATCAATGACAACTCTTTATCATCAATCAACTACATGTTAGTCTTAATGCATTATTGTTGTCCTAGTCAACAATAATACTCGACTAAGGATCTTTTAAGAATAATCATATTATTCTCAGGACATTATTATAAAACAGTTAATTTATACACACAGAAAGAAAAACTGAAATAATAATGACAACGCTTTATATTAATAAACATGGTAAATTAAGTATGTTATTACAACCATCTCATGATTGATCTTTGGGCATACTCTTACAATCTCCCACTAGCACTAAGACCAATCACTCATATATCCAATACCAAGTGACTTAGTGTGACGATCATGCTTCTACTGTGTCAAAGGCTTGGTCAGGGGATCAGCAATGTTATCATCTGAAGGTACTCTGCATATCTCTACATCCCATTGATCGATAATCTCTCGAATAAGATTGTAGCGTCTAAGTATATGTTTGGATCGCTGGTGAGATCTGGGTTCTTTAGCTTGTGCAATAGCTCCATTGTTATCACATCGGAGTTCTATAGCATCTGATATGCTAGGCACAACCCCTAGTCCAGTAATGAACTTTTTGATCCAAACCGCTTCCTTTGCTGCCTCACTGGCTGCAATATACTCAGCCTCTGTTGTAGAATCGGCTACTGTACTTTGCTTTGAACTCTTCCAGCTCACAGCACCACCATTAAGGCAAAACACAAAACCTGATTGCGATCGAGAATCGTCCTTGTCGGTTTGGAAGCTGGCATCAGTGTAACCTTTTACACTTAACTCTTCCTCACCTCCATATAATAGGAACGTATCCTTAGTTCTTCTTAAGTACTTAAGGATACTCTTGACTATGGTCCAGTGACCTTCACCGAGATCTACTTGATACCTGCTCGTCATACTTAAGGCATACGAGACATTTGGACGGGTACATAACATAGCATACATGATAGATCCAATAGGAGAAGCATATGGAATTTTACTCATACGTTCTCTCTCTTGTGGAGTTGAAGGACACATTTCCTTTGAGAGTGAAATACCATGTCTCATAGGTAGGAATCCTCTTTTAGATTCTTTCATACTCAACCTTTTCAGTACTTTATCTATGTATGTACTTTGGCTTAGACCTAGTAGTCGTCTTGATCTATCTCTATAGATCTTCACTCCTAAGATGTAAGTGGCTTCGCCCAAGCCCTTCATAGAAAAATAACTTCTTAACCAAGTCTTAATAGACTGCAAGGTAGGTATGTCATTTCCCATGATAAGTATGTCATCCACATACAGTACCAAGAATGTGATAGTGCTCCCACTAACTTTCTTGTAAACACATGGTTCATCTTCATTTTTGATAAAACCAAACTCTTTGATTGCATCGTTAAAACGAAGATTCCAACTTCGACAAGCTTGCTGTAATCCATAAATGGATCTTTGTAGCTTACATATCTTTCTAGCATCCTTTGGATTTACAAAACCTTCAGGTTGTGTCATATACACATCCTCTCCAAGTTTCCCGTTAAGGAAAGCTGTTTTGACGTCCATCTGCCAGATTTCATAATCATGAAATGCAGCTATGGCGAGCAAGATCCTGATGGATTTAAACATAGCTACAGGAGAAAAAGTTCATCATAGTCAACACCATGAATTTGGCGAAAACCTTTAGCGACTAATCGCCCTTTGTATGTTTGTACATTACCATCCATGTCAGTTTTCTCTTTGAAAACCCATTTGCACCCTATAGGTTTAACCCCTTCGGGTGGGTCAATCAAAGTCCATACCTGGTTTTCATACATGGAATCCATCTCAGATCTCATGGCCTCAAGCCATTTCTCAGAGTCTGGGCTCGTCACCGCTTCTTGATAAGTCCTAGGCTTATCTTGATCTATAAGAAGAACGTCACCATGCGTTGTAATGAGAAATCCATATCTCTCAGGTGCACGATGTTCTCTTAAAGATCTGCGCGGTGGTTGTGTTTCTACAACAGTTGTTTGTTCCTCAATTTCTTGTGGAATTCGCTTTTGTTCAATCTCTGGTTCAGTGGTATCTTGTGATTCTTGAACTTCTTCAAGTTCAATCTTTCTCCCATTTCCTTTTTTAGAAGTAAATTCTCTCTCTAGGAAGACACCAGTCCGAGCAACAAACATTTTGTTCTCAGTGGGATTAAAGAAATAATATCCTTTGGTTTCTTTTGGATACCCCACAAAAATACACCTTTCAGATTTGTGTTCAAGCTTAGTAGACGTCCGACGTTTAACATAAGCTTCACAACCCCAAATTTTCATAAAAGACATTCTAGGACGTTTTCCAGTCTACATCTCATATGGTGTCTTTTGAACCGATTTAGATGGAACATGATTTAGTGTGAAAGTAGCTGTCTCAAGTGCATGTCCCCAAAAGGAAGTCGGTAGATCAGCATGACTCATCATGGATCGAACCATGTCTAACAAAGTTCGATTTCTTCTCTCAGATACTCCATTCCATTGAGGAGTACTAGGAGGAGTAAGTTGTGAGACAATCCCACATTCTTTCAAAAGATCATCAAACTCTAGGCTCAAATACTCTCCACCTCGATCAGATCGAAATGACTTGATAGTTTTGCCTAGTTGATTTTGTACTTCATTTTTGAATTCCTTGAACTTTTCAAGGGAATCAGATTTATGGCGCATGAGATAAACATATCCATATCTACTGAAATCATCAGTGAAAGTAATGAAGTAGTGAAATCCACCTCTGGCCTGTGTATTTATTGGTCCACATACATCAGAATGTATTAGGCCCAATAAATCACTAGCTCGTTCACTTTTTCCAGTAAAAGGAGATCTAGTCATTTTTCCCAATAAGCAAGATTCACATACTTCAAATTGTTCAAAAACAAATGAATTCAAAAGACCATCTTTATGGAGTTTGGATATGCGTTTCTCACTTATGTAGCCCAAACGACAATGCCAAAGATAAGTTTGATTTCAGTCATTTATTTTAGATCTTTTAGTATTTATGTTGTAAATGGGATTCGTTTGATCTAAAATATAGAGGCCATTAATCAATTGTACCGAACTATAGAAAACATTATTGAGATAAAATGAACAACAATTATTCTTAATAATTATCTCAAAACCAATTTTGTCTAAACAAGAAATTGAAATAATGTTTTTAGTCAAACTGGGCACAAAATAACAATCCTCTAAACATAAATCAAGTCCACTAGGCAAAGCTAAAGTATATGTTCCCACAGCTAATGTAGCAACTTTTGCTCCATTTCTAACTCGTAGGTCCATATCTCTCTAGTCAGAGTCCTACTCCTTTGTAGTCCCTGTACAGAAGTACAAATATGAGAACCACAACCAGTATCTAATACCCAAGAAGTAGTAGTGATAAATTAATATCAATAACATAAATACCTGAAGCACACATTCCGCTTGCTTTAGCCTTCTTGACTTCCTCAAGATAGACAGGGCAGTTCCATTTCCAATGTCCAGTCACACCACAATGAAAGCAGTTTCCTTCCTTAGACACCCCACCTTTAGGTTTCAGTGTAGCCTTTCCTTTTCCAAGTTTGGGCTTACCTTTTCCCTTGGGCTTTGTTTGAACTTTGGCCTTTCCCTTGCCCTTGTTATTATGGACCATCAGTATGGGCTTGGGTCCAACCTTTTTCAAGTTGCCTTCAGCAGTTCGTAACATACTGAGCAATTGTGGTAGAGTCTTGTCAATTTCATTCATATTGAAATTGAGGACAAACTGGCTGTAGCTATTCGGCAACGATTGTAAAATAACATCAGTGGCCAACTCTTGGCTCAATGGAAACCCAAGCTTAGACAGGCTTTCAATATAGCCAATCATCTTAAGGACATGAGGTCCTACTAGGCTTCCTTCAGCCAACTTACATTGGAATAGGGCCTTAGAGATATCAAACCTCTCTTTCCGTGCTTGCCCCTGATAAAGTTCTTTCAGGTGCTCGATCATACCATAAGCAACCATGTCCTCATGTTGCTTCTGAAGTTCAGGATTCATAGTGGCAAGCATAAGACATCCAACATCTATCATGTCATCGAGATACTTCTTGTAAGCATCTCTATCAGTCCTCGAGGCGTTAACGGGTGGTTCATTAGGAAGTGGTTGTTCAATGACATATAATTTCCGTTCTTGTTTAAAGACAATCCTCAAGTTACGGAACCAATCAAGAAAATTCAAACCATTCAATTTTTCCTTCTCAAGGACCGATCGCAATGAGAGTGTGCTAGTGTTTGCAGCCATAATATATCTACAACAATTAAATATGCATGTGAATAAATTTACCAATTTTATATCAATCATTATTAAATGATATTCCCACTATTTTATTTCAAAATTAATAACCCTCGTATATTAGTTTCGGAAAAACTTTCTCAAAAGTATTTCTAGTAGGTTAAGGATCCATATTTCACCACCTCTTAAGTCAGCTTTGGCTTTACTCTTAAGATTATGGTTATTTAGGTAAGCAACATTTGCTAATTACATCATATGTAACTCCTAATATTTGGTGAACAACTCTTGTTCTAATCATCTTATGATTTATCCAATTTACTTGCCTCTAGGTTTCTAATCCTATTAGAGTATCCTAGTTAAGTCATTAACCAATTTTTTTTAACCAGCGAATATCACTTGTTTATTCTTCGCGTTTAACCAAGATAAATACTAGTACTTCGCTTTGGCAGAACCTACATAGTATTGATCGAGGCCTTAACGAGGGCAAAATTGGAAGGCTATGTTGACTTAATATTTTAATAGAGGGATTTTATTAAGGTTGTTGCATCTCACTAATTATAGTCTACTTTAGCCCATTTAGTCTTCTAATCTATCTCATCAATTAATAGGGTTTATTATCATCAAGTTTTAATATATATATATATATAATTGGCATGCTTTAGACATCCATAGCATCTCATACATGAATAAATAAAGCAATAAATAAATGCAATAGTTATAGCCCATAAACTAAGGTGGTTCAACCCAAGCCAATGGGAAAACCAAAAAGAAACCTAAAGGTGTAAGCCATTTCACAAGCTATCAATCCACAATAATTGTCCCACCTTCCTTCTCGTTTGGCCCACAGCAACTCTTGCAAATTACAATATGCAGAAACTCGTTTTACATAGATGGAATAAGATGAGAAGAGAAATACAAGAGAATAGTAGTAAGGCATGACACGCAGGCCATATTTATAAAAAAAATACAACCTTTTATCGAATGGGTCATTGGGCTATAACTATGCATTTCAAACACTGTGCATGTCAAAAATAGCATACATAATTCAATTTTTTTTTGCTAAGGTGAATTATAAAATATCCTTTCAACCTTTTGTGGCCCATCAAGTTTATAAATTTCTTTTATTAACAAAACTTACCATAATAAGAAGATGGGGTCTGAGACGGTCGGAGGAAGCGGGCCGAAGGCCCGCGGCCGGAGCCGTCCTCAGATCTCCATCCCTGGGGGTGCAGGGGCGGAGCCCCCGCGGTACGAATCGCATACCCCAGTCAAATGAAACCTCACGATTTGATAACTTTTATCAACAGAATCGTGTCTTTAGAATTTTAACCCTTGAGGTTTCATATCGGAACAACCCTTGTTCCGATAGCCAGTTAACTCTTACTGGAAACTGTAAATACCAGCATCGTATTATTGCAGATTTGTTAATAGTTAACAATAATAACATAAAATCGAATAGGCCACAACACCATGATTAACATTCAATCAATTATCGAAAG
Organism: Gossypium australe; assembly: GCA_005393395.2. Taxonomy (NCBI): domain Eukaryota; kingdom Viridiplantae; phylum Streptophyta; class Magnoliopsida; order Malvales; family Malvaceae; genus Gossypium; species Gossypium australe. Next base: position 25,255,164 of record CM016616.1, on the reverse strand, counting down.
GAACAACTATCAGGTTATGCTTAAACGATTTAAACAATCGAAAATACAACAAAATCAAAACATGGATCTCATACAATTGCATCACCCAAGTATTTAAACCCGAGTTCGTATCACACAAGTGGCTCTGATACCACTGTTGGAACGTCGGTGCCCCATGGCGCAGCAAAATAAAATTAGATCCGGCGGTCCAAACCATGAATCCATGTGTGAGGAACGAATCGGGGTGAAAAAGGTTTCGAAATTACCAAAACTTCAATCTGAGTAGACAGCGACGCCTTGGCAACAAGAGTTTTGATCTACTGTCGAATCAAGCCACAACCTTTTCCGATGTCGGCCTCTACGTAATCCACCCGGTTTGACTATGAACGGAAGAAATCTCCAAAACAGTTTTGGAGGTTTATTTGCTTGACGGCTGCTGGACCTAACAAGCAATCACTTAGGGTTTTCTACTTTTGCTTTGTCTCCTTTTAATACCTTTTATAATAGGTGTCTTTTTCATTGGGCCTTTTATAATTGGTATCCTTTTAATTGGGCCTTTTATAATTGGTATCTCTTGAATGTATTATAAGATTAAATAAATACAATAAAGTTTTTAACCGAAAATTATAATTACATTAATTATATCCGAAAATTATAATTACATTAATTATAATAAGGATTTTGGTAAACTATATTTATTTAAATTTATATATGAATCAAATTCATATATTAATAAAATTATGTTATCATTATGTGTACAACATCCTTGTACATATAATATGTTCAATATTTGATTGCCCAATTAAATTAATTCTTTAATTAACTTAATTCATGTGACAACCAAACACAATACCAACTATATTTTATTCCGTTCATTTCAACCATAGGGTGTGACCCTGTAGGTTCTTGCAACGTTAGCAGTAATACTAGAACGATTCTATTGTCACAAACAATGAGTGGCATCTAGCAATGCATCATTGCTACCTAAGTTACAAGAAGTCATGATTCGACATAACCTTTTGTGATTAACCTTTCATGCATTAATCCTTAAGTCCTTTATCTCTGGAACGGATACAAGTCATGCGATAGTCACACTTGCATAGTCCATCCCATGTTTCTTGATATCTTGAGTAGACTATGATATACAAATTAGTATGACATCTCATATCAACTTATTTGAGCATGGCCATGCATTTCTAGTCTCACTCAATCAAGTGGCCTAAGATATTACTCCTATTATGTAGGAGGGACTTATCCTTTATTGATCAACCATATCCCTCTACATAGATTGTGGTATATCCAACATCAGCCTTTATAGAACAACCTGTTACGGTGTACGTTTGACTGTATCAAAATATACAACTCACGATGCTGAGATAATAATGATTTCAAGTCTGAGGATCATATACATATTAATCACTATGAGTAATGTTGTGACAATTACATAATAATCCAAGAAACATACTCATAGCGGGTCAATCCAATATGTTGTTCTCTAACACACATATTCATGCATTGATTTTGACACTCCATATCAATGACAACTCTTTATCATCAATCAACTACATGTTAGTCTTAATGCATTATTGTTGTCCTAGTCAACAATAATACTCGACTAAGGATCTTTTAAGAATAATCATATTATTCTCAGGACATTATTATAAAACAGTTTATTTATACACACAGAAAGAAAAACTGAAATAATAATGACAACGCTTTATATTAATAAACATGGTAAATTAAGTATGTTATTACAACCATCTCATGATTGATCTTTGGGCATACTCTTACACCTTCCAACGTTCCTCACTTACCTCAAGAAGTTCTACCCAGAGCTCACAGTTTTGTAATGCAGACTCTAGTTCTTCTATCTTTCTTTTCATTTCTTCAATCTTGTTCAAACTTGCCCTCAATTCAACCGTAGAATTACGATTTCTATACTAGTGAAGTGATTTTTCAAGTTCTGTCACTCTAGCCTTTAATTCTCTTTTGTCATTCTAGGTTTCTAACAAACTCCTTTCTAGAGCCTCTTTCTGTGCTTGAGCCTTCTGGAATTTTCTCTCCCACCGATCAGCTTTGGTTCTTTCTTCTTGGATCTCTTGTCGCCATTGCTCTGATGTTTTTCCCAATCCAGCGGTTCTCATCGATCGCCGCAATTTCTTGTAATTTGTCTTCAAACTATCCAAGTCTTCATCGGCTTTATTCTTTCCTTTCCTTAATTTCTCAGCCTCTAGCTTTTGAACATCAGCATCTAACCTTAAATGCATCTTTTCTTCCTCCAATTGTTCTATCTTCTTTTCAAGTTCCAAATTCCTCCTCTCGAAGTCTTGCTTTATGATTTCTAGTTCCGACGGGATCACTTGAAAGTACTCCTCCATCAGTCGAACGCCTTCTAAATTCGGCTCGGGGATATTATCATTAACTCTTTTACCCCACCATCCACTGTACTCGGGAGTCGTCATTGAACCTACGGCCAACCTTTTCATTCGACGAGTCTGATTCCAAGCGTTAAAAATCTCCTTTACCCTTTTCTTGTAGTTATCTCCCCTATACGAAAACTCACATTGAACTAGCCCACGCGTGGCCGGTATAAACTGCCTTGATTTGTATTGCCTCAATACGAGTAAAAAAGCATACCCAATGGCTCCCCAAATCCCAAGCAAAGGGACCCAGTCAAAACTCCCCCATTGGTAAAGAATTTTGTCAGGAATCAACCAAGGAGCTCTCCACTTGACGTCTTCTTCCTAGAGATTTAGGAGGAGCACTATCCAATTTTCCTCTGATATGTCATCCCTTCTTGGCGTGGCCACTATCTCCTTTAATGGGGAGTAATTCCCGGAGAAAACCCGATAAGAAACTCTATCCACCTTCTAGAAATGACTGTGGAACCAAGCTAACAACAACTGTATGCACCCTATAAATCTGCCCTCACCAGACCTCCTACATGCATTCAAAGATCTAAATATCTCGGCCAAGATTGCAGGAACAGGCGTGACCCTTTTATCAATTCGATCAAAGAGATTCGAGACCGCCTCATCTATATACCCTAATACCCTAGGGAAGATCATTAATCCATAGATGCTCAAAGCAAACACATCAACTCTCTTCTTCGTATCAGGATGCGCTAGAATCAAATCTCTCAAATTCTTCCATGGGATGCACTTACATTCGCCTTTTTGCTTGATCCTAGATGTAATCCACTGTTCGCCCATTCTTGTAATGTTCATCAATTTCTACCAAAAGGTCGGGACGTAAGCGGCTCTAGAATAAGCTTTATCGACTTGAACCTTTGGACAACACAGTAGGGCTGTATATTCTTCCACAGTGGGCACTAAATCGACCCTCCCAAAGGTAAAGCAACTGTATGCAGGGTTCCAATACTGAGCGAGGGCCCAAAACAAATGCTCGTCTACCTTGATGTCGAGTAGATACGGCAAATCCCCATAATTATAGTAGAAGAACTGCTTAGTTTCATCATTCCACTGATCCCATATCTCTTTTAATTCCTGAAGGCTATTTTGCGTCACACTGATACGGGTGTAGTCCTATAATTTTGACGTGTACTCCTCGGCTAGACTATCTCCATTCTCTAATTGTGTTTTCTCTGACCACATACGGATAGCAGCATTATCTTCCACTTTATCAAGAAATTTTTTCTCCATGACAAGCTCTCTAATTTAGTAATCGAACTCGAATCGACACTTTTTCGAATATGAAATGACATGCAAACATAGTAAAAACACAATAAGTCAGTACAACATACAAAAACAAAACTCAAAGTAAATAAAAGAGAATCAAGCACCTATCTGGGTAACCGCTAGGGTTTCTCGCAGTTCTATCTAGGGTGGGCTCCTAGGGTCTTCTACATGCGATTTGGTTCTAAAGTTGAGGTACCCGAACCAGCAGATTCCTCAACCCTCACCCATTATAGGCTCATATGGACCAAGTTCAGTTTAGGGGAATACATTTCCTTATGGCTACACGGAGATGAAAATCTCACGAAGACATAAGTACGGATGTATCCCAAAAGAGATCCACTATCCTGCGCGGAGGTGAAAACCTCACGAAGGAGTAGCTTCTCACTCCCACTTAAAAGATGTAAGACCGAACGGTCATTATGCAATATGATGCGAAAATACTCTACGAGACTCAAACCATAGCAATCATATGAAACAATACAAACAAATGCAATAAAAGGATCGTAATTTTTCAAATCAAATTTTCAATTTTTCAACATTATGACATAAGTTAATCAATTTTACGGCTTGACTCTCTTATTGATTCCCAGCAGAGTAGCCAAGCTATCGAAACCATTTTTTTTAAAAAAACATAGGGTCGACTTTAAAAACGAAAATGGAGTCGCCACCAATCCTTTTTTCGAGGTGTGATCGGATCATCTCAAGATTGATCATTAAAACATTTTGATTTATTAAAACAATGATTTTTGGCCTACAAAATTCGAGAAGACGGGTTCGAGAGTCGGTTACGCACGAAGAAGGATTAGCATCCTTGTAACGCCCAAAATTGGTACCTAATTGATTGATTAACGTCTTAATGTCGAAAATTTGAAAAGATTTTAAAATACGATCCTCTTTGTTTAAAAGAAAACTTGAATAAATTAAATTGGATGTCAAGACTCTCTTATTTCGAAGAAGTAAAATGTCACGCCCAATGAGTTAGGATACGACATTTCAAATTCCTTGAAACTAAGCTTGTCTTTTTTACTTTTAAAACTCATGCATTTAAGTTTAAGAAGGATATTCGGTTATTTGGGTCAAATGAAAAATCGGAACCTAATAAGTTAGGGCATAATTTCTCAAAATTCCAAATATAAAATATTGCCTTTATTTTTAGAAATTATTACCTCGAGATAACAAAATTCACATCCAGTGAGTTAGGACACAACATTTTTGAATTCCCAAGAATAAGTTTTTATTTAACTTATACGCTTTGATTTAAAAAGATAATTGGTTTTAGGCTCGAAGAGAAAAATCGAAACCCAGTAAGTTAGGGTACGATTTCTCGAATCTCGAATTACAAAAAATTGCTTAATAAAAATTTTATGTATTGGACAAAGATTAATGTAACACGATTTTATAGTAAAATGTAAAAAATGAATTACGGTACTAATATGCCTAACAGGCTAATAATAAATGCATTAATGTAAATGACAATAGTAAGAGCAAAATAAAAAATAAGATAAATAATAAATACAATAAATAAAAAAACTAATTATAAAAAATAACTAGTAAGTAAATAAATGAAAAATAAAAAAATTTGTAATGAACAAAAAATAAATAAATGAGTGAATATTAGGTAAAACAGTTTAATAATAACAATAATAATGTTAGTAATAATAATAATAAAAACGAATAATAATAGTAAAATATAAATAAATAATAGTAATAATAATAATAATAATAATAATGATAATAGTAATAAAAATAGTAATACTAGTAATAATAATAGTATTAGTGATAATAATAATGGTAATAATAATAATAATAATAATAATAATATAATAGTAATAAAAATAAAAATAAAAATAAAATAAAAATGATATAATATAATAATAATAATAATAATAATAATAATAATATAATAATAAATTGCAAAAGTAACTAAAAGGGCTAAATTAAACTCAGAACAAAAGTTTGGGGCAAATCTGAAATAAATAAAAAGAAAAGGACCACATTGAATTCGCGAATAACAAAGAGGGACCAAAAGGGAAATTAATCCCTGCCCTCCAAAGCAACGTCATTCGAATACGGACCTAATTGTAATCGAAATAAATCCTGGGGTACAAATTAAGAATAAGAAAGACTTGATTACAAAGCAATAAAAAAGCGGAAGGGCTAAAAGTGCAATTAGCCCTTCTGTTAAAAACACGCAGATCCTAGGCCTGAAGCAGGTCGGATCTTGGGTCAGAGGGCTAAACGGCGCCGTTTTGGGCTTCTGATGCTTGCCCCAAAACGACGCCATATGAGGGTGCTATAAAAACCAAAATTTTATAATTTTTTTTCATTTTCGCCTTTCCTTAAAAAAAAACTGGGAAGATGCTCTCCCCTCTCTCTTCCCTAGTCTCTCCATCCTAGGTCCGGCCTATGACTCCGGCCAGGATATCGGTGTTGGACCATCGCCGACAACCGCTGTGTGCGATGGCCGAAAAGGCGAAAAGACGCCTTTTTGAACCCCATCCGATGTAGGGCACCGATCTGCCCCTAAAATGTCCAAAAGCGCCCTCGAAAATCGGAAGAAAGGTCGAAACCTTTCGGTTTCCACTTTTCTGGCCGCCGGCGAGGTAAGGTATCTCCTTTTGTTTGTTTATTTTTTATTAAAAGCAAAAATGAAATGAAAAAGAGAAATCAAATGACAAATAGAAAACAACCTTTTTATGTTTTCTTTTGAAATTGGCTCTTTTTGTATTCTAATATTTTTGTGTGTAAAAAAAAAATACAATAGTTTCCTTCAGTTCTTAAAGCCGAAAATTGAAAAATGAAATAAAATACAATGTTTTCTTTTTTTGTTGTTCTCTGTTTGCTGTGCTGTTTATCTGTCCTTTTTTGCAGGTACGGAGGGACTTGGTGGTGTACAAAGTGCGAACGTGGTGGTGTACGGAGGCGTGCAGACGTGGTGGCGCGCGTGTGGGGAGCGGTGCAAGGAGGTTCTAGAAACCTTTAACGTTTCTAAAACCCTAATTGATTTTAGGTCACTTGGGCCTGTTCAATATTGGGTCACTGTAATTAGCTTGGGTCTGTGTAAACTGTACCTGGACTTTAAAAAAATTTGTACTTTTTATTGATTGTTTTTTTTTTGTATTTATTTTAGTTTTAATCAGGCTAGGCCAAAATTAGCCTATTACATAGTGAATAAATGATTTTGCTAGATCAAAGTTGTCCTCGATTATCACTTTGATATTAGAATAATTTTTTGGTTAAATATGATAAATTGTGAATCATGTTAATCCATTAACCCATGTTGTTAGTCACTAAGACATGGCTTACTAGGAAAGCACCATGTGACAAAAACATTTATGTATTTTTTTTATTTATTAAAAATCAACTCTTTTTGGATATTTACATTTTTATTTTTAAATTTTTATGTATTTTTAAGACAGTTACTCAATAAAATTAAAAAAAATTATAATTTTTTGAAAAAAATATCATAAAATTAACCAAAATTATAAAAGAGAGATAAAAATGTTAGAAAATGGAGATTGCATAAGGAAAAGCTGATATTGAGAAATATTGGCACTATTGGAAATGTAATTTCATTGATTCAAGGAAATCTTTACGAATCAATCGTTGGAATTTTATGCCAAAATGTAAGATTACCCCCTCCCTCCCCTCCAAGAATGTCAGATGACTTAAACCAATTGCCCTATTAATTGTATAGGTCTTCAACTTAGGGCAATTTACCAGAAAAAGCCCAAAATTTTTGAAAATTACCGAAAAGGGCCGGGTTGAAAAAAATTTACGGAAAAGGGGCCATTTCCCCCAAAAATGCGCCCACGTCAACGCGTTTTTGGGGGATACGAACCAAAGGCGCGCCCTGTAGGAAGCATTTTCTTCCACGTCAGCCAAAACGCGTCCACGTGGACGCGTTTTGGCTGACGTGGAAGAAAATGCTTCCTACAGGGCGCGCCTTTGGTTCGTATCCCCCAAAAACGCGCTGACGTGGACGCGTTTTTGCCCTACACCCCCCATTGTTTCATTGAAGTTTTTGGCCCAATAGTCTCCGGCAAAATAATTTTGAGGAGACGTTTCTGAACAACCAGTGGCCAAAAACAGCATGCGTACTGAAAAACGCTCCGACGTGGACGCGCTTTTGCTACAGTAGTCTCCGGCAAAATAATTTTGAGGAGACGTTTCTGAACAAACAGTGGCCAAAAACAGCATGCGGACTGAAAAACGCTCCGACGTGGACGCGCTTTTGCTACAGTAGTCTCCGGCAAAATAATTTTGAGGAGACGTTTCTGAACAAACAGTGGCCAAAAACGCTTCCAGCAGGGTGAACTGTCAAAGGTATTAAATATATTAAAACTTAATTACAAAAAAAAAATTAAACCAATTCTATTTTGTCAAAGGTATTAAAATTAAAATAAATTAAAAAAATTAAATTATAAGGAAAATAGTTAAACTCAATTTTTATTAAATATATTAAAACTTAATTACAAAAAAATAAACCTTAATTACAAATCAAATTAGGGGGTTTAGGGTTTAGTGCTGATGCCGGTGGGAACCAGTGCCACACGAGGGCGGTCGACGGTTACGCGCTGGATTCCTCCTTCTTCTGGCTTCCGACGGGGGTTGTGGAACCTCGGGCGGGGAATCGGGTTCCTCCAGCAGTGGGTCTGGTTCTGGATGTTGCGATGGTGACCCACTCTGATAAAATATTGACGCCGGAGGTGTTTGCATAAACCACGGCGGGGGTGACTGCATCCCGAACGGAGAAGGAGTCTGGCAGAAAGAAGTGCTTCCTGACGGCGCCTCCTCTGAACCCACATGCGACGTCGGCCTCACCATCGGCTGGCCAGCAGAAGTAGTCGGTAACGGACTCGAACCCGGCCATGCACTCCAACCTGGGCTAGGACTAGGAAACTGAAACATATATGGGTTAGGAGGATACATATAAGGGGAAGGGTACGCACCTGGCATGAACGGTAGATGTTGTGATATCGGTGTTGTCGGCTGAACTGGTGGGCCCGGTGACTGTGTAGGCGCTGTTGATGGGCCCGGTGACTGTGTAGGCGCTGTTGCTGGGCCCGGTGACTGTGTCGGCGCTGATGATTGCCCCGCCTCATCACCCCTTCTCCTTGGATGTAAAGGGGCCCGATGTTCCCTTCGCTCTCGAAGTTGCCGTCGCCTCTCTTCTTCCGACAACAGATACGGCTTGCCATGGATCCTAAACCATGGCATGTACTCCGGCACGCACGCTAACTCCGGAACGACTATCGGTTCCCGGTCAGGTATATAGTCATATCGGTTCTCCCACGTCTCGATATGTTCTGACCAAAATCTTGGCCAATTCGTGTGTGTTTGCCGTAAGTCTACTTTGTGCTCATCATCGAGCACCTCCGGTGGCACGGGAATCGGTTGCCGAAATCCAAATTGCCGCAGAACCCGATCTGCCTGGTGCATCTCCACGGTCGCGTAGGTGATCAATGGGACCTTTACGTGCCAACCGTTCGGATTTTGGAGGAACTCCTCCGGAATTATTGCACGAATTTCTGGCTCGTCGTACGGTGTCCATTCAAACTATATTAACATTACGAAAATTTTAGTTATATACCTAATATTAGACACTACATACGAAATACTAAATTATAATAACAAAATTCGAAACTTACTTGTGATTCCGACCTTTGGTCCAACAGGAGTCGTATATCCTCAAGCGAGTTAGGTATTCCAACATGACTCGTCGGATGGTTCCACCTAATTAAATAAACTTTTAGCATGCAATTATATTATAAATCTACGAAATAATTGTAAAATATAATATTAAATTTACCTCGTTATCAGTGGGAATGAATATGGGTGGTCGACTCGAGGGCGTAAAAATGGAAATCGAAACCATGCCCATGACTGTAGTAGTGATAGGCAACCTCCGATTTTTGCTCTACTCGGCAGCGTCGCCTCGCACATCTCCCGGTACAACCTCGACAGCACGGCAGACCCCCAACTCAATTCACCGGCTGCTCTGAAATCAACAAGTTTCAGGAGCCATCTCAGGTGGACGAGGTTTCTAGAGAGGTCCGGCATCAGATAGCCTCCAATTATTTGAAGAATGTATGCTCGAGCATACCGTATTCTTTCTACTTCGGTCGAACCCTCGTTCGGCTCCGGGAATGTGTCTCGTAACCACGCCATATCGATCCGAGCTCCTCGAATTCTATCCGGAATGGCACCCAGAAGCTCGTAGCATACGACCATCCAATCGGTAGATGTTACGGACCCGGTGACTACCGACCCGTCCACCGGTAATCCCAACTGCAATTGCACATCTTCTAGAGTGATTGTACACTCTCCGCATGGCAGATGGAAAGGTGGGTCTCGGGTCTCCACCTCTCAATCAACGCGCTGATCAAAGCCGGCTCCAACTTGAACCCCCCGGCCTATCGCGGCCACGTGCCAAAAACCCGCTTCCCGCGGGTAATTCTCGATCAACGGCGATGGGGGACCATGCATGTTGCTAATATAACATTCCAACACCCGATCTACAGACTGTTTAAAAAATAATAAAATTAAAATTTAATTAAAATTACATAATTGGATAAAAAATTAAATAATATTGCAAAATTAAAATTAAAACTTACCATTTTCATTTGCTCGACGGAGATGTGTTTGTCGTTTAGGCGAAGTAATTCCCCGGCCATTGTAATCCGCTTTAAAATTTTCCGATAAAAATATATTAAAAAAATTATAAAGGGCTTTTTCGTAAATAGTAAAGGACTATTTTGAAATTTGAGCGTAAATTTCAAGGGCCTTGAGAGAAATTTGAGAGAAAATTGAGAGAATATTGAGAAAGGATTGAAATGTGAAGAAAATAAAGGGTGGGGGGTTTTTATAGTTTTTTTTTCTGCCCAACGGTCAAAAAAATTTGACCGTTGGGACCAAAGGCGCGCCCTGTAGGACGCGTTTTTATCCACGTCAGCAAAAACGCGTCCACGTAGGCGCGTTTTTGCTGACGTGGACAAAAACGCGTTCTACAGGGTGCGTCTTTGGTTCGTATCCCCCAAAAACGCGCTGATGTGGACGCGTTTTTGGGGGAAATGGCCCTTTTCCGTAAATTTTTTTCAACCCGGCCCTTTTCGGTAATTTTCGAAAATTTTGGGCTTTTTCTGGTAAATTGCCCCTTCAACTTATGGTTATTTTCTAGCACAATGCTTTGTTTTGGGTTATTGAATAAAACTTCAATTATCTAGAAAAAAATAATTTAATATCATTTTTAGATTATTAAAATTAAATCAATTGGGTGAGTAGAGTGAATTTGGATTAAGTTAATTTAATTTCTAAAATTTTCAAATCATTTTAGTTTGGATTAACTTTTAATTTAGGTTATTTTTGGTCTAAATTACTTCAGGTTTGGATTGTTATGGTTCAAGTCATTCAAATATTTCAAATTCAGAGTATTTTGAGATTTTTGTAACATCGTACATGAATCATTTCGAATTTGAGTCATTCAATTTGTTGCTTGTTTGGGTTAATTTTGAGTTTGGGACAATTTAGGTTTGGGTTACGAGTTTACATTGGTGGCTTTTATAGCCGAATCAAGTTGACTCGAGTTTAAATTCGAAATCAAATTAAATTTTCTACTTCAGGTCAGATCTTTAAGATCTAATTAAAACCATAAATTTAGACATGTTTATAAAAAAACAAACATGTACATGGGTTAGGCACTTCCATCTAGGCTTAATATATAAATTGGCCTTGAAATTTAACAACTTTTTTCAAATTGACACTTTAAATTATTTATTTATTTATTATATTGATACTTAAGATTCACAATCGAAGTTGGTACCTATAACTAACACAATTTATTTTTGAAACTTTTGGTAGGGTGGCCGAATAAGGGGTTATAATCCAAAAAAAAAAAATTAAAATAAGAAATGTTAGTAAATTACATATATATATATATATATATCAAAAGTTCGAATAAAATTGGTTAGTTTTAATAGGGCTAGAAGTGTCACATGAGTTAGGTAGGTTTGAAGCCCGATTGTAAAATATTTCCAAGTCCAAGTTCAGTTAACCCCAAAATCCCAAACGGGCCCATTAATTGGTCTAAGTAAGTCGCTCAGTCCAGACCAATCGTTGAGATCAATTTTTTGTTATTTATTTTCAATTTTGATATATTTTTTAATTTTCTAAAAACTAGATTTTTTATATTCATTTTTGAATGTTTATAATTTATATATATTAGATTTGTTAAAAATTTGTTTTGAATATTATTTAAAATTCTTAACTTTCTAATAATGAAGGAGGAATCCATGTGTTCTCTTTATTCATCCATGTGTTGCGCTCATATTCTCACGTCTTCAGATTTTTTAAAAACTAACGACATTATTATAGGCATCAATGTTAAATACTAATATGGTAAAAAAAATAAAGTTCAAGAGGAGTATGTTAAGCCTTTTATCTATTGCTTAGACCTCAAAATCTCGGGTGTGGGTGGAATTTCAAGTAAAATCTTAGGCCCCAAAAGCTGTACCATCCTATGAAAATTTCAAGGATAGGGCATAAAATTCTACATATGCTTACATTTTGTTGAATATTTAAAGTAAACCACTAAATTCCATTGAGTTTCATGACTTTGAAATCTTAGACTAAATGGATATAAATACGTAAGAAGCTTCCCCACCTACAGACTCCAATGATCATCAAGAATCAATTCATTAATCCCAAAATCCCAGTTTGCTCCAATATATTGAACTTTTGGTACATCAACTTTAGCCCATCTTTACATCACCACTCCACTCCATTAATAAAATGAAAGCCACCTAACCTTAACCATCCTCCTCCTCATAAGTATGCTTTTAAACTGCACCGAAAGTAGTTAAACCATTCTGGTTCAATGATTAGATAATACACTTGCTTTATTTAACCAGCAAAAAAATTTGAAGGAAATATTATTGTTTTGTACAAAGGCTGCCTTCATTAATTAACACACGTGAACAAAACTGCTGCTTATATATAAACAATCTATATAATTTGATATCATTGATGATATATACTTCCTCAAAGTTGACACCAAAATTGTTCTATGACATCACTGTCATGCTACTCAAACTATGAATCTCATATCGATTGTGTACTACAATTTAATTGGATATATATAATTGTTGGCATCATCTTTAATTGATGAATTGTTTTTTTGTGTACAAAATCGTGAAACCTCAATCATGTAATCAAACAAGAGCAACTTGGTCACAAGTGGATTGAGAAAGACTGAATGATTGCTAACACATTACCCTTTAAGCTTAATGGAAAATTATAGTTTTAGCTGTGAGACCCCAACAGGGTTGTGTTTATTTCACTAATTGCAATAGACTATTTTATTGAAAGACTGTTGTTGGGGCTGTTAGGTGTTTTTCTATGCTTAAAAGCAAAACCAAATCGTGAAAAAGCAATCTTTGCTTCTTATTCTGAATATAATTGACTTCACTGTTATTTTATACTTTTTTAAATGACTTCAGAGCAAAGAACGTGTATATACAACAAAGTAAAGCACAGCTCTTAAACAATATAAACAACAATACAAAACACTCACTTTATATACTTACAGATGGATGCATGTAGTATACATGTAACTCAACTTTGCCCTCCCAAATAAAAAGTAGACCCAAACCAGGGGATAATATGATGCAAAAGACCAGAAGGAAAATAGGGTTATTTACCCTTTCTTTCCATTGATTATGACAAAAAAAAAAAAGGGCTTCCTAGTTCTAATTGTCTGAATAAACTAATGTTATGCATCTGGCAGAGGAATCTTTGTTGGATCACTCCAGCTCTTCAGGCCATGCCCTTTTTCTCACAACATCCAAAATGACAGCTCGGCTTTCACCTCACTAAGCTTTCACACACACATACACTCACCATCTTCCTTTTGCTCAAAAAGGCGATGAAGAGCTGAAACCACACAAAAATGTTGGGATTACTTGGGACACTGAGAACCAAGTTCATTAAACAGACCACAGCAGGAGCTTCCCTGTCCTTTTAAGGGGCCTTCCTGTTGAAGATTGTTGGAAATGTGGAATTGTATTGGCATCTGTATCGTTGACCGGCACCGAAGTTGGTATTTCTGTTTTCTAGTCCTAAATGTGCAGTGGTTAAGCTACTCCAATTGAGTATTCTACAATAATCAAGCATAAAATCAAATAATGAAGTACCATTACGGTTAAAAGGTACAAGTAACAAGAAAACCATAACTCTATGATATGCATACAAAGAGCAGCAGATTTAAGATTTACCGATTAGCCTTCCAAGTGTATGTATTATGCTGTATGCAACTATATAACGGTGTCTTCGATACTCCTTACTCGGAGATCCACACTCCGTAAATCGCGAAGATGTTGTAAAATTTCTTGAAGAAGATAGATTCCTTTATCTCCTTTCCTCAAGGAGCTAATACAATGCTTTAGGAAATCCCTATCTGCCTCAAGTGCTTGTAGTCTTTCATAAACATGATCCACTTCTTCCTCAATAGCCAGCTTTTTGCTCTCTAGATCGGAGTTGGCGGGTGAATTCTGTTGCAAGACAACAGAATCAAATCCATTTCCATGTCCATTAAGTATCCCATCCTCGATTTCTGCATCAGCAGCATCAAAAAGTGGGAGAAGTCTCTTTGCATTTGCAGCCATCAGCTTTTTCTCCTGATGATGTTTCCCATTTGCTCCCTCGAAATGACCATTGGTAACCCCATTTGTTTCATAGGTGAAATCAGAACTTCCATAGAAGCCATTGCCATTCTCTTCATACAATAATTCAATTGATTTTACATCCTCAAAATGTAACTCCTCATCATTCAATGAAACCATTTTCTCTTCCAATATTTTGAGCTGCTCTAGAATCGATAGCCTCTCTTCCTCGAAGCTAGCCAACGACTCCTCCAAACACAGAACTGCATCAGCAGGGGTATTCTGTCTGCTGTCCTCTTGATGGTTCCCAAAGCTGTCTTCTTCCTTTGGTTCCTGATTCAAATCAACTGATGGACTGTCACTGTCCTCAGCATTGCTGCAAGTACCGGAAGTAGCACTCCTAGTGCCATCATCTTTCCTTCTTCTCAGCATTATCATTTTCTCTCTGGTCTCATAGTCCTGCACCCGCCTGCGATATATCTCAAGCTCTTTCTCGAGCTCCGCCTTCTCTTTCTCCCTCTTGACCATAAGCTCATTAAGAAGCTGCAAAGCTTCCTGGTCATACTCAGATTGTTCTTCCATCATCCTCTGATACTGCAATGCTTCCATCTGCATTGCCGCCTTTTCTTCTTGAAGCCTATTTATCATTGCCATCGTCTGGTGTGCTGCTACAGCAGAAGCACTCCTCTCTTCCTCGAGTTCGATATACAAATCATTTAAAGCCTTCCTTTCAGCTTTTAATGCTGATTTCAACTTCTCAACAGTCAGTACTCCATCACCACACTCAATGTCACTAAAAACACTTCCATCCAATGAATCTTCCGTTCCCGATTCTCTTTTTTCGAGCAATAGCAACTTCTTGTGCAACTGGTGGATACCATCCAGAGAGGTTGGTGTATCAAGAACTTTATCATCCTCAATCTCATTAGACTCTGAAGGTACTGATAAATGGATTTTTATTGCTTGGTCACATGTCTCAACTGTCATAGTTTTAAACTGTATTGTTTCTTCCTCAGCATTCTTGGAGCCTAAAGTAAAGCAACCCAAGATAAACACATCAAACAAAAGATTAGAAAAGTAAAAAAAAAAAAAAAAAGACAATTCTAAAATTGAAATTAAGGCTTACCATTATCAGCATCTACATGCAACTGAGTAGTGGTGGAGGGATTTTCATGTGTGAATTCATCAAACAAATGTTGCAGTTGAATATCTTCAATTGGTTCATGATCAGGGATATCTGTCCCTATTGAGACCTCTGCTTCAATTTCATCATTTTGCTCATCAGAAACTGCCAAAAAGAAATTGAATATTTTGTTCATCTTTAAATAGTTCAACAATGGAAATTTAGTTAAAATTCAAATTAAATAGGATTAAACAAGTACCTTGATTAACATCTACACTCATTTCCCCTTCTCCTGTTGCTGCATTTCCTTGAACTTCATAAGCTTCATTCAAAGGAACTTGCTCATCTTCCTCTCTTGCATGCGTTGAAAAGCTCTCCTTCATCTCCTTAGACTCCATTGATTCAACCACTGCAACACTGGTTTCATCCTCACTCTCATGGGGTGAAATCAATGCCACTTTCTCTCCTAAACTGCAACTATTCTCCACTACCAGTTCCAATGGTGTTCCACAATGCATATCAAAGTCCAAAATAACATCTCCATTACCTGCAATACCTTCATCTTCCTCTCTAAAATTGTATATTCTTTGGCTTTCCAAGCCAACAGAAGCCATCAATTCAATTGGAATCAAATGGCAACCATCCCCTTCGATGTAGAACTCCAGATGCTTAGGTTGAATTTCAGGAGACTTCTCTTTGCTACAAGCGACTTGAGTCAACTCAGGGCCACCCATTAACACATTTAAGTTTCCTTCTTTTTCTTCTTCCATTGATACCAGATCTTTCTCTAAAATCACATCATCTTCATTGGTACCCATTTGATTGCAATCAAAACTAGAAATAAAACATGAAAACTCCTCCTCTTTTCCCAGTTCTCCTCCAACACCCTCACCCTCACCCCCATCCTCATCACCATGAGATAAGATCTCAACTCTATTGTTTTCTTCAACCCTTTGTTTATCTTCCTGAAAATCAGCCAAAACATCTGATTTGGCTCCATCTGAAGCATTGCCTTCATCTTCAACATTATCAAATCCTCCATCTTCAGTAATTAAATTACCTTTCTGGGGATAATCCAAAACCTCCCAAGAAGGCTTAATCAAGAGATAAGGAAAGTTCAACTTTTTCTCCAACATGACACCGCAACAAGAACACTTGGAATTCTCTTCACTATTTTCCATCACTTTATCGCCACCATCTTGAATCAAACCGACCTGCTTCATCCATGGGAAAAAAGCTAACTTCTTTGACAAGTCACAACAATCCGACCGTGATGAGGACAAGCAATCCTCACACATATCTCGAGACTCGGCTAGTTTCCGATGAGATGAACAATAACCCAGTCTAGAAATCTCGTTGGCATGACCATCGCAAACAAGATCCCTATAAGAATTGTTGTACTTGGATGGGTCAAAGATATGATCAAGCCTAGTACACCAAAGGCAAGGCCTTTGAAGACCGAAGTAATCAGCAAATTTGATGATCAGATAAGAAAAGAGAGAATTGAGAAGGAGAAGAAGGATGAGAACCCATTCCAGCAATGCATATGCAAGAACAAGAGTGACCCTGTTTGTATTATTATGCAACATGGTTGCAAATTTATTGGCTGCCATTAATGGAGCTCTTTGGTTTGTTCTATGTACAGAGAGACTTAGAGAGTCGTGAAAAGGAACAAAAGCAAAACGAAACAAAGAAACAAAGAAAGGGTAGTATTTGTTAGATAAGAACAAGAGGAAGCGGAAGAGGAAGAGAGATTTAAGGGTTTTGAATAAGAAAGAGTAGTATTAGAAGGAAGCAATGAAAGGGCCTTAAAAGGAAATAATAAATGGGCAAACATTTCTCACAATATCCATAAAAATACCTATGATGTTAAAAAAGACTGTAGGCTGAGTATGAGAGTTTCTAAAGTATTCAGATATGAAAACAGATCAACAAAAGAAAGAAGCAAAACAAAATGCTGAATCGGATGACCAGAGTATCAATGTTTGGTCCAGATTCCAATCTTCGACCCCTCAAAAGAAAAAAATGAAGAAGGTATGTTTGTATGATGTAATTTTCTTTTATTATGTTATTTTGTTTCTAAAAAATTAAAATAAAATGTATATTCATTGTCAATAATGTATATCAAAATTGGAAAATGAAATTAAAATGGAATGGCCCACCAAAGCTTTTTAGCAATGAATTAGTGGACAAGAGTGGGGTCCATTTAGAAGCCATGTTTGTTACCAGAGGCTCTTTCCTTCCTTTTTACTTATTTTGTTTTGATTTTATTTCATATATTTATCCCTCAGCTCTCAGCCAGCTTATTCTTTTTCTTGCCTTTAGTATAAGAAAATAAATAAATAAATAAACTATTTTCACTCAATTTTTTAGGTAAAAATGTAGTTTTTAATTGAAAATGAGAGAAATGTTTTCTTTTAATTTAGGGAAATTGATTGATTTTTTACAAATGATAAAAGCGGGTTTAAAATATGTCACTTTTTTAAATTTAAAGAAATATGCCAATTTTATACTGGTGACAAAAGCGCGTCTTACTAGACGTATTTTTGCTATGGGGCGCACTTTCCCTCTCCCTCCATGCCACAACAACAACCACTACATTAAAAAAAGTTTTGTTAATTTGAAAAATTAAATTTAACCGTTAGATAAAAAAATAGCAGTTGGATTGAAATTTGAAAAAATCGAAAAAAGTTTAATAATTTTCTAAAAACTCGAGAATTCCAAGATAAAACTTGCAGTTCGTCTCGTCTTTTCCATGGTAGAATTTTCAGGTCATAAGAATACTGATCTGCCGTAATTCGGTGTTGCAGGTTAAACTAATATCCGCACTTTAGGAGCTTAAAGACAAGCGTTTTTATTAAGTTTAATTGTGTTTTCTTAAATTTCCGTTAAGTTAATAAAATGTGCACAATGAGTCTTTTATTAACCTTAGGGGCCAAATGAGGCCTAAGGGTGAGCTAATGAACTTTATAAGTGTGTAGGAGACCATTAAAAGTCATGCCAAATCAATACTGGTCACTACGCCGCAACATGGAAGGTCTGATGTCGCAACATAAGGAACGGAATGGAGAAATCAAGAAACTGCCTTCGATGTCATAACACAGCCTAAGGGTGTCACGACATACCCTTGAAAATACCACAATGGGAGTATACTGACTCATTTGTCGTGACACAGGTCCTGGTGTGTCGCGACATCGATTCTGGATGAAATTAAAACACGAACCAATGGGCATTTTGGTCTGCACAATCAAACTTAAAGCTCGAAAACGTTAGCTAACCTAGGGTTAAGGACGACGGCCACCTGAGATCTATAAATAGGCTCCTTTCTCACATGAAAAAGACACCATTCACTTAGCCTAGAATTAGTCTTTTAATTTCAGTTTAGTTTTCTCTTTCTTAAGTTAGATTTATTTTCATTCGTTATTGTTCTATTTTGAGATATCTATATTATGAAGACAATCAAACCTTGTGGATTCGCGATCAATCTTAATACAATCAGGCTCTTTTGTAAACTCTATATTGTCGATTTATTTAGCATTCTTTATATCGATTCTATATTATCTATGGGGACCATTAGAAACCAATCCCTCTATGGGGGATTAGCTAGTGGAAGTATGATCGGTTAACTGGTTTGTAAGGATACTCAATGGATCAACTGTTTGGGAAAGAAAGAACGTAAAACAAACCCTAGACCTGACAACCCTGGGAAGTTATCAAGGTTGGAATTAACCTTAAATTGGTATGGCCTATCTGTGAACACCTTCACCCGAAACTGGTCTAAATTGTGAGGTCTGAAGATAAGTAGTTCTTGTCGAGTCATTATTTGAGTAGAAGATCGAAAGATCCTGCAGGGATAGCGAGTAATTGATTGACGAGAAACTCGAAGAGACAATTGATAGGGATTAGCGAAGCGAGCTAATCACTCATAATCGGATTTGTTATTTCTATTCTTCAATATCTCGAATTCTAGTTCTTTATATTATTTTATTTTTATAAAACTGTAACACCTCAAACTCGGCCCAAACGCTACGACCAGATCTGGCATGCTACGGGTTGAATGTTAAAGTTCG
The DNA here is from genome assembly GCA_005393395.2 of Gossypium australe. Classification (NCBI taxonomy): domain Eukaryota; kingdom Viridiplantae; phylum Streptophyta; class Magnoliopsida; order Malvales; family Malvaceae; genus Gossypium; species Gossypium australe. Next base: position 25,235,636 of record CM016616.1, on the reverse strand, counting down.
AATTCTCTGTTTACTTTGAAAGAAACATGGATTTGAAAGAAAAACTTTCCAGTAGCATGTTGTGTTGAAAAATTTGCTTGTCGGTTTTGGAAATCTCAGCCCGTGTTAACCAGATAGTCATTATATGCGTGATTCTTGAAGGAAACCTTAGCTTTTGCGTTGAACGTGTTTGAAAAGCCCATTTTCATTTCTCTTTATAATTAAGTCTTTGAAAATATAAGTTTATAATCCATGAAAATAAACAACGGTAAACCAAAAATTTAAGCTGAGAGGCCTTATTACATGCTAACTAAAATAAACCCAAAATAAATAAAACAAAGGAAAACCAGAAATAAGTTCACTTAAATAAAAGACTTTATGGCCCCTCGAGTCCGCCTCGGCTCCCATATCCACGATCTACTACTCACCTGAAAGGTTAAGGAAAATAAAGGGTGAGTCACCAAGACTCAGTGTGTAAACCCCTGAATCACATAAACGGCTTGAGGCCCAAAAACACATTCTGGGCCTTGGCCCACACAAAATGACAACAGAACAGGTACATGCTGAATGACCCAACCCAACCCAACCTAAAATTCCGTCCTCTACACGCCAACGCTTACCAGCCATCACACCACGGGGATTTCCACAATCAACCCACCAACCGCTACACGCCAATTTGACAGCCATGCTGTCGATCATATTATTCAGGAATCAGATTAACGTGGCATAGCCACCGATCACTATTGTGACCTAAATATACATATTATGGTTTACCCACCGATCACTAAGTGACCTATTAACATGCTTTTCCCCTTCATCATATCAATCCCGTGTCCCATGCATACACACATGCCATAAAAAAAGTAATATACCATTTACAGAGTAACAGGTTAACACATACATCGATACACATAGAGAAAGTACTATGTTTACGTACCTGGCATCCCTAGCCTAACCCCTACGGGTTATTCGACTGTACACACAGCCTTTTTCCGGCTTTTCAGCCATAACAGGTATAATACAAGAAACTTATGTGATAAAGATCTACACACCTGATTACAGTCAAGATGATACTTTCTATGTCGACACTGTCAGTAGCCGATACGACTGCTAACTGCCTATGGTTTTGTTCCGAAGCCGGTCCACAACCCGGTGGCCAATTTTTGACGGCAGACACCGAACGCTTCTTAAACTTAGGGATTGGGTTTACGGATCCAATCCTCTCCTTCATCTGATCGATATTTGATTCCATCAAAAGTCCTTGTCAGAAACTACTATAACGAAATATGGTTGTTAAACCATAAGATAGGGTTAAAGTAACAGTATGATAACGAGCCCAAACATAAACCAAAGAAACACCCTTACCTCGAAATCCCGAAAAAAAATAAAGTTTAGAGACTAGTGGTTTTCGGCTTTTGGGATTTAGATGATACGATCTACTTCGATTCCCGACGTGTCGCCCCAAAATAAGAACACGAGAACAATCCAAACATTACTCTAAAGATAATCTTGTCACACCAATTAGCCTTTCGGCTTTGGCCTCCAAAAATCGAAAGAGAAAGGTGAAACATAAAAGAAATCGCCACTTACCAAAAGATTCGGCTACTTTTAGCGGTTTTCAGCTTCTGCGAACATCAACAAGAGAAGATGATGCTAAGAGATCTATGGAGATTTGGCTTACTGAAGAAATCGGCAAAGAGAAAAAGAATGAACAGAGGGACATTCGGCTATTGCATAACAATGGAGATGGGAATGGGGTTTAGGATTTCGACTTTTAAAAAGAACTAATCGAGAGAAGAAGAACAATATCAAACGTAAAGAAGTGATAGGAACGGTATAGGAAAAAGGAGAATTTCAGCAAGACTAGGGCAGATTCGGCTATGACAGAAAAATGTGAAGAGAAAGAATGCTTAAGGGAGTTTTTGGCTCTTACTCAGAAAAGAATAAAAAGAGAGAAGATGGGGACCCTAAGTGCCGAAAATAAAGAAGAGAATCATCACCTGATAATTTAAAATTTTGGCACTTATCACTCCAAAAGCCGAAATTTGGAGATAAAGAAAGGCACCGAGTCCTATGGCTAAAGAGAATTCGGCACACCCTTGCACAAGCCAAAACTGATTCCCCCTTCCCACTTAGAGTTTGAAAATCGGCCACCACTCAGCTTACCAGATAACTCCTAGATTTTCTCCCTTATCTTCATCCGATCACTCATCCTCAAGTGGCATGGATAACACCGCCTCTTCCTCCCTTTTATCAGTTACATTATCCACATTATCCAACTCAAATACTCCCTATTTTAAAGCATCCCAGCCGACCCCAACTCTGCTCTCCTTTGACGCTAAAAAATAATTAAAATAAGAAGGGTATCATGCGACTCGAACCTTGAACCTCCTTAACTGCTTAACACGCCACCCCATAGCCCCTAAATAACGTCACTGACCACTGGGCCACAAGCCTATTTTGTGTCTTAACTCACAGATAATATCTTTTAAGCCCTATCCTACCTGGCTCTCCACTAGAGTGCCCAAACAGAAAATCTTGACTAAGGCCTCGACCCAACCCTGAGCCCAATCTGAACCCCTTAAACACTGTAATTAACACATTAGGCATAACATAAACATCACAGCACATTAAATGCAAAGCCCCACCAATTCAGGATGTTACAAAAACCCTAGAAACTCCTTTTATTTTACCTTCGTTCTATAACTAAACTAAAGTACTAATTAGACCTTTTAGTGTTTATGTTAAAATTGATCTAGTACTTGCCTCCATGGGGTATGATCCTCGAAGTACTCACCTACTCTGTTGTAACTATATTACAACTAGACTTGTATACTTGTGGATACCACCTCATTAATACATCTTTTATTGCAATATTCACACTCTAGAGGTTAGTATGTCCAAATGCGGTCAAATACCCGGAAATCTTGGGAAAGAAATTTTTTTTTTTTTAGAAAAACGTTTCTTTAGTAGTGTTTTTCTCATTTGTGAGTCGTGTTCAATCTTTTTCAACATTTTAAAAAATGTTTCATATCCGATGGTAGAGTTTTCCTATAAAGTGAATATTGATATAGAGATGCTTACATGATTAAGTTTGGAGCAGAAGATTTGCATGTTGAGGAGAAGATTGTTGATGTTAAAAAATCTAAAGTTAGAAAATCAACCCAACAAAATAAATTAGTTCAAGTAACTAATTTTGGTGTCATTGTTTGAATTTGTTTAATGAGTATTTTTTTATACAATGCTTTCATTTTAATTTTTTTATTAAACATGTGAAACATGTTTTCTTTTTGCGAAGATGAGTAAACGAATTACAATCGTTATTTATTACGACGATCAAATTTGTGACACCAAAATTGGGGTTGTTTTTATATTAACCAAATCTATAGGATTTTGGCTTTCAACTAGAGCATCAAACTAAACGATCTTCTGTCAAGAATTAGAAGGAATGTTTCGGCTTCAAGCTGAAGGAGAATTTCAAGCTTGAAATATAGATATCTACCGTCAATGAACCTTGTAAGAAATGATACATTTGAGCTCAAAGGCGACACAAATGATAAGTTAATGCTTGATGCGCTATGCTCAACTGGAAATGCTATACTAGAGTTATATGCCTACTTGGCCGATGTAAAGGAAGGTGGTCTGAATTTGACAATATTTTTAGTTAATTTGTTTCAAGAACTGTAAGTAGAAAGTTCAACCATATGGTTGTGCGGAGGTTTCACGGTGTTGATGCAAAGCTCGTATTAAGGAATGTCAAAATCACCAATGGGAAGGCATTTCTCGTTTCAGCATTTGATTGAAAATATGGCATACATTCTGGGTTAGTTGGTAACCCAAATGCGGAGATCCAAGATGACATTCTGTGAGTACATTTTATTTCAACTTCGGAACGCCGGTGTCCTATACTGGAAAGACTTATGCGAGTTTGCCATTAAGTTACATAGGTGGACAATTCGTAAGTAATATTGGTTTTAATGTGGGGTTGCCGAGAATGAATTGTATTCTCCCTACCACCTGCATTGGTAAAGGGATATCAAATCTGGGTACATGATTCAACAACTTGGGTTGATAAAGAAAAAAAAGTTGAGAATGAAGAGGAAGTTGAAACTGATGATGGTCCAATCTAGGAGTCAGGGCCCAATGGTTCAGAAATTGTATTATTTTTTAAACTAGTGGTCGTTGCTACTAAATCAGAAGGGAGTGATGTGATAGTGAAGGTACGAACAATGTTGGAGGAACCTAACCAAGATTTTACAGCGTATGAACCTCCACCCCACATGCTTGATTTCGACATTGATGCTCAAGAGGGTAAGAATTTCCATAGTTTCCTTGTAGAGGACTAGCCCATACGAGTTCTACAAATTTAGGCGATTTACAAGTTGGAATAAAATTTTCCTCCAAAGATGTTGCTACAGTCAAATGGTATAACATAAAGCATGTGGTTAATTTTCATGTTACAAAATCGCGAGCGGAAAAATGAGGCAAAGTACAAAATGTTGGATCTAGGGCCCCAAGTATAGTATTTTCGTTAATATACACTTGTATTTTTTTTCGAATGGATTGGTTAATAAAACTTATTCATTGATTACATTAATATACTTTGTATAATTGTCCGTACATGGTTTTTGCACGCAAAGCAAAATGGAAGCAAATATTGTTCACTAGTTGTCTAATATTTAACTAATATTAAGTGGTATTACGTGGTCGGATCATAATACAAAAAGACAACTTGTATTAGTAGACGAACCTAAACATATCCTTAGTCTAATCGAAAATGAGCAAAACGATTGAAAGACTATTATATCGTCTATCAAGTTCAATCGGGGAGATGCCTTGTCTTAGGCATTGGAGCGAATGACTCCCAAAAGATAGAGATATGATGTGACTAACTGGATTGATAGTATATTAGACAAAACCCAAGCAAAATAGATCCTAAATCGATTTATGAATTTATTCATTTGTGACGTTCATAGTGTGGCATACCTAAATCCTGAGTGGATGACGGACTATGTATGTGTGACTCGTACACTTTGATGTAAGTAAAAGCTTGAGTTCAAATACATAAGGAACCGAAAGCTAGTGTGTTAGGTGTATGACTTTTGTAATATATAGTGTCATTCACAACACTAGAATTCATAGTCCAAAACATGGATAAATGATATCCTCTCATTGCCATTACATGGTTGATGAAAAGTAAACGTGGCCATAAGTCGTCCATCTTTGTGACAAATAACTTGATTACTATTTAATAGTTATTGACTTTTCATGAAGGAAGATATAATGGTTACCATAAGATAAACTAGTATCATATTAGGAGAATGAATATTATCCCAAAGAGAACAAAGATATCCTATGAGGGTAACACACTTACAACAAGGTCATTGGATGAGCACTGAGTAGTTGTTTTCGTAATGGTATGTCATTGAGGAGAGCTCAGTTACGATACTATAGTGGAATAACTTTATAACTAAATAAGTTTATAATTAATAGGCAAAACTTAATTATAAATCATTTGAGCCTCAACTATACATGTCCAATTGGTCCCTCCGCTAACTCATTGAAACCAAAAATAAATTACGTGTTTGAATAGAAATGAACGAAATGAATAGAAAAAGAGAAATGAGAAACATTCAAGAATGATTATGGTTTTCTCCAAAATAGAGAAATGAAATCATTTGTAAATGAATGTAGGTTTCCAAAATGGAAATGGAAACGAAAATGAAAATGAGAACTTGCAATCCTATATAGGATTATTTAAAAAATGGTGGAAGAATGAGTTTACGTTTTTGGACTATTTTGAAGCCCGAAAATGAAAATAAACCATTCGGTCATAGTGAACATGTTGAGTTGTGACATATTGAACAAAAATTTTCGAAATTTTACCGGGGGTAAAATTGTCAAAAAAATTTATTAGAATAAAATTGGGATGAGAAAATTATTTAATATGTAAATATTAAATTTTATTTTGGGAAATAAAAAAAATGAATCGGGTTGAATCATATTACAGAGTACTGGGTCCAAAAAGCCCAAGAAGTACTCGTAATTGGACTTAATGTGAGAGAGACCCAAAACCCCTCATGTACGGAGATGGGACAACAAAACCTTAGTATTATTAACTAGGGTTGTCGCCCTCTATATCCTAGATAAACTAGGATATTGTTTTCTAGTGAAAATAAACTTCTACAACTCTACAAAGGTTGGATCATATTACAGAGTACTAGGTCCAAAAAGCCTAAGAAGTACTCGTAATTGGACTTGATGTGAGAAAGACCCAAAACCCCTTATGTAAGGATGTGGGACAACAAAACCCTAGTATCATTAACTAGGGTTGTCGCCCCCTATATCCTAGATAAACTAGGATACTGTTTTTCTAATGAAAATAAACTTCTACAACTCTACAAAGGTTGGATCATATTACAGAGTACTGGGTCCAAAAAGACCAAGAAGTACTTGTAATTGGACTCGATGTGAGAGAGACCCAAAACCCCTCATGTAAGGAGGTGGGGCAATAAAACCCTAGTATCATTAACTAGGGTTGTTGCCCCCTACAACTCTATAAAGGTTCTACCTTCTCTTTTTATAAATAGATAGCATCGGTAGAACTATTTTACAACTCTATAAAGGTTCTACCTTCTCTTCTTATAAATAGATAGCATCAATAGAACTATTTACACAACATTTGAGAGATTGTTATTCTGTCGAAAAATAGAGAGAATTTATCCTCAACTTATAAACATATTTTTCAGAATAACAATTTTACTAGTTTCTATTAAAGAAGAGACAATTTTTTGTTTTCATCCCAAAAGGAAAACTTTTTCTAGTTCTATGTTTTGATTCAATTGGTTCGAGCCCACACTCGAAGTAATTCATGATACGAGAATAGTGGAGAAAATCGTTTGATTAAAAGTTGAAAAACATCAAGGATCCGCTTATCCAAAAACACAGGTACAAATTTGGTCAAGGTTTATTATTATAAATATTACAAACTATGTCGGTTTTCAAATTTTTAATTTTTTGCTTGGCAAGAAAACCGTTTTCAAACTAAATTTTTTCCAATACACAATACGTGACAATATATTTCCATGGAAAATCATGGCATTCATGAGAAAGAATATGAGATTCTAGATGATAAAGAAATATGATGCTACACATACTTGTGTTTTTGGAGGTATGCCATAGGATCATTTGAAATTGGATTCTGACATTGTCTTACCTATGGTGAAAGTGAATCCTAAGATTCCCATGCCAATTTTGATTGATAATATCCTTAGTGAGTATATGACACCGTGTCTTACTATAAGGCATAAGTTGCAAAATAGAAGGCAATGGAAAAAAAATGCATAATGGGTAGGATGAATCATATAATGATCTATGACAATGGTTGCGTGTACTGAATTAGTATGTACTAGGTACCATCATCGATTTGCAAATGGAACCTACGTATCATGGAAATTGAATGGTCCAATACAAAAGAATTTTCCATCGTTTTTTTTTTTTTTGACATTCAAACTATTTAGTGAAACATTTTTGGTATTGTAAGCCGCTAGTCCAAATTGATGGTATATTCATGTATGGAAGATATGACTATCATTTATTGTTAGCCGTTACATAGGATGGTATCGAAAAATCCTCTTAATAACTTTTGCAATTGTTGAACAACAAATTGTGAATGTTTGAGACTTCTTCTTTACTAAATTTAGAAAGTATGGCGTGTCACAACATACATTTACATCAATTCTGATAGGACACTTGGAATACAAGTTGTGATTGATTGACATAGAAGCCTATGGAATCGTACACACCATAGGTATTGTATGTGTCATATTGGGGAAAATTACATGGGTAATTCCACAATGATGATGAATAACGATATGTTGTTAACATGGGTACATAGTGAATATTATTTTCTATATCAATCTTTAACATATACATTGTCAACATTCATGGATATACTCTTTATTTTCTTCAACAAGGTACAAGCTTATCCAACATTGATTCCATGAAATGTTAAGAGTATTTGCGAGAAGTGAACAAAAATGGTGTTCATTACCTCAATCAAATACCCAAGGAATAGTGGACTCAATCATATGATGAAGGTCTACGATACAGTCATATGACAACAAACCTAAAGTAATGCATAAATTATGTATTAAAGGAGATGTGTTTTTTACTGATAATATTAGTGGTGAAAGAGACACATTTCTCTTATAAGTCTTGTTTCCAAAGATTGAAGAAAAATATATTGGTCAGATAAAGGGCGGGCACATTTGGTGCGATGAATTAAGAAAATATATGGATGAAAATTGAACAAAAGCAACCTCTATGATGGTATAGCGTCATGTTGGAAAAATACGGTTCGAATATGATTTTCTTACATAGCAGAAAATACAAAATTTTGAAAATTGAGTTGGTTTGTGATGTTTATAGCAATAAACCAATTACCGAATTCACACATGTGTTTTTGGCTAAACGGATCCTTGTTGTTCTTAGCTTTCAACCAAACGACCTTCTCCGTTATTCTCATACCATGAATTGTTTCTAGTGTAGGCTTGAACTATTCGAATCAAATACAGAACCAAAAATAATTTTCTTTATTTAAGTGTGAAAACGAAAAATCTCTTCTCAATAGAAAATTGGTAGAGCCCAATATCTTAAAGTTGTGTATTTTGCCATATGGGTGTGATCAATTTATAGGGAGATGAAGTAGAACCCTTGTTGAATTGTAGAAGTTTATTTCAACTAGAAAAGAGAATTGCTAGTCTAACTAGGAATATAAGGGCAACAACCCTAGTTAATAATACTAGGGTTTGCTGTCCCCCTCATTAACATGAAGGGCTTTTGGGTCTTTCCCATATTAGGTCTAATTACAAGAACTTTTTTTACTTTTAACCCAGTACATTATAATTCGACCCAACCTGATATTTGTTTTTCTATTTCTCAAAATAAACATATTACTATTTTTCAAATTAAATAATTTTCTCAACCCAATTCTAATTCTATTAAAATCATAACGACTTTACCGTAAAAGAATTTATGAGAAAATATATTTAATATTTCTACATTCAACGATTCACTATGACCAAATAATTTATTCCATTTTCAAAATTCATTCAATTTGAAAAAAATAAATTCATTTCCAAGTCATTTTCATTTTGGAGAAACACATTCATTTCTAAATGTTTTCCATTTCTCCATTTTCATCTTTATTTTGGAGAAAACACATTCATTTCTAAATGTTTCTCATTTCTCTATTTTTACCATTTTTGTTCATTTGATTTAACATGCAATTTATTTCTAGTTTCAACGAGCTAGCGGAGGAACCGATTGGACATATGCAATTGAGATTCAAATGATTTATAATTAAGTTCCAACTTTTTGCCTATTATTTATAAACTCATTTAGTTACGAAGTCATTCCACTATAATATTGTGATTGATCTCTCCCCAACAATATACCATTATGAAAACAACTCGATCAATACTCGTCCAATAACCTTATCATATGTGTGTTACCCTCATAAGATATCTTTAATCTCTTTGGGATAATATTTGTTCTCCCAATATGATCCTATTTTATCTCATGATAATTGTTACATCTTCCTTCATAAAAAGTCAATTACTATCAAATAGTAATCAAGTCATTCATTACGAAGACAAATGACCCACTGATCTATTTACTTCTAATCAACCATGTAATTCCAATGAGAGGATATCATTTACCCATGTTTCGGGATATGAATTCCACTTTTCTGAATGATGCTACATACTACAGAAGTCGTATACCCAACACACCAACTTTTGGTTCCTTATCTATTTGAACTCGGACTTTTACTTACATCAAGTATTCTTGTCATGCATACACAGTCCATCATCCACTCAGGATTTAGGTATGTCACATTATAAATGTCACAGATGAATAAATCCATAAATGGATTCAGGATTCTTCTTGGATCCAGTTCGATGTACTGTTAGTCTAGTTAGTTACATCTATGTATCTATCTTTTAGGAGTCATTCGCTCTAATGCCCAAGACAAAACATCTCCCTAATTAGACTTGATAAACGACATATTAGTCCTTCAATCAGTTTGTTCATTTTTTATTAAACTAAAGACATGTTTAAGTTCGTCTACTAATACAAGTTATCTTTCCAAATTACAATCTGACCACGTAATACCACTTAGTATTAGTTTAAACATTAGACAATCAATGAGCCAACATTTGCTTCTATTTTACCTTGCATGCAAAAACCATATAAGGATAATTATACAAAGGGTATTAATGTAATCATGAATAATTTTATTAACCAATCTGTTTGAAAAAATTACAAGTGTACATAGACAAAAATACTACACATAGGCACTAGATCTAACATGTCACTCGCGTATAAATGAAATATTTCGGGTTAAGGAATTCCATCAACCAAATAAGGGTATCATCGAGGGATTTATCCTGTATACTTGAAACAACGAACTTGCAACTGCGGAAGATTTCAAGCACTTCATTTTCCATGCTTACCTACAATTGTTGCATGTGCCAAAATTCGTCTGGATTGCATGAAGTATGTTGATGACGTGTACAAACTAAAACAGATAAATAAAGCATGGAAATCTAAATTTCCACCGGTCCAAAATGAAAGTAGATGGTCGCTTGCTTTGAGAGCTCCATTCGAATTGCTATCGGATATTGAATTGCGTCGCAATCCAAAAGGTCAACCGAAATCTAGTCAGATATGCAACAATATGGATATTTGAGAGAAGATATGTCACAACCGATTTCTTTTAAACCTAAAAATTTGGAACAATTTGGAGGTCAAATTGAAAGAAATTGTAAGCTGGTGGTCTCTACTAAAAAATCAAGAAAAGTTAGGAACGAAATTGTGCATGGTTGAAATCAAATTTTGGTTTGGATAGAACCAACTAGTTTAGAGTCGGAGACAAAATGATTACCAATGGATGGTTTCTGTGAGGTGATAGCCGAGCGAGATGAGCTATAAATAGCTGGGAAATGACTTCCCGGGGAGGATTCTTCTCACTTTAGTTTCATTTTCTTTTCTTCTCCATCTTTTTCTTTGATTGCTTTAAAGAAGAGATAATTATGGAAAGCTCTGCATAGAGTAGAAATCATGAGGTTTGAGGCAAAAAAGTAAAGAATCCATAAAGTTGCTGCTAGGAGAATTGAAGCTCTGGCGTTTGGAAAAACTAAGTTGATAAAGCAAAGAAACATTAGATTTTTTGTACTTTAACCTTGGAATGTTAAGTTATTTAAGATCATATACGCATATATGTGTATTCACCAGTTTAGTTCAGTGTGCATGAATTAACTATGATTCTATGGTATTTCATTTCTTAAATGCATTTATTGTATGTTTATAATAGAGGAACATGGAAGGGAATCATCGACGGATTAGATGAAGTTAGGATTGGGAAAAAGGGTGATCCTGTTAGATACCGTCATACGGTGTTGCTAAGTGCACCCGTGATATGTGAAGCTCTGGGCCTTGCAGAGGAGACACTACAGTGTTTGAGCATCAAGATTAGGAATTACGAAATGGAGGAATGGGCAGAGGAATAGGAAAATTGGAATTTCGTTAAGATTCCGTCATCCAAGATTGCTAGAAGCAAATTGTTATGTGCAAAGCTTTAGGCATTGCAGGGGGACACTTTGGTGTTCAAGCATCAAGGTAGATACAAGATTAACCAATGTTGACAATTATAAGGTTTCATAGAACAACACCGCGGCGATGATCAGTAGGTTTTATAGGGCGACACTACAACAACGGTAAGGTCCTTCAGGGTGATACCTCCAAGAGGTTTAAGGTGTAAGATCATAGCTCAGTTATGATGGCCAATAAGGTCCGCTGGGACATTAAACATGGGGTTAAATGGTGTAAGACCATAGCTTGGCTATGACAACCAATATAGTCCGTCAGGACAATAAACACGAGGTAGTCCGCCAAGACAGTATACACAGAGATTTCGAGTTGTAAGACCATAGCTTGACTATGAAAACCAATGGAGTCTTCTAGGACATTAAATAGGGAACCTGACGGGTAATACCATAGCTTGGTTATGATAGCTTTTGGAGTCAGCCGAGACAATAAACAAGGGTGGTCAATTAGAACAGTAATCATGGAAAGTTTTACAAACAAGGAAAACGGGTAAAAAGGAAAGTGGAACTAAGGGACGCAGTAGTTAGCCAACAGGTTGAAGGAATGCGCTAGCAAATGGGGAACGTAATGTCACATTCTCGAGTGTAATCGTACAGTCACCACACAGAAGGTGAAATGTATGTGTTTCGGGTCTCCATCTCTCCAGCAACGCATGGATAAGTGTAAGCTTCAATTTAGTCCCATTGAGCATACGGGGCACGTGTAAGAATCTCACATCATTCAAGTCTTGTTCTATAACATGTGGTTCTCTCACACTTAAATTATGTATATATGTTTCAATAATTTGATCTTTTTCATAATTATATAAACATAAAAATTAAAAATTATTAACAACTTAATAATGATATTAACAAAAAAAATATATAATAATATCAACAATTTAAAAATGATATAAACATAAAAAAATTTAAAAAAAAGTATATAAAAATATTAACAACTTAATAATGGTATAACTAAAATAAAAATAAAAATAATATTTTCTTACCATCTGTAATTGGACACTGAATATGTGTTTTGTAATCCAAATGAATCTGTGTCATTGACATTTTTAAACTATGTAACGTTTATCAAATTAAATATGATTAATTAATTTAGAAAAATAAAATAAACCAAAATGTTATAATATTATTAAATTACCACTAAATTAATAATTTATTTAACATAAAAAATATTGTTAGACTTATTTTAAAAAAATTAAATTACCTCATATTACTTGAGATCTTTAATATGACATTACTAATAATTTGTAACTGAAAAAGAAAATATTTTGGAACTTATTTAAAGATTAAGATAGAAAATTGAGAGAAAAAGAGTTTGAGAATAAAAATTAGAAAAGTTGGATGAAAATGAAAGAAAAAAAAAATGATAAGGTGAAGGGTTTATATAGGGTTGGGATTTTCTAGCCATTAATTTTTAAATTATTTTTATCATTTTATAGTTTCTAACTGTTGTGATCTAACGACTTCTATTTTTACTTTTTTCAAGATGTTTGTGCAGGGCACGCTTTTGCATACGTTGCAGCCCGCAGCCACAAAGCCAACATATTTTTATTCAAAAGTCATATTTTTGTCTAATTTTCTAAGTGTTATATTACTTTTCTAAATTAGAAGAAGTAAATAACTAATCATAAAATGTGGTTTATTTTTAAGAGCGTGGATGTAACTTTTGATTACACAATTAAAGAATTAAATGAATAACTAATCTTAAAATGTGTTTTATTTTTAAGAGCGTGGATGGAACCTCCAACTACACAATTAAAGAATTAAATGAATAACCACCATATTACAATCTTATGATTTATTCAAACAATATTGACACTCTATACCAAAGTGTGATATAGTATGAGAATTTTTTTTTCATGAAATTGAGAATTGATTTCCAAAAATAGGGCCTTGGTTTGGGTAACCTTATGAGCTGCACCAAAGTAAAGAAGTGGAATTAAAATTTGACATTGAATAGCACAATGAGATGATATGACTTATTCAGGAAATTGGAAAAGCCTTGAGATACCAATAAATTAATTGGTAGGCAAAAGGCACCACCCTCCTCACCCAACCCATCCCTTTATTTATTTGTTTAGGATAATAAATTTTTAAACTTTCAAACTTTATTAATTTTTCGTTTTTGTTGTATTTTTTTATCAAATTACTTTAAAATAAATAAAAAATTTAGATTTGCTAACTTTACTAACGCGACATACATGTGGATGGAGCGTCAATATTTAATTAATTTTTAAAATTTAAACATATTAAAAATATTTTTTGTTAAAATTTTTATACTTTTTAAATAATTTTAATGATTTTAAAAAATAATTTTTATAATTTTTTTGAATTTTTTAAAAATTTTAATATTAATTAAATGTTGATGTGTCATTTACATATATGTTAAAAAAAGGTTAAATTTTCAACTATTTTAGGGTAATTTGACAAAAACAAATACAAGTTTAAGGGTTAAAAAAGATGAAAAATTAAATGAAGAGCTAAAATGATTTTTTTTTTTTACAAAGTTAAAAGAGCTTGTTTTTTACCTTATAAAATTTTATATTACTCCTTCTCATAGCCTTTTCACAATATTTGAGTAAAAATATTTTGAAAATTATTTCCCAAATCAATTGGAAGGTAGACTAGTTGAAGTGTTAGAATAATCTTTTTGCCTTTATAAATGTTACGAATATTTAAGTTAGTTAGAAAATAAATAAAAAAATATTATTTTATAATATTTAAAATTACTTATGGGTATTTCAAAATACTTAAATTCATGGCCTAACAAACTAAAACTTTGGAACCTCAATTTTGTGGATTACCATAGTCTAGCTTTAGCCTTTAGTCCCATAATTCTTGATTTTGGGTTGGTTTTTGTACTCCACAAATCCCAACCCTAAGTTAAAGATGATTCTGTTCCCCTCCTGTCCCTTTGCTTTATCACACCAACTTTCAGCTATAGGATTCCAACTCCAAGGAAACTAAAACAAAAAATCACTTTATTCCTTTTTCTAAACTATTCAACATTATTTATTTTATACTAGTTCATTTTATTAAAAAAAATCAAAATTTTCACAATTTTTATACTAATAATATTTATATTGTATTCATATGAATTATATATATAAAATATTAAGGAAATTAAAAATGTTTAATTATTTATTTTATATAAAAAATTTCAATTTAAAAACTTTAAGCACAATTAATTATATTACTAAATTCAATCATCAATTATTAAAATATGAACTGTAGTGAATAAAATTAAATTTCTTAAAGTGTGAATCTCTTTTGTATATAGAGCTTTATTTTTTGAGCAAAAGGGCAGTAAGGTGATCCCACAAAGGGGAGCTGAAATCCTCAATATTTCCAACAGTCCAAATTCAATTAACTAAGCTCGCCCTCATTGAATTTCTTTAATCCAAAGGAATTGTTAATATGAGAATGAAAGAGAGGGACCCTTTAGGCATCATCCCACATGGGTGGCGTGGTTAAAAAGCCCAAAAACACTTAAATTAAAATTAAAATTGTCAAAAAAAAAAAAGAGTATATTTTGCTTCATCTTGTACTATAATCATTCATGTAAAGGGTCCCTTATTCTTCTTCATTTGATTGGACCATCTATGTGATTTCATTTTGATTTTTGAAATGCAATTTTTTAAATGAATATTAATTCGAGTTCTTATGTAGAAAATGAAGTTAATGTGTATTGTTTTTGAGTAGAGAAGATTGTAAGGGTCCAAATCTATGACTATTTCAATGTATACAAAAGATTGCTACTTCTGTTTGGACTTTTCATATCCTAGGCTGCTTTACAGTCTTTAATTAATTTTGCTTTCTTTATTATTTATTTAAAATATCAAAGATTTTAATGAATTAGAAAAGGGGATATTTTAATTGATTACTTAATCCTCATCTTGGAAATGAATGGAAAGGATAAAGAGTGCAGTCGAAAAACAAAAAGATTTTTCATGAACAATAAATTAAATACAAATTAGTTTTCATTAAAACCTTGAGTAGGCACAGTTGGGGAACAACTATTAACTTACAATTTAATTACCCAATCTCTTATGTAACAAATATGAGGATTAGTATTTAAACCCCATTTCATACTTCCCACGCCTGGACTGGAGAATATTAATTATATTTGTTACTCTTAATTGCATTTTTTCCCATAGATGCCCCTATATTAATAGTTAGATTGTATTTTATCTCTTTATTAAAAAAAAAAAAACGAGTAAATTAGTCCCTGTATATTAGATCAAAGAACATGTTGGTCCTCTCTATTAAAACTTTCATCAATTCTTACTGTTAAAAACTAGCGTGGCCGATGAAATAATCAGACAATGGTGCATGGCATGCCAAGTACATCTCATGCGACATATATTGACCAGTTTTTAATAGTAAAAATGAATGAAATTTTTAACATAAGACTAGTTTACTCTTTTATCTAACATACAAACACTAATTTTCTCATTTTTTTAGTATAGAGGACAAAATACAATCTAACCCTAATATAAGGCCTTCTACGATACTTTTACCAGTAAAATAAAATTAAAATTAGTACTATATAAAGGATAAAGCCGTGGAGAAGAATCTATAAGGAAATTAAGCCATAGATATCTACAATAATATAATTAAGGTATAAAACTAAAATATACTAACGTACTTTCTAAGGTAAAAGTAATATAGAGGTAGCATATTAGTATTTAGATTACATTTTGTCTTTTTTACTTAAAATATAAGTAAATTAGTCCCTATACATTAGATCAAAGAACAAATTAGTTTTCTGTTAAAAAAATTATCTATTTGTACTGTTAGAAACTAACGTGAATGACAAAATAACCAGATAATAACAAGTGATATGATATGCGTATGGTGACTAGTTTTTAATAGTAGAAATGGATAATTTTTTTTAATTGAAACACCAAATTACTCTTTTATTTAATATACAAGGATTAATTTACCCATTTTTTAATAGAAGGTGCAAAATGCAATCTAATAACTAATATAGGCCTCCATAATATTTTACAGACTTTACAGACTTTGTAACTCTATTCATGACACGTGTAAAACTCTTAGTCTAAGTTTTGATATCTTTAGTTAAAAAAAGGAAAAAAAAGGAAAAAAGGAATATTAGTGTTTTTATAATGCAAAACATTGGATTCTATGATTACAAATGAAAAAGAGAAAAGAAAAGAAGTGAGGGTAATGATGGCTTCCCTTCTCTCCTTTCTTTCTTTTGCTTTTTCCTTCTTTAATTTCTCATCTAATACTGCGAAAAGAATTATATACACTATTTTCGAAAATAAAATATGATATTGATAATCAGATGAAATGGTGGACCTTTTTTAAACTTGGGAGCAATTTTTATACATTGTTTTATTTAAATAGTAAAAGACAAAAATATTATTTTATTAATTTTCTAATTGAGTTGGTGTCGAGCTCACTCGTGGTATTAATATAGTAAAACCCTTTTATATAAATTTGATTATGGTACATCCATAATAGAGGTAAAAAAACATAATTATGTAATAAAAATAAATAAATAAAAATAATAGATGAGATTTTCGTTGAATGGTAAAATCTAAACATTGAAAATTATGTAGGCATAGGTTTAAATTCCTATCATGTATCTATTTTTCTATTTTTATGTAAAATATATAAAATGAGAAAAACATGTTTAAAATAAAATATAATTTATTTTATAAAGTAAGAATATTTTCACAATTAATAGGTGTCTAATTCTTTAAATATATAAATGAATGAAAGGTAAGGTGTAAATGCTCCAAATTCTTTAAATATATAACATGTCGTGGCTATAAAATGAGAAGCATCACTCTAAGTATGCACACAAAACCAAATATTTATAGGGTATTTTAAGTTTATTAATGGGTTAATATATATATAGAGAGAGGTATTTGAACTTGATGATTTATATTTATTTGATAGTTAATTTTTTTTTTTTATACTTAAGCTTAGAAATCTTGGTACTCTTTTGTTGGTGTCTTGTTAATACGAGCAAATGATTATCGAGATATAAAGGTTTATGAATGTGTGTTTCTCTAATAATTTTATATTTTTTATAATTTCAAAAAATAACAATATAAAAATATATTTAAAAATAAATTCCAATCTTATCACTTAAATTGTAATCATTTTAAAATATGGAATTTATTTTATATTTATTGCTTAATTAATAAAAATATATTTTAAAATGATTTATAATCATCTTTATTATTTAAAATCTCAAATAAAAATTAAATTCATTTTAAATTGATTTATTACTTAAGTAATAAAAATTATATTTATTTTAAATCTGGAATTTATTATAAAACTATTTTCATATTATTATTTTTTGAAATTGTAAAAATATAAAACTCCTAGAGAAATATATGTTCAGAATGAACCTGGACAAATGGTTGTTTATGTTCATTTAAATTTGGACAATTATTTGTCCAGGTTTATTGTAAACATGAAATCAATAAAATGAAATAAAAACCTAAATTCAAGAAAAAAGTTTAAAAATATAAAAAAGAAAAAGTTGAAAATTAATAAATTACAGGAGTTTGTTTTTGTTTTCAAAAAATTATATTGTTATTTTTGAAATTATGAAAAATATAAAAATAATAAAAAATTCAAAATGGATATGGAAAAATGGTCATCCATATGCATTATGCATGTAAAATAAAAAATAAATAAATTTCCTAATTTTTTACATTTTTAAGTTTTCAAAAAAAATATTATTTTTATTATTTTGCGACATGTTTTAACATTCTATTGGTTGTCAACCTAAAATTTAATGGTGATAGTCAAGTACCAATAAAAAATACCAACTTAACTTACTATTTTCAAATTTAGATACCAGTTAAATTTAAAAATAAATTAAAAACTAGATAATTAGAAATTATAAATTCAGATACTTGCGTATATATACACTAATAACATTCTATTCTATCATTAACCTGTCCTGGTTTTTTCTCTAATCGTTGATTATTTTTTTCTTTTTCTTTTATTTCTTCTCGAATTAATTGACATTTTTATACAATTTGTTTATTCAAACCTTAATTGCATTCTTTTCAGAGGCGAAACCAGAAAATCTACGAAATGAAATTTTAAATTTTCATAATTTTATGGGGGTCAAAGTGCAAATATACCTTTACTAATTTAAAATTTTAAAATTTTTTAAAGTGCCAAAACAACAATTTTCTATTTTAGGGGCGCTGCCCTCAATTCAGGAATGGAAATATAATGATAAATTTTAATAATATTATATGGTATATTGAATACTTATTTGTAGAATTTAAAGGTTCCCATATGAATGTACTAAATATTTTTGTGAAAGCATTTTAAAAAAAAAATGGAAAATAGAAGGTACAAATGTAAGCATATATTAATTATAAGGTCATCACCATGAATACGATGCACTTGACTTGTGAAATTGAAATTTGCCCTTCAAATTACTAGCAAACTCAGCAAAGCTAAGTCGTAGTTTCAACAAAAGATTGCTTCCTCTTTCTTTCTTTTGGTTCAACCAACAAGATATCTGTTCACCGAACAGATCAAATTCAAGTCATTCACTTCCTTTTATTTTTCAATCCAACAAACCAAATAAATTGACAATTAATAAAAAAAATAAAACAAAAAAAAATATATTATTTTAATCATTATATCATTATCCAACTGAACTCAATCCAAATCCTAAGTGTCAACTAACAGTTAATTCGAATAGATTCATTGACATTTTAAAAGATGCACATGGCTGGGAATTTTCAAAAATAATTGTAGTAATCATCTAAGATATTATTACATCTTTGAACTACTGACTTTACAACCCCAAACAAAGTGTAATAAAAGACAGCTGCTGAAAGCCATTCATCGTGTGCCTAAAACACAATCTACCCACGCTTTCCATCATCTCATAAAAAGATGCCCAAACTGATCAAACCAACCAAAATCCACAAACCCAACTCTTCACACTTAACATTACAACAGGCCTGTGCTTCCAAATGGATTATTAGCATGTGGTTGACCAACAGGGGCCACTTGGTTCACCGAAAATGCCCCGAACCCTGTATCACCAAATGGATTTGATGGGCTCA
This sequence comes from Gossypium australe, assembly GCA_005393395.2. Taxonomy (NCBI): domain Eukaryota; kingdom Viridiplantae; phylum Streptophyta; class Magnoliopsida; order Malvales; family Malvaceae; genus Gossypium; species Gossypium australe. The sequence goes on along the minus strand of CM016616.1, from coordinate 25,215,907 downwards.
TCATCAATTGTTGCTGCTGCTGCTGCTGATAAGCAGGTTGGTAAGCACCAAAAGGATTGTTTTGTTGTTGAGCCATTGCTGCCATTTGCACTACAGGTGGGGGAGCAACGTTATTTGACATGGCAAATGGGTCTTGTACCTCAAATGGATTTGGAGCTGGTGTTCCATATGCAGGATGCCGAGCTCTACATGCTGCTTCATCATATAAACTGTTGAGAGTGAGCGAGTCCAATCCACCAGCCTGAAAATTATCAGCCACAAGTTTAATTAGGTAAGTTTGCTCAGGGTTCAGAAAGTCTTCAATGTATTTACACTCATTTAGTATATAACAATCCAAAAACGCAGGGAGAAATAAAGATGATCACTTCCAGAGAAGTAAAACCAGAACTAACATGCCCTAATTCCAAAATTAACAAATAAGGCTGGAGATAGTAAGGCAGTTCTCAAAAGTTATAAGTGAAGCCTCTCTTTGGCAATATTTCAACCAAATCCTAACCTTTCAATCATCACAAACCTTGGCCAGTAAAGTGTTATATTTCCCAATCAACAGCAACACATAAGAACAGAATAAGAAGTTAAAGCACAGAAAGCGCATACCAATTGCCTATCAGTAGGTGCAGAAATATCGGTACTTGGTGTGGTGACAAGGGCAAGTTCCCATCCAGTAGGATCAAATTCTACAGGCTGACCAGCACTAGAATTAAAGGTTGAAGCAGTACCTGCAAAATAAAACTTTTGCACCTTAGCTAATTGTGGTAATAGCAGGACAGCCATTAACTAAGGGGGGAAAGAGAAAGAAAAAGAAACATAATTTACCAGATTCAGTTGGCACTATGGCTAGAGCTAAAGCATTGCTTTCCTCAATTGCTGAGGCATCAGGTGCAGAATAATTCAATCCCTGAACCCACCAATACGCAATAAAAAAAAATGAAGTAGACAAATAGGAAAACATTATGAAACTCCAAAAGAAACATTACCAATAAATCTCCAGTGTCCATGTTGGTCTGAGTTGGAGGAGGGGGAGGGGGAGCAGTCTCAACAGTGGAAGCTGCATTGTCATCAGCAGGAGCAGATGGCTCAGGTTCATCATTGGATAATTTAGTATCTTCAGAAGGGCCTTCCTCAGGTCTGTATGTTAATTGAAGCTGTAAACAATGGACCATTAGTTCTATAGCATATACCAATATATTTTTTTAAAGAAAAGAAAAGGGAAAGAACGAACAGAAAATGGTTTCAAAGATCCTAATATTGAGAAGCAAGTTTTATAAATCAATTTTGACATTACATTTGCAAATCGAAACTAATCATGTTCACTTTTCATCTAAGCTTATCTTTTAATCTAGTGATCTCTTGCTTTCATACCAATCTTTTATTCTTTTATTTTGTGTTAGAAAGCCATCTCAAGCACCTTTCGTTATATTTCCCACAGTTTATTTTTTGTATCCTCTCATAAGTACATGCATTTCTTTTCCTATACAATCACTCATTTGCCTCTTCATCCTCACTGCTGGGGTTTATTGATACTCTGTTTTTTTTTTTTTTTTTTTTTTTTTACCTTTTTCACACAACAACCAAGTATTGACAGATTAAAGTGCAGCTGATCTAGACAATTTTCTCTTAAGTCAGCTAGAATCCTCTTGTTATAGAACAATACTAACAAGTCTCTTTTTTGATTTTCAAGATGATTTCCATGAGAATTTTTCATTTTCACCCATCTATCATGGATAATGAACTCCAACTATCACAAGGTCACCTTTCTCACAGTTCATGTCATAGTCTTCAAACATAAAATTGTATGCGTTTCTAGTCTTAGAGCCAGTAGCATAATTATGCATTGAAGATTTTGCAGCTTCTCAAATATTGCTATATTGTATCCTCATGGTGAGAACTAGTCAGCAATTCTAAAATATGGGGAAAAAATAACCACAACTCAAATGTCATTCTGTCTTTATATGACAACATAGATCTATAATGTATGTAAGTATGTTATCAGAAATATAGTGAGGAGTACTGACCAACGGTTCTGTTGGAACAGAAACCACACGCGGTGCCTCTCTAATATACTCTTCCATGGTAGCAAGAAAAGATTGTGGCGGCTGGGACAAGATTAGTGACGAATTAACATATACAAGTATTGAACAAAAGATTCACGAAAGAGGCAACTCGAACAACAAACCACCTCCATAGAATCCATACCTCCCTGAGAACAGGAAACTGGAAGTTCCTAGCAAGTTCCAATCCTTTGCAAACTTCGTAGAAATCAGAAAGGCTATTAGCCTGCATCATAAACATTGAATATATTTTACTGAGCCACCATTGTATTTAACTGTTGACACTGAGACGTCAAACAAGCCATGATTACCAACCAAGAAAAATATAATCCAATAATCATAAAAGCAACTAATCAGATCAATATCTGATGAATTAAAAAAATTTACATCTTCACCTGCTGACCAGCTCGCTTGTATCCATCAAGAGCATTGACAGCCTCATGTCTTGGCATCTCAAAAAACTGCAATAAATTACAACTTGAGCAGCCAGTTTGGAAAAAGAAAGAAGAAAAGCATGTCTCAAACTAGGAAATTCTTCTATAAACAACATCAAATAAAAATGTTACCTTGTCAACAAGATTTATAATTCCATCATTAATAGCACAATATATTTTGAAGCTCTCCTTCAGCACCTAAAAATTGCAATACTGAGACGTCAAAATAATTTCAATGCAAAGCGCTTCCATTGTTAGATTCTCATTATTATACTTATTCCTAAGGGAGACAAAGAGATCCTTAGGAGGAAGTGAAAAAACCATTTCCCACATTTTCTTTTAACAAACAAAGAAAAAACTCTCATAATTTTTGATAGTGCAGAGGAAGGAGGTGTAGATACAAAATGGGTTTCAAAATAGTTTAAGGGGAAAATAATTCTACGAAATTTAAAGACAATTAAGCATTGCACACTGAAAATAATGAAAAGAAAAAGAAACTTCAAAGAGATATTTGAACTTTGAATTTAACAGAAGGAGAAACCAGGTCCTCCAGTAGAAAACTCAGAATAATAAAGTCTAGATAAGAGTTAATACTTATGGTGCCCATTAATATCAAAATGTTCACTTCAGTTGAAAAATTAGCAAAAGACAGCTGGATAGACACATTTTGGATGCGTACATAGTTTTTGGTTCAACTCTTATTGAGACATTCAAATTAATAATTTAACATAATGAAAAAAAGTAGTGATAAATTTGAAAGAAGATTTCAGGTACAGATAGATGAAACAAATACATAACCACAAAAGAGAAAGCCAACATACCAGAGCCAAAGCGTACTGTATAACATAGTTGCCTATAGCAGCACCTTCTGGCTGCAAGAGAGAAGAGAAAACTATTAACTTTCTAAATATGGTGAAAAATATGAATAAATAACAGCTTCTCAACATGTAGAGGAAACAAAACTCAAATTCTAAAAGATTGATATATAATAGAATACCCGGCAACCAATAAGACGGTGAAGCAACTGTTGCAGAGCAGGCAATTGTGTCAACAATTCTTCGCTGTCCAACTCCCGGGTTCTGCTGTAACCCTACCCATTAAAAAGAACAAAAGTTGCAGCAGGCCATGAGACCACAAAGGGTAAAAGAACAGTCTGTAATTTAATGGAACAAATATTCACAAAAGAGTGATACCTTATCCTGCCCCTGGTCAGGTCTTGGTAGACGCTCGGCTTCAATGTCATACCTCAGAATCCTAAAACATTCAAGCCTCTCTTCCAAAAACAATGCATATGTACGTACCCAGGCAGAGCAATCCCATGCTGAAGGACATATACAGAAAGAGGAGGAAGAAGTAAGCAAATCAATCAGAAGTTATTACTGGTGACCAGAAGACACATAGGCAAAGGAGAAAGAGACTAAAAGCTCACCGATAGGGCTAGAATCATCCTTGAAATTAGAAAGTTGGAGAATCCGTGCTCTCTGAGAGAAGTTTAAAAGTTCTTCTCTGAAAGTAGGATCACCTTCCCTCAATGCTCTATGGATAACTATAAGCGTTTTCAATGCAACCTATTGAATAATGAAAAAAAGAACAATTACAACATATGTTCGTTAACCCATATCAGAACAAGACCTTGACATTGGCAAATTGTAAACCATCAATGCAAGTTATTTTCTCCATTCATAACAGGTAATTATGAATCGGAGAAAGACTTAAGCAATTCAAAAACCATAAACATGCATTCCCATCCGTTTAACCATTTTGCAGCATAAACAACTGCAGCAACATCCTTCCAAGTTGCAATCTAGTAGTATGCTGCAACATTTCAGCATGTCTAGAAACCATAGTTGCAAACAGAAACTATTCCAAAAAACAGAAAAAAATAAAAAATAAAATAAGCATACAATTGTAGATTAATTAGCTCAACCAGATGAAAGAGGATTCATTGTCCACAAAAGTTTCTTAAGGTTATAGCAAAGGCATTGCAGTGGAATCTAGTATCACTACGTAATATATTGAAGATTGCACTCTTCTTTGAATATTACAACAAAAGATTCCACATGATGCAGAGTATTGCCAAATTCAATTACATATCGACGTTAATAAAATTGACGGTTGGAAATCTAACATAATATACTAGCGATAAAGCAATAAGAAACTACTTAAACTCTGAAAACATGCATATCAATCTTATAACCTGAAAACCCCTACATCATCCTCATCATCCTATTAAACATTGATTCGAAACCAAATTGAAACATAAGTCCAGTTAAAAAAGATTGTAATCATAATAAAAGTCAGTGAATTATACCGTCCAGTTATGAGTCTTGGCCAATCTGCGGCCAAGAGCATGAATGCAATAAGCAACATCTGCTCGAGGCCGAATCGCTGATGTCGCAATGAAGATTTCTAAAACCAAAAAAAAAAAAAAAAAACTCAAACTAAATCGTCAGATACCCAACCCAGAAACCGAAAACTCAACGAAATGAAACCGGATCCGTAAATTCACACTTAAAAATCCAAAAACAAAAAGGAAAACTCACTTCTAAGATGCCTTTCTTTTGGAGGACACTCGACATGGTTGGTAGCTTTGACTACGGCCACATCCAAATCCTAATTATAAATATTCCAAAAATAAGCAAATCAAATCCAATTATAAAAAAAAAAAAAATCTATACAGACTAAATATAGAGAAAGAGATAACTTGCAAGAGAGAGAGAGAGAGAGCGAGAGAGAAAAGTACCGCATAATCGCTGTTGACATGAGCGAGTCCGACTTTGGTGGTATCTTTAAGAGCACCATAAGCTTTTCTCCATGTTTGAAGAGTCGCCATTTTGTACCCTCTATAACCGCTGAGATCGCTCTACCACTTTTATTTAATAATGACGTGTTTGCTTCAAACTTGATTTTCCTATCTTTTCTCTCTCAGCGAACCGCAGATGAAATAATCAATCAAAGGGCAAAGAAAAAAAATTAGAGAGAGAGTAATCCAAAAGATGAAGTGTCGCTCAACGGTGATCAGTTCTTTGATTGACGCTTCTCTGTGAACTGTATAACACCTTTTCTTTTTTGGCGAAGAAGGGATCTTTCGGCGTGAGATTGGAGGCTGTTTGGCAATTGGCGGCCCCGCTTTGGTTATGCTGTCATTTTTATTATCATTATTTAAATTTAAAAAATCGTGGAACATAAACTTCTTTTTTTTTTTTGTAATAATGTTTTTAATTTGAATCGCATGTGTTTCTAGACTTTCATTTTTAATTTGGAGAGAATTATTCAAGTTGTTGAAGTTTGACTTTGTTTGTTTTTTTGTTTTTTTTAATTAAACTTTTGACTATTAACTCCAATTAAATAGTTTGTTTTGTCAACTTTTTAATTCAAATAAAAGGAACCAATATTTTATATAACATTATTTCCTTCTTGTTAAATCTTTTTACATTAAACAAATAATTCAACATTTCAATTTATAATTTGTGCAATTACAAACTCCAAAGATTCAAACCTTTGAATTGTGTCCACATTGTTTAGTTGACAGTTGGTTACTTGCAATGTTATATAAAAATATAGAAATTTAACATGCCAAGGAGAGATTGGCTCAATGGTAACGATGATGTTAAATTGTAGGGAGTTTTTACAGCGTAATGTTTTCTGTTTCTGTTTTCTAATCTACTTTTCGGATTTCCTTTTCTTTCTACAATCAAGTTTATTGGTCTTCATTCTGACAAAGTTTTTTACCTTCTTTTTGAACCCATCTTGTTTCTTGATTCAATCTTATGGTTGCTCTAATTCTACCCTCATTTTTTACTCTTTTCATTCTGTCTTTTCTTTTTCCTTTCTAACCAATTACTTGGGTTCCATGTTTCTTAACCTCCTCCCTTGTTATGCTTTCTTTCTTCTCTTCTGTCTTCCCATTCCTAATATTGAAAACACCCTTCTCCTCCTCCTCCTTATAAAAGGATTAAAGTTTGTTTATTATGTATTTCCTTCTCAAATCTGGTTCCTTCTTCTAATCTTGTTTCTTGTTTGCAAACAAAAAACAACATCTATATTCCTCCTCATAGAAGAAAGAACATGGATTTTCCATTTTTATACACATGCAAGTAGCAGTTCCAACTCAGATTATACAAGTGAAGATAATGAAGAACAAAAGGACTTCTTCAATCTTGTTAGAGAGGCTCCTAGGAATAGACCAAGATGATGACCTACCATTCAATTACGTGTGGACATTGTTGCTAATAACCATGCTTACTTACAAAGAACCCTCTTGGCTTACCTTAATGATATTTGAAGGTTTTCTATAAGGTCACTTCAACAATTTATAGATAATTCCTAACATCTTAGAGGACAAGTTATTGTTTATTGATCCCAGATTTAGTTGGTCGTTTTGTTGGTTAGTACATACATAAATAGTTAGAGTAGGGAGGAAAAATGAGATAAAAAAAGGAGTATCCTGAAAGCAAAGACCCCTCAAAGAGGGTCTTTAGAAATGTATATAAGGGGGGTTTCAGGTCAGGTTTTGGGTCACTAGAGCGAATCTAACTTCGAGTCAAGTTATGATATATTTTATTATAATTCTATAACAATTTATCCCCCACCTTATCCGAGAAGACTTATAAAGTGATTCTTCTTGGGCAAATTTGCACGCGTGCAACGTGTAATTAGGGGCTTAATACTTAAGTTTTAACTTGAAACTTTATTAAGTAAATTTTATTGTTCGGCAGTGTGGTACAAGAGTCAAAAGGTTATTGAAGAAATGATTTTAAGGAAACGAATCGTATTATAAATATTGCGAATTATATTTACAGAAATGTAGTAAAATGTATTGTAAAATACCACAAACTATATTTACAGAAATGTCACGAATTGTATTGTAGAATTACTGCATTGTAATCCATAAGATTTTGAAAATATTGTATGCAGCAAGTCATGATTGTAAATCAACGGACCGCAAGATTCGTAAAATCCCTTAAGTAGAAGGTTGTGATTGTCAATTAGCGGACCATTAGATTCATAAATTCTTGTAAGTAAAACGTCATGATTGTAAATCAACATGCCACAAGATTCGTAAACCACGTAAGTAGAAGGCCATGATCCTAAATCAGCATACCGTGAGACTCGTAAAATCTCATAAGTAGAAGGTCGTCAACGTAAATTAGCGGGCCGCAAGATTCATAAAATCACGTAAGTAGAAGGTCATGATTGTAAATCAGCAGACCGCGAGATTCATAAAATTCGATAAGTAGAAAGTCGTGATTGTAAATCAATGAACCGTGAGATTCATAAAATCCTGTAAGTAGAAGGTCGTGATTGTAAATAAGTGGCCCATGAGATTTTTAAAATCCCGTAAGTAAAAGGTCGTAATCGTAAATCAAAGGATCGTGAGATTAATAAAACCCCGTAAGTAGAAAGTTGTGACCGTAAATCAGTGGACCGCCAGATTCGTAAAATCCCATAAGTAGGAGGTTGCGATCATAAATCAACGGACCGCGAGATTTGTAAAATCCTGTAAGTAGAAGGTCATGATCATAAATCAGTGGACCATGAGATTCGTAAAATCCTATAACTAAAAGGTCATGATTGTAAATCAACTGAAGCTTTTCAGAAAGTTCCTTGTTTTTTTTTTTGGAAGATCGATCCATTTCAAGCCACATTTCAGAAGTATAGTGAAGAGAACTAGCTTCAGCCACACAAAGGAATTGTAACGAAGTTGATTCATCTATCCTTCTTCTTTCAAGGTCAGTTTTGAGTTCTTCCTTAACATGGCTATATACATAATCTCTAGCATCTAACTTGCTCTGAAAGGCAGAGTGGTCAGTTTTGAGTTCTTCCCGAACACGACTAGATTCGTAAAATCACGTAAGTAGAAGGTCGTGATTGTAAATTAGTGGATCGCAAGATTCAAAAAATCTCGAAAGATAAAGGTCATGATTGTAAATCAACTAAAACTTTTCAGAAAGTTTCTTGTTTTTCTGAACAGATCGATCAAATTCAAGCCAAATTTTAGACGTATGGTGAAGAGAAGTAGCTTCTGCTTCACAAAGGCAATGTAACAAAATTAATTCCACTATCCTCCTTCTTTCAGGGTTAGTTTTGAGTTCTTCCTCAACACACATATATTCATTATCTCTAGTATCTAACTTGCTCTGAAGGGCAGATAAGTCAGTTTTGAGTTCTTCCTTAACACGTGTAACACCCTTAACCTGAATCGTCACCGAATTATGGTCAAAGGCATTACCGGACAATAGGATCATTTCACAACCCATTTACGATGCAAAGTTATTCATCATCATAATACATCAAACATAACAAATAGTCCCTTTTTAAGGCGTATAAGACCTTAAACACATGCTAGGGAGGGGTAGGGACTAAACCGAAACACGTACAGAAACTTCTCAAAATTTAAAACTTTTCTAAGTTACAGGGCTTACACGCCTGTGTGGGCAGGCCGTGTTCCTTCCACGGCTAATAGACACACCCATGTGTCCTTCCCGTGGTCTATCCTGACTACACTCCTACGGCCACCAAGCACGCCCATGTGCCTTGGCCGTGGACTATCCTGACTTGGCCCCCACGGTCACAAAGCACGCCCGTGTACCCTGACCGTGGTCGACCTGCCAAAACCAACAGGGTTATCCAGCACCCCCATGCTAAGGCCGTGTACCCTTGTGCAAAATATTACTCAGCCCACGGTTACTAGGCACGCCCGTGTACCACGACCGTGTGACATTATAGGCCATTTGAAAGGCCAAAATGCCACCCAAAATGGGTCACCTACATGCAATATTTAACATTCCATTTCATGCATATATGACAACCATAAACATACCAAATAACCATTCAAACCATGAATTCAATACCAATTCTATGACAATAATCAATATATCTTTTCATACAATTTCATTTCCAAACATGTCAACTTAAACACATTCATTCTCAAATTCACTATTTCTTACTAACATTTTACCTTCACAAAGATTTCCATTCATAAGTCAATTTCTCAACTCACAATCCATACCAAAAGATGCATCATATATTCCAAAGTCATTCATGCTAAAACTAGCACATATCTAGCCACATTTCATGGCTACTTACAAATCCCAAACATGATTCAAATAACTAGCCTATACATGCCATATTTTACTATGTACATCTTTCCAAAATACCCAACATAGATCGCCGATAGTGTAACTGAGATGCTGACGATCCCCAGATCCGAGCTAACTTTACTGACACTGCAAAGCAGAGAAACAAATCGCACAGTAAGCTTTCCAAGGCTTAGTAAGTTCGACATACAATACAATTATCTCATTAAATCAAACCAATGTATATAATGAACAATCACATAGATTAATTAACTCATGTTCAAACCACCTCATCCATAGCTAAAATACTCATTCACCTATTCATAGCTTTATCAATAAACTCATTAACCACAAAGGTTCAATACATACCTTAGCTACCACATAGCTATTCAGCTTCCCAACTATTCAATGCTCGATATTACATGTCGATCATCCTCTGATATTCATTTAATTTAACCGCTCACTCAGTGCCATATTCTTGATCGAAATACATTTGTCATCGCACACTTAGTGCCTATTCTTTTAGTTGACTTATCTCGGTATCGCACACACAGTGCCAAATCAATAAGCCGAAGCTTTCATAACGTCACACACACAGTGCCATTCATTTCTGTTTCGATTTAAATTTCGCACACTTAGTGCCATTAACTAATTCTTGCACATAGCATCTCAATCTCATAATCATGTACATATTCATTCAAAATGCTAAAACATATCTTAATAACATGTACTATATCCGAACTTACCTCGGACGTCGAACTATCGATACGGTCGATTAATCGAGCACTTTATCTTTGCCTCGATCTCGATCCGAACCTCTCCTCTCTTGGTTTATACACATTCAAATTTAGTCCATTCAATCACCAAATCATTCATTTTAGTCCAAACACACATATTTAAAGCATTTTACACAATAACCCTCACATTTTCACATTTCGACACTTTAGTCCTTAATTCATTAAATCACTAAATACACATAATTTGCTTGCACCCATGCCTAGTCGAATTCTCATTATACTTATACAAGCTCACACATTTCATTTATTACACAATTTAACCCTTCAAATTTTCATTTTCTCAATTTATCCCTAATTAGCTAAATTTATCAAAAATTCAAGAACAAAGTATATTCATCTAGCTCAAATATCTCTTTTAACACCATAAACCATCACAAAGCTCAACATATCATCAATGGCATACCACACGAACATCATCAATTCACAAAATTGGAGCATGGGTTTTGTAAAGCACAAAGCAACGGTTACAAAAACGTAAAAATTATCAAAAACTGAGCTCAAACATACCTTAAATCAAGCTTAACCCTAGCTGAAATTTTCAAAGCTTTTCTTCCTTCCTTTCTTTTGTGTTTTTCGGTTAACAAAGATGAATATGTTCATCTTATTTTAACCTTTTGTTTGTATAAAAATTATATTATTAATCCATTTACAAAAATAGCCATCCATTACACATATAAAACAAATTATCATCATGGTTTTCATGTCATTTAACCCTCCACTATCTAAAAAATGGGTTATTAACAACATAAGGCCTCCTCCTTAAAAAGCCAACAACAAATAAGTATATAACAATCAGCACACAACATTTTTACACTTTATGCAATTAAGTCCTTTCTCACAATTTAACACACAGTCTATAAAATTATCACACAGAAATTTCACATAGGCTAAATCATATACTATTCACATAGAAAATATTATTAAAATATTCATACTACCTCGAATTTGTGATCTCGAAACCACTGTTCTGACTATGGTCTAAACCGAGCTGTTACAACACGCCTAGATTCGTAAAATCCCGTAAGTAGAAGGTCGCGATCGTAAATCAGCATACTGCGAGATTCTTAAAATCTCATAAGTAAAAGGTCATGATCGTAAATCAGCGGACTACAAGATTCGTAAAATCCCTTAAGTATAAGGTCGTGGTAATAAATCAATGGCCTATGAGATTTATTAAATCCCGTAAGTAGAAAATCGTGATCATTAATCAGCGGGCCGCAAGATTCGTAGAAGGTCGTAATAGCGAGCCGTGAGATTCGTGTAATCCAGTAAAAGGTCATCATCATAAATCAACTGACCGCGAGTTTCATAAAATCTCGTAAGTAGAAGGTCTTCATCGTAAATCAACATATCGTGAGATTCGTAAAATCCCGAAAGTAAAAGGTCGTGATTGTAAATCAACTGAAACTTTTTAGAAAGTTCCTTGTTTATTTTAGCAGATCGATCCATTCCAAACCTCATTCCAGACGTATGGTTAAGAGAACTAGCTTCAGCCACACAAAGGAATTTTAACAAAATTGATTCCTTTATCCTCTTTCTTTCAAGGTCATCTTTGAGTTCTTCTACAACACGCATATATTCAGCATCTCTAGCATCTAGCTTCCTTTGAAAGGCAGAGAGGTTAGTTTGGAGTTCTTCCTCAAGACGCCTAGATTTGTAAAACCAAATAAGTAGAAGGTTGTGATCGTAAATTTACGGGGTAATATCCCATAAGTTAAAGTTCGTGATCGTAAATCAACAGACCGCTAGATTCATAAAATCCTGTAAGTAGAAAGTCGTGATTGTAAATCAACGGATCGCACAATTCGTAAAGTCTCGTAAGTAAAAGGTCGTGATTGTAAATCAACTAAAGCTTTTTAGAAAGTTTCTTATTTTTCTAAGAAGATTGTTCCATTTCCAGTCTCATTTCAGACGTATGATGAAGAGAACTAGTTTCAGTCTCACAAAGGTAATACTACAAAATTGATTTCTCTATCCTCCTTCTTTCCAAGTCAATTTTGAGTTCTTCCTTAACAAGCCTATACTCATCATCTTTAGAATCTAACTTGCTCTGAAGGGAAGAGAGGTCCGATTTGAGTTTTTCTTTAACACGCTTAAATTAGAAAAATCACGTAAGTATAAGGTCGTGAGCGTAAATTAGCGGATCATGAGATTCGTAAAATCCCATAAGTAAAAGGTCGTGATTATAAATCAACTGAAGCTCTTAAGAACGTTCATTGTTTTTCAAAGTATATTGATCCATTTCAATCCTGATTTAAGACGTATGATGAAGAGAACTAACTAACTTCAGCCTCACAAAGGCAATGTAACAAATTTAATTCCTCTATCCTCCTTTTAAGGTTTGTTTTGAGTTCTTCCTCAACACACCTATATTAATCATCTCTAGAATCAAACTTGCTCTGAAGGGAGAGGTCAATTTTTAGTTCTTCTTTAACACGGCTAGATTTGTAAAATTACGTCAGTAGAAGGTCGTGATCATAAATCAACGAACCTTGAGATTCATAAAATTCCGTAAGTAGAAGGTCATGATCGTAAATCAGAGGACTATGAAATTCGTAAAATCCCATAAGTAGAAGGTCATGATCGTAAATCAGCGGACCACGAGATTCATAAAATTTCTTAAGTAGAAGGTCGTGATCGTAAATCAGTGTACCGCAAGATTAGTAAAATCTCGTAAGTAGAAGGTTGTGGTCATAAATTAGCGAACCACGAGATTCATAAAATCTCAAAAGTAGAAGGTCGTGATCATAAATCAGCAGACTGCGAGATTTGTAAAATCCCATAAGTTGAAGGTAATCATCATAAATCAGCAGACTTCGAGATTCATAATAACCCATAAGTAAAAGGTCGTGATTGTAAATCAACTGAAGCTTTTCAGAAAGTTCCTTGTTTTTCTGAGCAAATCAATCCATTTCAAGCCTCATTTCAGACGTATGGTGAAGAGAACTAGCTTCAAACTCACAAAGGCAAGGTAACAAATTTGATTCCTCTAATATCATTCTTTCAAGGTAAGTTTTGAGTCCTTCCTCAATAAGCCTATATTAATCATCTCTAGCATCTAACTTGCTCTGAAGGGAAGAGAGGTCAGTTTTTAGTTCTTCTTCAACATGCCTAGATTTGTAAAATTACGTCACTAGAAGGTTGTGATCAGTAAATTAGCGGACCACGAGATTTGTAAAATCTCATAAGTAAAAGGTCGTGATCGTAAATCAACAGACCACAAGATTTGTAAAATTCCTTAAGTAAAAGGTCATGATCGTAAACTAGTGGACCGCGAGATTCGTAAAATCCATTAAGTAGAAGGTCGTGATCGTAAATCAGTGGATCGTGAGATTTGTAAAATCCCGTAAGTAGAAGGTCGTGATCGTAAATTAGCAAACCTCGAGATTCGAAAATCTTGTAAGTAAAAGGTTGTGATTGTAAATCAACTGAAGCTCTTCAGAATATTCTTTGTTTTTCTAAGAAGATCAATCTATTCCAAGCTTCATTTCAGAAGTATGGTGAAGAGAACTAGCTTTAGCCACACAAAGGAATTGTAAAAAAATTGATTCATCTATTCTTCTTCTTTCAAGGTCAATTTTGATTTCTTCCTCAACATGGCTATATGCATAATCTCTAACATCTAACTTGCTCTGAAGGGCAAAGTGGTCAGTTTTGAGTTCTTCCTGAACACGACTAGATTCGTAAAATCACGTAGTAGAAGGTCATGATCATAAATCAGCAGAATGTGAGTCGTAAAATCTCGTAAGTAGAAGGTCGTGATAGTAAATCAGCGGACCACGAGATTCGTAAAATCCCAGAAGATAAAGGTCGTGATTGTAAATCAACTGAAGCTTTTCAGAAAGTTCCTTATTTTTCTAAGAAGGTCGATCCAATTCAAGCCTCATTTCAAACGTATGGTGAAGAGAACTAACTTCTGCTTCAAAAAGGCAATGTAATAGAATTAATTCTACTATCTTTCTTCTTTTAAAGTTAGTTTTAAGTTCTTTCTCAACACGTCTATATTCATTATCCTTAGCATCTAATTTGCTCTGAAAGGCAGATATGTCAGTTTTGAGTTCTTCCTCAACACCTCTAGATTCGTAAAATCCCATAAGTAGAAGATCGCGATCCTAAATCAACAGACCTCAAGATTCATAAAATCCTTTAAGTAGAAGGTCGTGATATTAAATTAGCGGACTGCGAGATTCATAAAATCCCTTAATTATAATGTCGTAATAATAAATCAGTGGCCCACGAGATTCATAAAAGGTCGTGATCATAAAAAAGTGAGCCATGAGATTCGTATAATTTAGTAAGTAAAAAGTCATCATCGTAAATCAGTTGACTTAGAGTTTCGTAAAATATCGTAAGTAGAAGGTCATCATCGTAATCATTAGACCAAGAGATTCGTAAAATCATGTAAGTAGAAGGTCATGATCACAAATCTACAAACCAAGAGATTCGTAATATCCCGCAAGTTGAATGTCGTGACTGTCAACCAGCAGACTGTGAGATTCGTAAAATCCCGTAAGCAGAAGATTGTGATTGTAAATCAGCGGACCACACAATTTGTAAAGTCCCGTAAGTAAAAGGTCGTGATTGTAAATCTACTAAAGCTTTTTAGAAAGTTTCTTGTTTTTCTAAGAAGATCAATCCATTTCGAGCCTCATTTCAGACGTATGGTGAAGAGAACTAGCTTCAGCCTCACAAAGGCAATGCTACAAAATTGATTTATCTATCCTCCTTCTTTCAAGGTCAATTTTGAGTTCTTCCTCAACATGCCTATATTAACAATCTCTAGCAACTAACATGCTCTGAAGGGCAGAGAGGTCAATTTTGAGTTCTTCCTCAACACGCTTATATTAAAAAAATCACATAAGTAGAAGGTCGTGATCGTAAATCAACGGACTGTGAGATTCCTAAAATCCCATAAGTAAAAAGTTGTAATTGTAAATCAACTGAAGCTCTTAAGAAAGTTCCTCGTTTTACTAAATAGATCGATCCATTTCAAGCCTCATTTCAGATGTATGGTGAAAATACCTCAATGTAACAAATTTAACCTCTATCCTCATTTTTCAAGGTTAGTTGTGAATTCTTCCCCAACATGCCTATGTTAACCATCTATAGCATCTAACTTGCTTTAAAGGCTAAAGAGATCAATTTTTAGTTCTTCTTCAACACGCCTAGATTTGTAAAATCCCATAAGTAGAAGGTCATGATTGTAAATTAGCGGACTGCAAGATTCGTAAAATTTCATAAGTAGAAGGTCGTGATTGTGAATCAGTGGACTACGAGATTCGTAAAATTGATTAAGTAGAAGGTTGTGATCGCAAATTAGTTCACCACAAGATTTGCAAAATCCAATAAGTAGAAGGTTGTAATCGTAAATCAGCAAACACGAGATTCTTAAAATCCTTTAAATAGATGGCCGTGATCGTAAATCAGCGAATCACAAGATTTGTAAAATCCCATAAGTAGAAGGTCTTCATCGTAAATCAGTAACCTCGAGATTCGTAATAACCCGTAAGTAAAAGGTTGTGATTGTAAATCAACTGAAGCTTTTAAGAAAGTTCCTTATTTTTCTGAGCAAATCGATCCATTTCAAGCCTCATTTTAGATGCATGGTGAAGAGAACTAGCTTCAGCCTCACAAAGGCAATGTAACAAATTTGATTCCTCTATCTTCATTCTTTCAAGCTTAGTTTTGAGTTATTCCTCAACACGCCTATATTAATCATCTTTAGCATCTAACTTGCTTTGAAGGGCAGAGATCTCAGTTTTTAGTTCTTCTTCAACACGCCTAGATTCGTAAAATCACGTCAGTAGAAGGTTGTGATCGTAAATTAGCGGACTGTGAGATTCATAAAATCTCGTAAGTAGAACATCATGATTGTAAATTAGTGGACTACGAGATTCGTAAAATCCCATAAGCAGAAGGCCGTGATCATAAATCAACGGACCATGAGATTCATAAAATACGGTAAGTAGAATGTCGTGATCGTAAATTAGCAGACCTCGAGATTCATAAAATCCCGTAAGTAATATGTCGTGATTGTAAATCAACGAAGCTCTTAAGAAAGTTCCTTATTTTTCTAAGCAGATCGATCCATTTCAATCTTCATTTCAGGCATATGGTGAAGAGAACTAGCTTCAGCCTCACAAAGGCAATGTAACAAATTTAATTCCTCTATCCTCCTTCTTTTAAGGTCAGTTTTGAGTTCTTCCTCAACACGCTTATGTTAATCATCTATAGCATCTAACTTGCTCTGAAGGAATGAGAGGTCAATTTTTAGTTTTTCTTCAAAATGCCTAAATTCGTAAAATTACGCCAGTAGAAGGTCGTGATTGTAAATCAGTGGACCACGAGATTCGTAAAATCCTATAAGTAGAATTTCATGATCGTAAATCAGTGAACCACGAGATTTGTAAAATTCCTTAAGTAGATGGTCATGATCATAAACCAGCGGATCACGAGATTCGTAAAATCCCGTAAGTATAAAGTTGTGATTATAAATAAGTAGACCACAAGATTCATAAAATTCAGTCAGTAGAAGGTTATGATTGTCAATCAGCGGACCGCGAGATTTGTAAAATCCTGTAAGTAGAAGGTCGTCATCGTAAATCAACATACTTCGAGATTCGTAAAATCTCGTAAGTAAAAGGTCGTGATAGTAAATCAACTAAAGCTTTTCAGAAAGTTTCTTATTTTTTTGAGTAGATCGATCCATTTCAAACCTCGTTTCAAACATTTGGTGAAGAGAACTAGGTTGAGCCTCATAAAGGCAATGTAAATAATTTGATTCCTCTAGCCTCCTTCTTTCAAGTTCAGTTTTGAGTTCTTCCTCAACACGCTTATATTAATCATCTCTAGCATCTAACTTGCTTTGAAGGGCAGAGAGGTTAGTTTTTATTTCTTTTTTAACACGCCTATATTCGTAAAATCAAGTAATAGAAGGTCGTGATCATGAATCAATGGACCGCGAGATTCGTAAAATCCTATAAGTAGAAAGTCATGATCGTAAATCAGTGGATTGCGAGATTCATAAAATCCCGTAAGTAGAAGGTCGTGATCGCAAATCAGCAAACCATGAGATTCGTAAAATCCCGTAAGTAGAAAGTTGTGATATTAAATTAGTGGACCACCAGATCCATAAAATCCCGTAAATAGATGGTTGTGATCATAAATCAACGGATCGCAAGATTCGTAAAATCCCGTAAGTAGAAGGTCGTCATCGTAAATCAGTAGATATTGAGATTCGTAAAATCCTGTAAGTAATAGGTCGTGATTGTAAATCAACTGAAGCTTTTCAGAAAGTTCCTTGTTTTTTTGAGTAGATCAATCCATTTCAAGCCTCATTTACGATGTGGTGAAGAGAACTAGTTTCTTCCTCACAAAGACAATATAACAAAATTAAATCCACTATCCATATTTTTTCGAGGTTAGTTTGGAGTTCTTCCTAAACACGTATAGATTCATCATTTCTAGCATCTAACTTTCTCTGAAGGGCAGAGGGGTCAATTTTAAGTTCTTCCTCAACACGCTTAGATTCGAAAAATAACGTAAGTAGAAGGCCGTGATCGTAAATTAGCGGACCATGAGATTCGTAAAATCCTGTAAGTAGAAGATTGTCATTGTAAATCAACGGACTGCAACATTCGTAAAATAGCGTAAGTAAAATGTCGAGATTGTAAATCAACTGAAGCATTTTAGAAAGTTGCTTGTATTTATGTGTAGATCGATCTATCTCAAGCCTCATTTCAGACTTATGGTGAAGAGAACTAGCTTCAGGCTTACAAAGGAATTGTAGCAAAATTGATTCCTCTATCCTTCATCTTTCAAGGTCATTTTTGAGTTCATCTTCAACACGCCTATATTCATCATCTCTAGCATCTAACTTGCTTTAAAGGGCAGAAAGGTCAGTTTTGAGTTCTTCCTCAATAAGCCTTGATTAGTAAAATCACATAGGTAGAAGGTTGTGATAAAAAATCAGTGAACCATGAGATTCGTAAAATCTTGTAAGAAGAAGGCCGTAATTGTAAATCAACGGACAGTGAGATCCATAAAATCTCGTAACTAGACAGTCGTGATCATAATTCAATGGACCACGAGATTCTTAAAATCCAATAAGTAGAAGGTCATGATCATAAATCAGTAGAGCAAGAGATTCGTAAAATCCTATAAGTAAAAGGTCTTCATCGTAAATTAGCAGACCGCGAGATTCATAAATCCTCATAAGTAGAAGATTGTCATCGTAAATTAGTGGACCGTGAGATTCGTAAAATACCAAAACTAATAGGTTGTGATAGTAAATCAATTGATGTTGTTCTAAAAGTCACATGTTTTACTAACTAGGTCGATCCATTTCAAGCCTCATTTCAGACGTATGGTCAAGAGAACTAGCTTTAGTCTCACAAAGGCAATGGTACAAAATTGATTCCTCTATCCTCCTTCTTTCATGGTTAGTTTTGAGTTCTTCCTTAACATGCATATATTCTTAATCTCTAGCATCTAACTTACTTTAAAGGGCAGACTGGTCAGTTTTGAGTTCTTCCTCAACACGCCTAGATTCGTAAAATCCCGAAATTAGAAGGTTGTGATCGTAAATAAGCGGACCACGAGATTCATAAAATCCCATAAGTAGAAGGTTGTAAATCAGTGGACAACAGGATTCGTAAAATCCCGTAAGTAGAAGGTCGTGATAGTAAATCAGCAGACTACTAGATTCGTAAAATCTTGTAAATAAAAGGTCATGATTGTAAATCAACTGAAGCTTTTCAAAGAGTTCCTTGTTTTTCTGAGCAAATCAATCCATTTCAAGCCTCATTTCAGAATTATGGTGAAGAGAACTAGCTTCTACCTCACAAAGGTAATATAACAAAATCAATTCCACTATCCTCCTTTCAAGGTCAGTTTTGAGTTTTTCCTCAACACACCTATATTCATCATCTCTAGCATTTAACTTGTTTTGAAGGGTAGAGTGGTCAGTTTTGAGTTCATCTTCAACATGCCTAGATTCTTAAAATCATGTAAGTAGAAGGTCGTGATCGTAAATCAGCGAATTGTGAGATTCGTAAAATCTCATAAGTAAAAGGTCGTGATCGTAAATAAAAAACCGTCAGATTCGTAAAATCTTGTAAGTAAAATGTCGTGATTGTAAATGAACTGAAGCTTTTTAGAAAGTTACTTTTTTTAGCAGATTGACCCATTTCAAGCCTCATTACAGACTTATGGCGAAGAAAACTAGCTTCAGCCTCACAAAGGCAATGTAACAAAATTGATTCCCCTATCCTCCATCTTTCATAGTCAGTTTTGAATTCATCCTCAACACGCCTATATTCATCATCTCTAGCATCTAACTTGTTTTAAAGAAAAGAGGTCCATTTTAAGTTCTTCCTCAACACGTCTAGATTCGTAAAATCATGTAAGTATAATATCGTAATCATAAAGTAGCGGACTGCGAGATTCATAAAATCTCGTAAGTAGAAGGTCGTGATCATAAATCAGCAGAGTGCAAGATCCATAAAATCCCTTACGTAGAAGGTTGTGATCATAAATTAGTGGACTGACAGATTCGTAAAATCCCATAAGTAAAAGGTCGTCATCGTAAATTAGTAGACCGTGATATTCGTAAAATCTTTTAAGTAGAAGGTCGTTATCGTAAATTAGCGACCATATGATTTGTAAAGTACTGAAAGTAAAATGTCATGATTTTAAATCAACTCATGCTTTTCTGAAAGTTCCTTTTTCTGAACAGATCGATCCATTTCAAGCCTCATTTCAGTGAAGAGAACTAGCTTTAGCCTCACAAAGGTAATGTTACAAAATTGGTTCCTCTATCCCCCTTCATTCAAGGTCAGTTTTAAGTTCTTCCTCTCCACACCTATATTCATAATATCTAGCATCTAACCTGTTCTAAATGGCAGAGTGGTCAGTTTTGAGTTCATCCTCAACACACCTAGATTCATAAAATCATATAAGTTGAAGGTCGTGAACGAAAATCAATAGACATCAAGATTTGTAAAATCCTATTAGTAGAAGGTCGTGATCGTAAATCAGCGGACCGGGAGATTCATAAAATCTTGTAAATAAAAGGTCGTCATCGCCAATCAATAAGCGTGGGATTCATAAAATCTCATTAGTAGAAGGTCATCATTGTAAATCAGCAGACCTCTATCGTCCTTTCAAGCTTTAGCATCACAAAGGCAATAGAACAAAATTGATACCTCTATCCTATTTTCAAGCTTAGTTTTTAGTTTTTCCTCGACACGCCTATATTCATCATCTCTAGCATCTAACTTGCTCTGTAAGACAATGAGGTCAATTTTGAGTTATTCCTCAACACACCTAGATTAGTAAAACCACGCAAGTAGAAGGTCGTGATCGTAAGTCAGTAAACCGCAAGATTCGTAAAACCTCATAAGTTGAAGGTTATGATCGTAAATTAACGAACTGTGATATTCTTAAAATCCAGAAAGTAAAAGGTCGTGATTGTAAAGAAACTGAAACTTTTAAGAAAGTTTTGTATTTTTCTGAGCAAATTGATCCATTTGAAGCCTCATTTCTGATGTATGATAATGTGAACTAACTCCAGCATAACAAAGGCAATGTAACAAAATTGATTCCTCAATCCTCCTTCTTTCAAAGTCAGTTTTGAGTTCTTCCTCAACACACCTATATTCATCATCTCTACCTTATAATTTGCTCTAAAGGGTAGAGAGGTCAGTTTTGAGTCCTTCCTCAACACGTCTAGATTCGTAAAATCACATAAGTAGAAGGTCGTGATCGTAAATTAGTGGACCACGAGATTCTTAAAAACTCGTAAGTAAAAGGTCGTAATCGTAAATGAATGGACTGTGAGATTCTTAAAATCATGTAAGTAGAAAGTCGTGATTATAAATTAGTGGACAGGAGATTCATAGAATCCCATAAATAGTAGGTCGTGATCATAAATTAGCGGACCGTGATATTTGTAAAATCTCGTAAGTAAAAGGACATGATCAACTAAAGCTTTTTAGAAAATTCAATATTTTTCTTAGCAGATCGATCCATTTCAAGCCTCATTTTAGATGTATGGTGAAGAGAACTAGCTTCAGTCTCACAAAGGTAATGTATCAAAATTGATTCCTCTATCCTCATTCTTTCAAGGTTTGTTTTGAGTTATTCCTCAACACTCTTAGAATCGTAAAGTAACGTAAGTAGAAGTTCATGATCTAAATCAACAAACCACTCGGTTCATAAAATCTTGTAATTAGAAGGTCATTATTGTAAATCAGCGGAACACGAAATTCGTAAAATCATGTAACTAGAAGGTTGTGATCGTAAATCAGTGGACCGCGATATTCGTAAAATCCAAAAAGTAAAGTAAAAGGTCATAATCGTAAGTTAATAGATCGTAAGATTTATAAAGTCCCGTAAATAAAAGGTCGTCATCGTAAATGAGCTGACTATGAGATTTATAAAATCTCGTAAGTAAAAGGTCATTATCGTAAATCAGTGGACTGTGCGATTCGTAAAATCAACTATAGCTTTTCAGAAAGTTTATTGTTTTTCAGAGTAGATCGATCCATTTCAAGCTTTATTTCAGACATGTGGTGATGAGAATTAGCTTCAGCTTCACAAAGGTAATGTAATAAAATTGATTCTTCTATCCTCCTTTCCAGGTTAATTTTGAGTTCTTCCTCAACACACTTATATTAATCATCTTTAACATCTAACTTGCTGATAGGTTAGTTTTGAGTTCTTCTTTAACACGCCTAGATTCGTAAAATCACGTAAGTAGAATGTCGTGATTTTAAATCAGCGGACCACAAGTTTCTTAAAAACTCGTAGGTAGAAGGTCATGATCGTAAATTAGCAGATCGAAAGATTCATAAAAACCTGTTAGTAGAAGGTCATTATTATAAATCAACGGATTGCGAGATCTATAAATCAACGAACCATGAGATTTGTAAAATCTCATAAGAAGAAAATTGTCATCGTGAATCAGCAGACCGTGATATTCATAAAATCCCGTAAGTAAAAGGTCATCATCGAAAATCAGTAGACTACTAGATTCGTAAAATCTCTTAAGTATAAGGTCGTGACCGTAAATCAGTGGACTATGATGTTCATAAAATCCCATAAGTAAAAGGTCGTGTATGTAAATCAACTAAAGCTCTTAAGAAAGTTCCTTGTTTTTCTAAGTAGATTGATCTATTTCAAGCCTCATTTCAGACATATGGTAAGGAGAACTAGCTTCAGCCTAACAAAATCCCAAAAGTAAATGATCGTCATCGTAAATCAGCAAACCGAGAGATTCGTAAAATCTCATAAGTAAAAGATCATGATCGTAAATTAACGAACCGTGAGATTCGTAAAATCCAGAAAGTAAAAGGTCATGATTGTAAATAAATTGAAACTTTTTAAAAAGTTCCTTATTTTTCTGAACAAATCAATCAATTTGAAGCCTCATTTCAGATGTGTGAAGATGAGAACTAGCTTCAGCCTCACAAAGGCAATGTAACAATAATCATTCCTCTATCCTCATTCTTTCAATGTCAGTTTCGAGTTCTTCCTCAACACGCCTATATTCATCATCTATAGGTTCTAACTTGCTCTGAAGGGTACAGAGGTTAGTTTTGAGTTCTTCCTCAACACGTATAGATTCGTAAAATCACGTAAGTAGAAGGTCGTGATTCGTAAATTAACAGGCCACAAGATTCTTAAAAACACGTAAGTAGAAGGTCGTGATTGTAAATTAGTGGACCGTGATATTCATAAAATCCTGTTAGTAAAAGGTCTTTATCGTAAATCAGTGGACCATTAGATTCATAAAATCGCATAAGTAAAATGTCATCATCATAAATTGGCAGATCATGAGATTTTAATTTCACGTAAGTAATAAGTCGTGATTGTAAATCAACTTAAGCGTTTTAGAAATTTCCTTATTTTTCTGAGTAGATCGATATATTTTAAGCCTCTTTTCAGACGTATGGTGAAAAGAACTAGCTTCAGCTTCATAAAGGCAACGTAACAAAATTTATTCCTCTATCCTCCTTTAAAGGTTAGTTTTGAGTTCTTCCTCCAAATATTTATATTCATCATCTCTAGCATCTAACTTGCTCTAAAGGGAAAAGAAGTCATTTTTAAGTTTTTCCTCAACACGCCTAGATTCGTAAAATCATGTAAGTAAAAGGTCATGATCGTAAATCAGCAGATCGCGAGATTTGTAATATCCTGTAAATAGGAGGTCGTGATCGTAAATTAGTAGACCGTGAGATTCGTAAGATCTTGTAAAAAGAAGGTCTTGATCGTAAATCAGCAGACCACGAGATTCGTACATCCACATAAGTAAAAGGTCGTGATCATAAATTAACATCTCATGAGATTTGTAGAATCCCGTAAGTAAAAGGTTATTATCGTAAATCAGCGGACTGTGAGATTCATAAAATCCTGTAAGTAAAAGGTCGTTATTGTAAATCAGTAGACACGAGATTTGTAAAATCTCGTAAGTAGAAGGTCATCATTGAAAATCAGCGGAAGTAAAAGGTCATGATTGTAATTCAAATGAAGTTTTTCAGAAAATTCCTTGTTTTTCTGAGCAGATCGATCCTTTTTAAGCCTCATTTCAGACGTATGGTGAAGAGAACTAGCCTCAGCCTCACAAAGAAACTATAACATAACCGATACATCTATCCTCATTTCAAGGTCAGTTTTGATTTCTTTCTCAACACACCTACATTCATCATCTCTAGCATTAAACTTGCTCTGAAGGGAAAAGAGGTCAGTTTAAGTTCTTCCTCAACATGTCTAGATTCATAAAATCACGTAATCAGAAGATTGTGATTATAAATTAGCGGACCGCGAGATTCGTAAATTCTTGTAATTAGAAGGTCATTATTTTAAATTAGCGGATCGCGAGATTCATAAAATCCTATAAGTAGAAGGTTGTGATCGTAAATCACATAAATAGAAGGTCGTGATCAGAAATCAGCGAACCGTGAGATTCATAAAATCCCGTAAGTAAAAGGTTCTTATCGTCAATCAGTAGACCACGAGATTCGTAAAATCTCGTAAGTAGAAGGTCATCATTAAAAATCAACGGACCATGAAATTCATATAGTCCCGGAAGTAAAAGTTTGTGATCATAAATCGACTGAAGTTTTTCAGAAAGTTCCTTATTTTTCTAAGTAGTTCGATCCATTCCAAGCCTCATTTTATATGTATGGTGTTAAGAACTAGTTTCATACTCACAAAGGCAATATAACAAAATTGATATACCTCTATCCTCCTTTCAAGGTTAGTTTGAGTTCTTCCTCAACACGCTTATATTCATCATCTCTAGCAATTAGCTTCCTCTAAAGGGAAAGAGGTCAGTTTTGGGTTATTCCTCAACACGCCTAGATTTGTAAAAGCACGTAAGTAGAAGGTTGTGATCGTAAATAAGTAGACTGCAAGATTCATAAAATTCTGTAGGTAGAAGGTAATGATCGTAAATCAGAAGACCGCGAGATTTGTAAAATCCCGTTAGTAGAAGATCATGATCTTAAAATTAGCAAATCCCGAGATTCGTAAAATCTCGTAAGTAGAAGGTCGTGATCATAAATTAGCAGACCGTGAGATTCGTAAAATCCAGAAAGTAAAAGGTCATGATTATAAAAAATTAAAACTTTTAAGAAAGTTCCTTGTTTTTCTGAGCAGATCGATCCATTATAAACCTCATTTCAGATGTATGGTGTTGAGAACTAGCTCTAGCCTCACAAAGACAATGTAACAAAATTGATTCCCCTATCCTCCTTCTTTCAAGGTCAATTTTGAGTTCTTCCTCAACACGCCTATATTCATCATCTCTAGCTTCTAACTTGCTCTGAAGGGTAGAAAGGTCAGTTTTGAGTTATTCCTCAACATGCCTAGATTCATATAATCATGTAAGTTGAAGGTCGTGATCATAAATCAACGGAATAGAAGATTCATAAAATCCTATAAGTAGATGGCCGTGATTGTAAATCAGTGGACCAGGAGATTCATAAAATCTCATAAGTAAAAGATCGTTATTGTAAATCAACAGACCACGAGATTCGTAAAATCTCATATTTAGAAAGTTGTCATCAAAAATCAGTACACCATGAGATTCGTAAAGACCCAGAAGTAAAAGGTCATGATTGTAAATTAACTAAATTTTTTCATAAAGTTCCTTGTTTTTCTAAGCAGATCGATGCATTTCAAGCCTCATTTCAGACGTTTGGCGAAGAGAACTAGCTTCAGCATTACAAAGGCAATATAACAAAATTGATACCTCTATCCTCCTTTTAAGGTCAATTTGAGTTCTTCCTCAACACGCCAATATTCATCATCTCTAGCATCTAGCTTGCTCTGAAGGGCAAAGAGGTCAGTTTTGAGTTATTCCTTAACACGTCTAGATTCGTAAAAGCACGTAAGTAGAATGTCATGATCGTAAATCAACAGACCACGAGATTCGTAAAATCCCATAGGTAGAAGGTCATGATCGTAAATCAGTGGACCGCAAGATTTGTAAAATCCACTTAGTAGAAGATCGTCATTTTAAAATTAGCAAATCATGAGATTCATAAAATCTCATAAGTAGAATGTCGTGATCATAAATCAGCAGACCGCGAGATTCATAAAATCCAGAAAGTAAAAGGTCATGATTATAAGAAAAAACTAAAACTTTTAAGAAAGTTCCTTGTTTTTCTGAGTAGATTGATCCATTTGAAGCCTCATTTCAAATGTATGGTGTTGAAAACTAGCTCCAACCTCACAAAGAAAATGTAACAAAATTGATTCCTCTATCCTCCATCTTTCAAGGTTAATTTTGAGTTCTTCCTCAGCACGCCTATATTCATCATTTCTAGCTTTTAACTTGCTCTAAAGGGTAGAAAGGTCAATTTTGAGTTATTCCTCAACATGCCTAGATTCGTAAAATCAAGTAAGTTGAAGGTCGTGATCGTAAATCAACAGAACAGAAGATTCATAAAATTCTATAAGTTGACGGTCGTGATCGTAAATCAGTGGACCAGGAGATTCGTGAAATCCCGTAAGTAAAAGGTCGTTATCGTAAATCAACAGGCCACGAGATTCGTAAAATCTCATATTTAGAAGGCTGTCATAAAAATCAGCAGACCATGAGATTCGTAAAAACCCAGAAGTAAAAGGTCATGATTGTAAATCAACTGAAGTTTTTCAGAAAGTTCCTTTTTTTTTTTTTTCACAGATCAATGCATTCCAAGCCTCATTTTAAACATTAGGTGAAGGGAATTAGCTTCAGCCTTACAAAGGCAATATAAAAAAACTGATACCTCTATCCTTCTTTCAAGTTCAGTTTGAGTTCTTCCTCAATACGTCTATATTCATCATCTCTAGCATCTAGCTTGCTCTGAAGGGAAAAGAGGTTAGTTTTGAGTTATTCCTCAACACGCCTAAATTTGTAAAAGCACGTAAGTAGAAGGTCGTGATCGTAAATAAGCAGACCGTAAGATTCATAAAATCCCTTAGGTAGAAGGTCATGATTGTAAATCAACAGGGCGCGAGATTTGTAAAATCCCATTAGTAGAATATTGTGATATTAAAATTAGCAAATCACGAGATTCGTAAAATCTCGTAAGTAGAATGTCATGATCGTAAATCAGCAGACCGTGAGATTCGTAAAATCCAAAAAGTAAAAGGTAATGATTGTAAATCAATTGAAACTTTTAAGAAATTTCATTATTTTTTTGAGCAGATCGATCTATTACAAACCTCATTTCAGATGTATGGTGTTGAGAACTAGCTTCAGCCTCACAAAGGAAATCTAACAAAATTGATTCCTCTATCCTCCTTATTTCAAGGTCACTTTTGAGTTCTTCCTAAACACACATATATTCATCATCTCTAGCTTCTAACTTACTTTGAAAGGTAGAAAGGCCAGTTTTGAGTTATTCCTCTACATGCCTAGTTTCGTAAAATCACGTAAGTAGAAGGTCGTGATCGTAAATCAATGGACCACAAGATTCGAAAAATCCTATTTGTAGAAGGTCATGATAGTAAATCAGTGAATCGTGGGGTCCGTAAAATCTTGTAAGTAATAGGTCATTATCGTAAATCAGCAGACCATGAGATTTGTAAAATCTCGTAAGTAGAAGGTCGTCGTAGAAAATCAATGGACCGTGAGATTCGTAATGTCCTAGAGGTAAAAGGTTGTGATTGTAAATCAATTGAAGTTTTTCAGAAAGTTCCTTGTTCTTCTGAACAGGTCGATCCATTTCAAGCTTCATTTCAGATGAAAGGTGAAGAGAACTAGCTTCAGCCTCACAAAGGCAATATAAAAAAAATTGATACCTCTATCCTCCTTTCAAGGTCAGTTTTGAGTTCTTCCTCAGCACACCAATATTCATCGTCTCTAGCATCTATCTTGCTCTAAAGGGAAAAGATATCAGTTTTGAGTTATTTCTCAACACATCTAGATTTGTAAAATCACGTAAGTAAAAGGTCGTAATCGTAAATCAGCGGACCGTGAGATTCGTAAAATCCCGTAGGTAGAAGGTGTGATGGTAAATCAACAGACCGTGAGATTTGTAAAATCTCATAAGTAGAAGGTCATGATTGTAAATCAGTAGACTGTAAGATTCATAAAATCCAGAAAGTAAAAGGTCGTGACTGTAAATCAACTAAAACTTTTAAAAAAAAATTCCTTATTTTTCTGAGCAGATCATTCAATCTGAAGCCTCATTTAAAATGTGTGATGATGAGAACTAGCTTGAGCCTCACAGAGGTAATATAACAAAATTGATTCCTCTATCCTCCTTCTTTCAAGGTCAGTTTTGAGTTATTCCTTAACACGTCTAGATTCGTAAAATCACGTAAGTAGAAGGCCGTGATTGTAAATCAATGGACCATGATATTCATAAAGTCCCGTTAATAGAAGGTCATTATCAAAATCAGCAAATCATGAGATTCGTAAAATCCCATAAGTAAAAGGTCCTCATCATAAATTGGTGGACCGTAAGATTTATATAATCCTGTAAGTAAAAAGTCATGATTGTAAATCAGCTGAATCTTTTCAGAAAGTTCCTTGTTTGTCTGAGCAGATCGATATATTTTAAGTCTCATTTCAGACGTATGGTAAAGAGAACTAGCTTCAACTTCACAAAGGCAATATAAAAAACTTGATTCCTCTATCCTCCTTCTTTAAAGGTCAGTTTTAAGTTCTTCCTCAACATGTCTATATTCATCATCTCTAGCATCTAACTTCCTCTGAAGGGTAGAGAGGTCAATTTTGAGTTCTTCCTCAACACACCTAGATTCGTAAAATCACATAATAAGAAGGTCGTGATCTTAAATTAGTAGACCGCGAGATTCGTAATATCATGTAAATAAGAGGTCATGATCATAAATTAGTAGACTGCGAGATTTGTAAGATCTTGTTAAAGGAAGGTCTTGATCGTAAATCAGCATATCGCAAAATTTGTATATCCCCATAAATAAAAGGTCGTGATCGTAAACCAGCGTACTGTGGGATTTGTATAATCTCGTAAGTAAAAAGTCATTATCATAAATTAGTGGATCGTGAGATTCGTAAAATCTCGTATGTAAAAGGTCGTTAACGTAAATCAGCAGACCACAAGATTCGTAAAATCTAGTAAGTAAAAGGTTGTCATAGAAAAACAACGGACTGTGAGATTCATAAAGTCTCGGAAGTAAAAGGTCGTGATTGTAAATCAAATGAAGTTTTTCAGAAAGTTCCTTGTTTTTCTGAGTAGATCGCTCTTTCCAGGCCTCACTTCAGACGTATGGTGAAGAGAACTAGCTTCAGCATCACAAAGTCAATATAACAAAATTGATACCTCTATCCTCCTTTCAATGTTAGTTTTGAATTCTTCATTAACACGGCTATATTTATCATCTCTAGCATTAAACTTGTTCTGAAGGGCAGTGAAGTCAGTTTAAGTTCTTCATCAACACGCTTAGATTCGTAAAATCACATAATTAGAAGGTTGAGATCATAAATTAGCGGATCGCGAGATTCGAAAATCCCTATAAGTAGAAGGTCGTTATCTTAAATTAGCGGATCACGAGATTCATAAAATTCTGTATGTAGAGGGTTGTGATCGTAAATCAACATACTATAAGATTCGTAAATCCAATAAATAAAAGGTCATGATCGTAAATCAGTGTATCGTGAGATTAATAAAATCCTGTAAGTAAAAAATCGTTATCATAAATCAGTAGACCACGAGATTCGTAAAATCTCATATGTAGAAAGT
Organism: Gossypium australe; assembly: GCA_005393395.2. Lineage (NCBI taxonomy): Eukaryota > Viridiplantae > Streptophyta > Magnoliopsida > Malvales > Malvaceae > Gossypium > Gossypium australe. The sequence continues at coordinate 25,186,326 of CM016616.1, read as the reverse complement.
CATCATTGAAAATCAACAGACCGTGAAATTTATAAAGTCCCGGAAGTAAAAATCGTGATTGTAAATCAATTGAATTTTTTCAGAAAGTTCCTTATTTTTCTGAGTAGATCGATCCATTTCAAGCCTCATTTCAGACGTATGGTGTAGAGAACTAGCTTCAACCTCACAAAGGCAATATAACAAAATTGATACCGCTATCCTCCTTTCAAGATCAGTTTGAGTTCTTCCTCGACACGCCTATATTCATCATCTCTAGCATCTAACTTGCTTTGAAGGGCAAAGTGGTCAATTTTGAGTTATTCCTCAACACACCTAGATTCGTAAAATCACGTAAGTAGAAGATCGTGATTGTAATTTAGCAAACCGTGAGATTCGCAAAATCCCGTAAGTAAAAGGTCATTATCATAAATATCAGACCACGAGATCTGTAAAATCTCGTAAGTTGAAGGTCATCATTGAAAATCAACAGACTGTGAGATTCGTAAAGTCCTGGATGTAAAAAGTTGTGATTGTAAATCAACTAAAGTTTTTCAGAAAGTTCCTTGTTTTTCTGAGGAAATCGATTTATTTCAAGCCTCATTTCAGGCACATGGTGAACAGAACTAACTTTAGCCTTCCTAAGGCAATATAACAAAATTGATACATCTATTCTCCTTTCAAGGTTAGTTCTTCCTCAACACGCTTATATTCATCATCTCTGGCATCTAATTTTCTTTGAAAGGCAAAAAGGTCAGTTTTGAGTTATTCCTCAACACACCTAGATTCATAAAATCACGTAACTAGAAGGTCGTGATCATAAATTAGTGGACTACAAGATTTATAAAATCCCATAAGTAGAAGGTCGTGGTTGTAAATTAGCGGACCGCGAGATTCGTAAAATCTGGTAAGTAAAAGATCATGATCTTAAATCAGCAGACTGTGAGACTCGCAAAATCTCGTAAGTAAATGATCGTCATCGTAAACCAGCAATCCACGAGATTCATAAAATCCAGAAAGTAAAAGGTCATGATTGTAAATAAACTAAAACTTTTAAGAAAGTTCATTGTTTTTTTTTTGAGTAGATATATCCATTTGAAGCTTCATTTCAAATGTATGGTGATTAGAACTGGCTCCAGCTCACAAAGGCAATGTAACAAAATTGATTCCTCTGTCCTCCTTCTTTAAAGTTAGAAGCTAGAGATGATTAATATAGGCATGTTGAGGAAGAACTCGAAATGATTAATATAGGCATGTTGAGGAAGAACTCAAAACTAACTTTCTCTGAAGGGTAGAGAGGTCAGTTTTGAGTTCTTCCTCAACACGTCTAGATTCGTGAAATCACGTAAGTAGAAGGTCGTGATCGTAAATCAGCAGACTGCGAGATTCTTAAAAACCCATAAGTAGAAGGTTGTGGTCGTAAATCAGCAGTCCATGAGATTCTTAAAAAGTCATAATAGAAGGTTGTGATCATAAATCAGCAGACCATGAGATTCATAAAATCCTGTAAGTAAAAGGTCGTCATCATAAATTAGTAGACTGTGAGATTTCTAAAACCCCGTAAGTAAAAAGTAGAGATAGTAAATCAACTAAAGCTTTTCAAAAAGTTCCTTGATTTTCTGAACAAATCGATCCATTTTAAGCCTTATTTCAAACGTATGGTGCAGAGAACTAGCTTCAGCTTCACAAAGGCAATGTAACAAAATAGATTTCTCTATCCTTTTTCTTTAAAGGTAGTGTTGAGTTCTTCCTCAACACATCTATATTCATTATCTCTAGCATCTAACTTGCTCTGAAGGGCAGAGAGGTCAGTTTTGAGTTCTTCCTCAACATGCCTAGATTCGTAAAATTATGTAAGTAAAAGGTCGTGATCGCAATTCAGTGAACTGCGAGATTCGTAAGGTCTCGTAAATAGGTGGTCGTGATCGTAAATTAGTGGACCGTGAGATTCTTAAAATCTCGTATGTAGAAGATCGTGTTCGTAAATTAGTGGACCGTGAGATTTGTAAAATCTCATAAGTAAAAGGTCATGATCGTAAATCAGTGAATTGCGAGATTCGTAAAATCCTCTAAGTAAAAGGTCATCATCGTAAATCAATAGACCATGAGATTCGTCAAATCTTATAAGTAGAAAGTCGTCATTATAAATTAGCAGACCATGAAATTCGTAAAATCCTAAAAGCAAAAGGTCGTGATTGTAAATCAACTGAACCTTTTCAGAAAGTTCATTGTTTTTTTCAGTAGATCAATCCATTTCAAGCCTTATTTTAAATGTATGGTGAAGAGAACTAGCTTTAGTCTCACAAAGGCAATGTATGAAAATTGATTCCTCTATCCTCCTTTCAAGGTCAGTTTTGAAGTCTTCCTCAAAACGCCTATATTCATCATCTCTAGCATCTAATTTGCTCTAAAGGACATAGAGGTCAATTTTGAGTTCTTCCTAAACACGCCTAGATTCGTAAAATCACCTAACTAGAAGGTCATGAACATAAATTAGAGGACTGTGAGATTCGTAAAATCCCACAAGTAGAAGGTCTTGAACATAAATTAGCGGACCGCAAGATTTGTAAAAGCCCATAAGTAGGAGGTCATGATCATAAATCAACGGACCGTGAGATTCATAAAATCCCGTAAGTAGAAGATCATGATCGTAAATCAACGGATCGTGAGATTTGTAAAATCCCATAAGTAGAAGATCCTAACATAAATCAGTGGACCGTGAGATTCGTAAAATCTCATAAGTAAAAGGTCTTGATTGTAAATTAGCGAATCATGAGATTCATAAAATTTCGTAAGTAAAAGGTCGTTATCATAAATCAGCGGACCATGAGATTCGTAAAATCCCATAAGTAAAAGGTTGTCATCGTAAATAAGTAAACCGTGAGAGTCGTAAAATCCTGTAAGTAGGTTGTAATCGTAAATCAGCGAGCTATGAGATTCGTCAAGTCTCGTCAGTAAAAGGTCGTGATCGTAAATCAGCGAATCACGAGATTCGTAAAATCCCGAAAGTAGAAGCTTGTGATCGTAAATCGGTGGACTGTGAGATCCGTAAAATCTTTTAAAGAGAAGGTTGTGATCGTAAATCAACGGACTCTAAGATTCGTAAAATCTTGTAAGTTGAAGGTTCTGATTGTAAATAAATGGCCCATGAGATTCGTAAAATCCCGTATGTAAAATGTCATGATCTTAAATTAGCGGACCGCGAGATTCATAAAATCCTATAAGTAAAAGGTCGTGATTTTAATTCAATTGAAGCTCTTTAGAAAGTTCCTTGTTTTTCTAAGTAGATCGATCCATTTCAAACCTCATTTTAGACATTAATATTAACTTATTTTCATTTTAGTCCTTAAGTTCAAAACTAACAAAAATTCTTTTACAAAATAGTCCTCATTAACAACCAAGCTTGTAAATATTTCATTTAACCTCTTAAACACCTAAAATTTATTAATGGAAAGTCCCTAAACCATTAACAGTTTTACAAAATAATCCTTAGGTTAGCTAGATTAAGCTACAACGATCTCAAAAACATAAAATTTACTAAAAACGAACTTGAATAACACTACATGCATAGGAAATAAGTTGATCGAATGTTCCAAGCTATCTTCAATGGAGTTTTCCATTTGGAAATAAGAGAAAATGAAGATGATAGTGGGTTTTTCCCTATTTTCATGTTTTATTAACTTTTAATTTTAATCCATTATAATATTTTTCAAATAATTTAAGTAGAAATAGAGCATTAACCATCCAAGTCATTACCTTATGGTCTAATTATCATATAAGTCCTTCCACATTCATTAAATAAGCCATTTAATTATTAAAATTAAATATCGATTAAGTTTTACATCTTTTACTTTTTAGTCCTTTTTCCTTAATTAATCAATCAATCACCAAAATTACTGGACCAGAACTTAATCTAACTTTACAATAAACCCATAAATATTATAAAATAATATTTACTGACTCGATCATCAGAAATCAAGATTCCGAAATCACCATTTTCGGTACCACAGAAAAACGAAATGTTACAAAAGGCCTGCAAATTCAGGATCAGAAATGAAAGAGATAATCTTTTGAAAACACACCTGTTGCTATTGTTTGATGATTCTGTTGTTGCTTTCTTTTGATTCTCCATTTTCTAAAAGTATTTTATGCTCCTTTTAAAGGTCACGAGTTCTTTATCCTTCTTCACGAGTTCAGTCCACGCTCACTGTAACGCGCTAAAGTTCTAATTTTTGGTTTGTTAAATTTTGTCATTAATTGGTATTTGCTTCAGTGGTTAAACATTTGTTTACCCTAGGTCTTGAGTTCGAATCCTTGCATGGGTGAAACTGAATTTGTTTTTTTTTTTTGTGCGTGTGTTGGCCTTAAGTGTGCTGTCTAAGTTAGGGGTGGTAAAATTGTGTTTAAACTCTTGCAAAAAAAAAAAAATGATAGGTTGCCAGGAAGTTATTTGGTTCGGAGTTGGTTTTATTTTAAAATGCTAGTAATATATTATCTTTTAAAGATTTTATTTTATTATTTTTGTTTTATTTTAATCTTTTCCTTAGAAACCTACCCACTTTATTCACCTTTTTTTTTTCTTTCTTTGCTGTTTGTTCCAATCATTCTTTTTGCTATTTTGCATGTTGTTCCCTAGCAAAGATTTAAGTTCTGTCTTGGTTCTTGTTATACCGATTGTCAATTCGATTCTGCTTGTAACTCCATTCTTTTCCAATTCCATTTCGTTGTTCTATTTTGGTAAGTACTAGGGGTTGGTAAAGATTTTATTTTTGTGTTAGAGAATGTGGAGGTCGGGGTTTCTTTTTTCATCAAGAGGAAAATTTTTTTTGATTGTGTTTATTCGTTGTTAATGCCGATTAGGGGAAGAATCGTGAGACGGTTAGTGTTTATCCAACGATTTTATTGTCGTGGTTGTTGTTCTAGAGGGTAAGTGATTGAATTTGTTGTTGTTGATGTGAATTTTCTGTATAGAAGATTAAGTGTCGTGTTGGATTGTGTTTTAGCGCTTGGAATTTTATGAAAATCTGTGACATCTTATACCTGACCCAGTTGTTGGATCCGAATATAAAATGCCATATTTTGTTGCCTAAGCAACTCACTTTTCTGTCTTTTTTTTTGAAGGAAACGTAGTGATAAAATTATTTTATAAAAATTTTGGCAGCATTTCTAACTATTTTACATAAAACCCCCTGCAAAATTTAGATTTTCACAAAATATCCACATTCAAATTATCTCCCAAGTCAATTCTCAACACTACGATTTCTCAAAACATACCAATAACCTAGATTTCTACGCTTTACTATTTCATTCAAAGCATTAGTTATAAAATACTAGCAAAAAAACATAATGAAATATTTAAATTCAATTTACGGCATAATATTTTATATATATATATATATATATATATATATATATATATATATAAGCCTAGGTACATGTCATTAACATAAACTATAAAGTAAACTCTTCACCAACATTGTTTGAGCTGAACTTCGATTCTTCGGATGTTGCTGGAACGATCTAGCGAATCTAACTACCTGCGCACGGAAAAATACACAAACCGTACGCTGAGCAATTTTTATGCTCAGTGGTGCTAATATCATATAAATCATTACATAAGTATTGAATATAAATTAATTGATAGAAATAAACTAAAACATGATTATAAATATCATTAATAACATCACAATAAAAGAAAATTATAATATTAATAGATTTTAATATTTTGATATTGACAAATCGAATAAAAAAAATAAGCTTTTTAATTAAATTTAAAATCGCGTAATTAATTTAATTTGCACAATATGGAAATTCAAATAAATTCAGGTTTTGTTTTTGTTTTTCTTTCAATTTAGACCCCGTACTAAAGTTTAGACTCATAACCAGATACACGAATCTGCCACCCCGAGTTGTTCGGCAACGATGGCTATCAGAGTAGGGGTGTTCAGTCGGTTAATCGACCCGAAATAACATTAACCGAATTAATCGACCTTTCAAAATTTTTAACCGTTAACCGAACCGAAATTTTTTCAGTTAATTCGGTCAATTAACCGAAAATTATATGTTTTTTATTTTTGGTTAAAAATTAACCGAATTACCCGAATTAACCGAATTACTCGAAATGAATCACTACATAATTAAAAAGATTACATAATTTTAGTTTTAGTTTTATAATTTTATTTTTATTTATTAAATTATTGTAATTTTATGATTGGGTTGGATTGGGTAATTGGGTTGGGTTGGATATTTGGGTTTGGATTGGGTTTAGGGATTGGGTTTAGGTGAATAGTGGGCCTATTTATATATTATAATTTTATTTATTAATTTTTTTGGTTAAACCGAAAAAATTCAGTTAACCGATCGGTTTCGAACCGAATTAACCGTTAATCGAAAAATTACAAAATAATTAATCGACCTCGATTGAAAAATTTTGGTTAACCGACCGATTAACCAAATTCGGTCGGTTAACCGAATTTTTTCGGTTTTACCCGAATTTTGCACACCCCTATATCAGAGTAGTCCATGACCATCTGGGAATTGGGACTGCGCACAACCCTTTAGGAATTGGGGTTAACAATAATAACAACTGACTGACTTGGCCTTTTCTCCCTCGACCCTCTAGGAATTGGGGAGATCTAAATTCTCTAATATAAAGACTCTATGGCATGCCAACTATATCTGATTTAGTCTAACTTAGTGAAACGGGGTAAAAACCAAATTTCATGATCCATTCCAATTCCATTTTCATATAATTCTCATTTCAATTCCGTTTCGTGTTCAAATCATATATCGCCTAATGTAAAATTAGACTTCCAATTTAAAATATATTAATAATTTTCTTACTCAATCATCTAAAATGGTAATACTCAAATCCAAATCATAACCATGAATTTGCTAATTTGATCATATGAAAAACATAATATTCATCTCGAAACATAATTTTATAAATATTAACTAAATCATTCAAACTCATCCAAAACTCATAAAAATAAAATAAAATCAATATAAACAGTCATAGTAAACTATATATTCTAAAGCTTTATGTAATGAAAATAAGATATTATCACAAAATGAAGTTTTAATCGCTTTACTCCTTTTCTCCGCCTTACTCCTTCAAGATGTTCGCTTCGTTTTTAGCTACAATAGGAACAATTCAATACGAAACAACATCATTTATCCATTCTAAAACCAAAACTAATAAAAACAAACTTAAATATGCATGATTATTCATATTGACAACTTAACTTTTCTAGTCCAAAATTCGCATATCTTTCGGCTCGATTATCCGTTTTCAGTTCCTTCTTCACCAGAGTACTCATTGCTTCACAAGCGATCATTTAGCACTAATATTACACAAAGTGGCCAATGTTCTCTACTTTCCCTTTAACATGGCCAAATATACCAAATAAACTTTTCATCCATTTTTGTTTCTTTTTCACACTTCTAACAAGCTAGAACTCATCTTCTAATCATTTCTTATCCAAAAATATATCTATTTCACTTAAGTTCTGTAACACCCCTAACCCGTATCCGTTACCGGAATGGGATTACGAGGCATTACACAAGTCACAACCTTTATACAATCATATAATCACTTAAATCATATTAAAATATATTTATGTATTCACACAGCATTTACGGATTTTATCTAAAAATTCAACTGAATTAAAACCGAACACATATACATATACATATATATATATATATATGACCTTTTATTTCATAATAATATACATGCATTCACTATACCAAAATCATATGCGGCATTATCATTATAGAACCATAACCAAACATACTATATACATTAATTCAAGTCACAAAATAATGTACCATTTCATATGCCTAATTTACCGTATTTAAAATACAAATACATAATAAAATCACTAATCGACTTTAGGCATAAATCATGTTCTTCATTATCCATTTACTATGAACTCAAAACAACTAAACCATTAATGTCTATAAAAGTTAGATCTAAAACATGCATCTCTCAATTAACTAACATTACTCAAGTTCATCATGTACCTTATTTACTAACCTTAAGCTCATTTAAAAGACGACTACTGATCGTTGTGTTAGAGTCTTAAAAATTTATAAAAAGAATGATCGAGCCTAAAAACTAACTGTGACAACGACTTGAGGCAAGTGCACCTATCGAACAGTAGTATAGTTTAGCGGCAATACCGAAGTGTCGAACCCAAAGGAACCAAAAGTACTAATACTAACTTTCTTTTTATTATTTAGCCTAAAATAAAAGCGAATTGTTATTTAATCTAAAATTAACTAACTATTAAGCTAAAGATGCAAAGACAAAGAGAATGAATTAGGGAAAATACTTGTGGGAAAAACCAATTGATTTAGACAATACCCGAGGAAGAATCCACCTAGACTTCACTTGTTATTTAACTCTGAACCAGACGATTTATTCACTTGACTTGATCCGTAGGATTCCCTAATGTATATTAATACCTCTCTCGAGGCTACTAATGTCTAACCCTAGGTTGATTAATTGAAATCTCTTTCTAATTAAAACCCCTAGAATTGCATTAACTCGATCTGTGGACTCTCATATTAGGTTTGACCCTAATCCGGTAGATTTTCGTCATCCTATCTCTAAGGTTGCGATCAACTCCGCTTAATTATGTTAGATCTACTCTTAGACAGGGTCTATTCCTCCTCTGCCTAAGCACATCAATACTTGAATCAATATCCTGAAATATCAAAACAAGAATTAAGAACACATAATTAAGAACAAATTAAGTATTTATCATATAGTTCAGAAAACAATAACAAGACCCATCTTATGTTTCATCCCCCTCAGGTATTTGAGGGGTTTAGTTCATAATCATAAAAGAATACATCTCAGAAGAAAGTATAAAACAAAACATAAGAAAAACCCTAAAACCCCTGAAGGAAATTGAAGGGAAGATCCTCCGTCTTGAGTATAACTTCGGCTTCTTGAGATGAATCAACTGGCTTTCTTCGATTAAATCCTACAATTCTGTCCTCTCTGGCTTGGCTTTTCGGCCTAACTGGATGCCTAACTGGACCCCCTTGAAGGTTGGCCTCTAGAGTGTTTATATAGGCTTTTGGAATGGCTTTCTTTGCCTCTAAGTACCCTAATCCGAATGAAACTCTTCTTTGTCACGACAGGGACACGCCCATGGCACACGCCCATGTAAATCGTGGCTAGGCCGTGTTTGGGTTTGTTAATGAGGCACGGTCGTGTGGTATTGGGCCCAGGCCGTGTCAATTTCGTGATTTGGCCCATTTAATCTATTTTAGGCCCGTTTCTCATTCTTTTCATCCTCCGGTGCTCTCCTAAGTATAAAACATGAACAAAGGATTAAGAGCACCAAATTACACAATTCAGGGAATAAATAATCCAAAAGTATGCTAAATGTGGGATTAAAATATATTTATATTACGGTTTATCAAATACCCCCACATTTAAGCATTTGCTTGTCCTCAAGCAAAATTCTCAACTCACAATTAAAATGAACTTCCTTGATTCATTATATTCATCAATAATGTTTCATCATAATTCAAAGATAATTCATAATTAAAGGGTCATAAAGATTCAAACAATCAAGTCATAGTTTTTGTAGCATAAAAACATATGTGTTTTCCTCTTACCTAAATAATCACCTTTAATTCAAAATCGACAAGAGTTGACATCGTCACTAAAGATTCACTCAAATCACTCAAAGTGTTTAAGGTTCAAAATTAAGCACTCAAAAGTCGAACATGAAAAGCTAATCCCATAGGCTTGCCTGAAAATCAAATCTCCACCACTGTAAAATGATATGATACACAAATCAAAAGGTCTTTAAAAAGGGTTGTAATGGGGCTCGGGTTAAAGGTGTGGATAAAGGCTGAATTAGAAGGTTAGAATCGAGATTGAATTGAAAATTTACCTAACTAGAGAAATGAATTACTCCTAAATAATTATATCAATGAAAACTTGTAATACTAATAAAACGAGCTTCTTCTTCAAGATGCAGAATTTAAACATGTAAGCTCACTTAATTATAGAACTAATAATGAATATACTTCAATTTTTTTAAGAACAAATTAAGTCAATAATGAGAAAGAACTTTAACAACTGAAATATAGATCATAGTTAGGAAACTGTTCAAAATCAAATCTCGATATAAGGGTGGTCAAGAGGAATGGTGATAACAAATATAGACCGGGTTTTGGGTTAATATTAGTAGGTGAGTTAATAAAAAGTTTGTTAGGATCAAAAGGGTTCACTAGGGGTTAATTATGAGGGTAAGCTTTTTAGTGGAGTGAGTGGGTTAAATCCTAAGTGCCTTTATCATCTCAGTATATCAAATCAATTAATGTGGTCTCGACATGTATAATCGAAGCAAGTTCTAGAATAACAGCTTAATGTTGACACACTCATAATCACAAGGTGAGCCCGAAAGAATGTATGCTCTAAAAGGCTCAAAATCTCACAAAAATTCTGGGTTTTTGATATCAACCTTGTAAATTTCAAACTTCAAGGTAATAATTAGATTCAGGTAGACAACCTAACAAAATTTTAATTTTTGAAAATAGACTTATCATGTTTGATTCGCTAGTCTCCTAAAGTTTAAATCATCACTGCACAATTATCAATGACTTAATCCAAAACATATCAATAAAAATCATAAATCAAAAGAAATTCATTCTAATCATAATATGGGAAAATTATTTAAGAACAAGGCATAATTTAAGGTATAATTCAGGGATTTGGGAATAATGTAGAAAGTTTGGCACTTTCTCAAAATAAATATTCACCCCCCACACTTAAGATGTACATTTCCCTCAATGTACAAAGACATATATGAAATTTAAGAGATAGGGAGAGATGAAACTTCCTGAATTTGGATGGCTTCCTTGCGTTGGGAGTGTCGTGGTGTGGTGGCCGCCGACAATCTCTGCGCTAGATGAATATATTGAGAAGCTCGTGAAGAATTAGCCAGGAAATAATAATAATAATTCAAAATATACTAGATATTTATTTAAAGACAAGAAAAAGAAAGAGAAAGAAAATAGAAAGTAAGATAAAATTAAAAGAAAAGATTAATGGACTGTAAAGTACTTATTGTGGCTATGGTCGTGGTGTGGTGATTCCCAAGCAACCTTTAGAACCTAAATAAAAGAAAATGAAATAAAATAGATTAAACTAAGTAAAATAAAAATAAAGAAAAGGGAAATAAATGAGAAGTGAAAATGAAAAGAAAAGTTAAATGAACTCAAAGGTCCTTTTCCTGTAGAGTTAATGAAGCGGACGGCATGAACTTATGTAGATCGGTCTCACAAAGGGAGACTGTACTAGGATCCTTCCGTTTCTTCGACATGGATGTGATTAGATCTAGAGTTGGGGGGAATGAAGAAAGTTGAGAATGAAGAGTTAAGAGTGTGTTTGAAGAAAAAAAGAAGTGGGGAGTAGGTGAGAAGGGGAGAAGTGCGTGTGTTAAATAGAGATTTCAAATCTGGTACATCCCCATGCCCGTGTACCGTGGGTGTGTCGAGTCCCACGGCTATGTCGCACGACTGTGTTATGCTTCGTTCGTTTCTACCACGCCCATGTGCAGGTCGCCATGCTCGTGTTGCTAAAATAGTGTCGGCCACGGCCGCATCACACGACCGTGGTGTTCAGTTAGGGCCTGTGGCTTGAAGATATTTTTCGTCCTGTGTTGTACTATCTCTCCCATGTCAGTACGTACATCCGTAGCTTCCACACGGCCACAACCACGGCCGTGTGCAAGGTCGTGTGGTATGGAAATTTGCACTTTGGTTAATTATAGTTAGGTGCTAAAAAGAAAAAGTAAAAGTAAAAATGTGAAAATTAATGGGGTTAGTGCTCGGGTTGCCTCCCGAGAAGCGCTCGTTTATAGTCTTAAGCTAGACTTACCTCTCATTCGCACATGCATGGTGATTTGAGGAGTTGAAAGTCCTTCCTCATGCTATCAGTCCTATTATCAGTATATAGTTCAAGTCGAGTAGCGTTTACTTTAAAAGTGCCGAATATAGGATTACTTATCTCGACTATTCCGCATGGGAAAACATTGAGTTTCCTAAAAGTGATTTCTTCATTTGTATTAGGGTCAGGAGGAGGTATTCGAAGGTCTGCCTTATTTAACAATACCTGATCTCCTATCTTAAATTCGTTTGTCCCACAGAATGGTGTTGGTTCTGCTTTGTGTATTCCTAATTTCTCCTTGAAGTGTGTCTTCCAGTCGTCTAGTTTATCGATCTGAAACCTTCGTTCCTCATGAGTTATTTCCTTGTTGGTATGAGGTATAGGGTCTGGCTCAGTTGTGTAGTTCTGTGGTGCTTCCTAAAAAGAAGGGTTAACCGAGTGGTTATTAATGGAATTTATGTTCTCACCTTGACTACTCGATGTCCTAGCTGAGTCAAGAGCCTGGAGACTGATTGATTCGTCACCTACACAAAGTATGAGTTCACCTGCGCTGACATCAATTTTAGTCCTGACAGTTGCTAAAAAGGGCCTTCCTAAAATTAAAGGGATATTATTGTCCTCATCCATGTCTAAAACAACGAAGTCTACTGGGAATAAGAATTTTTCAATTTTCACAAGAACATCTTCAATTATACCCCTAGGAATTCTAACAGTTTTACCAGCTAATTGAATGCTCATCCTAGTTTGTTTGGGTTTCCCTAGACCTAGTTGTTTAAACAATTTATAAGGCATAACATTGATGCTTGCCCCCAAATTAGCTAAAGCATTATCAACAGATAAGCTACCAATTAAGCATAAAATTGTAAAACTCCCTGGATCTTTTAATTTTCGTGGTAGTTTATTTTGCAACATTGCTGAGTAGACTGCGTTTAATTCCACATGTGATTCCTCGTCTAACTTTCGCTTGTTTGTGAAAAACTCTTTTAAGAATTTCGTTGAATCTGGCATCTTGGAAAGAGCTTCAAGAAACGGTAAGTTAATATGTAATTTCTTTAAGAGTTTAAGGAATTTACCGAATTGTTCGTCTGTGTTGTCCTTCTTCATCACATCAGGATAAGGTATACGAGGTTGGTACTCTTTAATTACCTGTTTTGGCTTCTCGTAACTTACCTCGACCTTACCTTTCTCCACCAAATTTTCTTGGCTTAATTTAGGCTCATCTAACCCTACACTATCATGAACTGTTATGGCTTGAAGTTGCTCCTTTGGGTTAGTCTCAGTGTTGCTTGGCAAGCTGCCCTGTGGTCGTTCTGAGATCAGCTTAGCGAGTTGCCCTAATTGGTTCTCGATCCCTTGAATCGATGCTTGTTGATTTTTAAGTGTTGTCTCAGTGTTTTGGAAACGTGTTTCTGACACCGCTATGAATTTTGTCAGCATCTCTTCAAGGTTTGGCTTCTTTTCCTATGGGTAGGGCTGTTGTTGGAAGTTTGGAGGGGGTTGTTGTCTCTGCTTGACCACCCCATGAAAAATTGGGGTGGTTCCTCCAACTTGGATTATAAGTATTACTATAAGGGTTATTTTGAGATTTGAAATTATTACCCATATAGTGAACTTGCTCGTTCTCAGCGCTCGGGTTGTAAGGTGGATATTCTGTATTGCTCATCTCTCCTCCATTCGTATCACACTGCATGACTGGATGTACCTTCAAAGAATCACATAAACCATCAATCTTTTTATTTAAAAATTCTACCTGGTTTGATAGCATGGTACTGTGTCGAGGTGGAAAACACAGGATGCTTTTGTTGGCTTTGTCCTTATAACTTGCCACTGATAGTTATTCAGTGACATCTCTTCAATGAATTCGTAAGCAGCCTCAGGTGTTTTATTATTCAATGTTCCCCCAGCGGATGAATCAATCAGTTGCTTAGTTGAAGGGTTCACACTGTTGTAAAAAGTTTGGACCTGTAGCCACAAGGGTAATCCATGGTGTGGGCACCTTCTCAATAGATCTTTATATCTCTCCTATGCATTGTAGAGTGTTTCTGAATCCATCTGCACAAAAGAAGAGATATCATTCCTTAACTTGGTCGTTTTAGCCGGCGGAAAATATTTTAATAAAAATTTTTCGGTCATTTGTTCCCATGTAGTGATTGATCCTCGTGGAAGGGAATGCAACCGCTGTTTGGCTTTATTCCTTAAAGAAAAGGGAAATAACCGAAGACGGATGGCATCATCAGAAACGCCATTTATTTTGAAAGTATCACAAAATTTTAGGAAATTTGCCAAGTGATTGTTTGGATCTTCATCCTGCAAACCATCAAACTGAACAAATTGTTGTATCATCTGAATAGTGTTAGGTTTTAGTTCAAAATTATTTGCAGCAATAGCAGGTCTAACAATACTTGACTCAGTTCCTGTTAAATTAGGTTTAGCATAATCATACATAGTTCGAGGAGCATGATGTTCAGCTACCACCGGAGGTATTGGATTATTCTCAACCATCTCTTCGGTGGTATTAGTTTCGACTTCTTGCTCTTCTTCTATGTAATCTAAGCTGCGCCTTATTTCTCTACGGTTTCTGCGAACAGTACCTTTAATGTCACTGTCGTAAATTAGGGGTTTCGTCGGGTTCCTTCTAGTCATAAACTAGAGGTACTTGTTAAGAACAAATAAAAGATGGAAAATTAGTAAAGTTAAAAGCAAAATAAAAATAAAAGTAAATTACAAAAATAAAAATGGCTAAAGTAATAAAAATTGAGCGTTCTTAATATTTTAGTTCCCTAGCAACGACGCCAAAAACTTGATCGTTGTGTCAGAGTTTTAAAAATTTATAAAAAGAATGATCGAGCCTAGAAACTAACTGTGACAATGACTTGAGGCAAGTGCACCTATCGAACAGTAGTATAGTTTAGCGGCAAGACCGGATTGTTGAACCCAAAGGAACCAAAAGTACTAGTACTACCTTTCTTTTTATTATTTAGCCTAAAATAAAAGTGAATTGTTATTTAATCTAAAATTAACTAACTATTAAGCTAAAGATGCAAAGACAAAGAGAATGAATTGGGGAAAATACTTGTGGGAAAAACCAATTGATTGAGACAATACCCATGAAGAATCCACCTAGACTTCACTTGTTATTTAACTCTGAACCAGACGATTTATTCACTTGACTTGATCCGTAGGATTCCCTAATGTATATTAATACCTCTCTCGAGGCTACTAACGTCTAACCTTAGGTTGATTAATTGAAATCTCTTTCTAATTAAAACCCCTAGAATTGCATTAACTCGATCTATGGACTCCCATATTAGGTTTGACCCTAATCCGGCAGATTTTAGTCATCCTATCTCTAGGGTTGCGATCAACTCCGCTTAATTATGTTAGATCTACTCTTAGACAGGGTCTATTCCTCCTCTGCCTAAGCACATCAATACTTGAATCAATATCCTGAAATATCAAAGCAAGAATTAAGAACACATAATTAAGAACAAATCAAGTATTTATCATATAGTTCAGAAAACAATAACAAGATCTGTCTTAGGTTTCTTCCCCCTGAGGTATTTGAGGGGTTTAGTTCATAATCATAAAAGAATACATATCAGAAGAAAATATAAAACAAAACATAAGAGAAACCCTAAAACTCCCTAAAGGAAATTGAAGGGAGGATCCTCCGTCTTGAGTATAACTTCGGCTTCTTGAGATGAATCAACTGGCTTTCTTCGATTAAATCCTACAATTCTGTCCTCTCTGGCTTGGCTTTTCGGCCTAACTGGATGCCTAACTGGACCCCCCTTGAAGGTTGGCCTCTAAAGTGTTTATATAGGCTTTTGGAATGGCTTTCTTTGCCTCTAAGTACCCTAATCCGAATGAAACTCTTCTTTGTCACGACAGGGATACGCCCATGGCACACGCCCATGTGAATCGTGGCTAGGCCGTGTTCGGGTCTGTTAATGAGGCACGACCGTGTGGTCTTAGACCCAGGCCGTGTCAATTTCGTGATTTGGCTCATTTACTCTATTTTAGGCCCGTTTCTCGTTCTTTTCATCCTCCGGTGCTCTCCTAAGTATAAAACATGAAAACAAAGGATTAAGAGCACCAAATTACACAATTCAGGGAATAAATCATCCAAAAGTATGCTAAATGTGAGATTAAAATATGTTTATATTACGGTTTATCAACTACACATCATTCTATAAGACCAAAACATACTTATTTAACTATTACAAGCTTGCGCATGCGTGTACTCCAAATGAACCATTTTTGAACATCCACATTTCATTATCACTACAAAACTAATTAATACATACTTGGTCATTATAACACTCAAACCATAGCATATTTATGTTTTCATAATATTCTCTAAAACACATACTTATCAACATAAATATGAACGCCAAAACCGAATCATATAATCACTTACATTTTCAAATCAAACATACTTTAAATACACCACATGTATATACAATATTTCTAAATACCTAATTATCACATAACATAATCTTAATTCAACTAACATCCAACATTAATCTTATTGCCGAAACACATAACTAAATATCACCTTTTTATTCAACTCATATCTCAAGACTTTAATACCTAGCATAAACCAAATTTATTACATACATGTAATTAGAGTAACTCATTCGAATGCAAGCTCAAATCATGATCAAATGTAGTCAAATTCGAGCATAAAAATTAAACACATCAAACACCCATTCAAAAGCACAAAATAAAGGGAAAAAAACCCAACTTGGACAAAAGATCATGGACAAGCCATTTTTAAACCAATCCGAACACAAGTGCGGAAATTAAGCCATTTTCGCATGGCTATTTATATATACATCCCAAAATAAAACATTTCATCTATACTATACATGCCATAAGATTAAATTCAGACTTAACAAAAAACCAAAAAGAGTCGATAGTGTGATGGATTTATCTGGCGATCCCCGAGCTCGTAACGTGACTCCAAAAATCTATAAAACAGAGGTAAACAAAACACACCCACAGTAAGCTATTTAAGCTCAGTAAGTCATAAGCAAATATATATCAACTATAGTATATTAACACTAAGTTAATAAGGCCGAATATACATATCCTCAATTACAAAGTTATCATTTTAATCATACATACATATATCATATGGATAAATGATTAAATACACATGAACATAAATAAATCTCACTATTAATATCACATATACCTCATTTGGCCGAATATACACAATCACATATGCATACACCTAATTCACATTTATAACTTAAACATTTATACAATCAATTTAACATCCAACTTACCTTATTTTCACCTGAACCTTTTTATTCGATTTCACATTCGGTCTTCACTTGACATTGCCCGTTGAACTGTTCTGAATTAAAAAGGATACGCGGATAGTCAGAAGGCTCGTACAATGCCAACGTCCTAGACGTGGTCTTACATGTAATCACATATCGATGCCATTGTCCCAGACAGGGTCTTACACGAATCAAATACGATGCCAATGTCCCAGACATGGTCTTACACGTAAACACAAGTCGATGCCAACAGCCAAGATGTGGTCTTACACGAAAACACATATCGGAATCCTATGTCATGACATATGTATCCTATCTATTCCTAGGGTTCGTACGGGACTTTCGGACATTTAACCTCGATCAAAACGAGCTCGAAACATAGTTCCCTATCTCAAATTACATTCGGCCAAAATACATATATAATCAAGTAATTCATTTCAGCACATAACATTTATATATTCTCAAGTTTAACAACATTTAAATGCTTATAGACTTACCTCGGATGTTGTCGGACGGTTTAATTGACTATTTGACTACTTTCGATTTCCCTCGATCTAATTTCGTTTTCTTCCGTTCTTGATCTAAATAAATTCAAATTTAACTAATTTAAACACACATTCATTCAATTAAATCCAAAAACACATAAATGGGAAAATTACCATTTTACCCTTGACATTTTACACTTTTTACAATTTAGTCCCTATTGCATAAAACACAAAATACACAAAATTTGCATATAACATGCTTAGGCCGAATATTTACAAGCTCCACACAAGTCCATATATTTCATTTTTTCACATTTTAGTCTCTCAAAATATTATTTTCACAATTTAGTCCAAATTACTCAAATTCATCAAAAATCCAAAGACAAAACATATTAATCTAACACATATATTTCATAATTCATAAACTACCATCATAAAACTCATAAACTCATCAATGGCACATTTCAAAATCTTCATCAAAATAAAAAATTCAAGCATGGGTCTTGAAGTATTCGAAGCAACGATTACAAAAACGTAAAAATTATAAAAAATCGAACAAAAACTAACCTTGAATCAAGCTTCAAAGATGGCCGAACCTAGATTAGATTTCTTTCTTTTTCTTTTCTTTAGTTTCAGTCAAAAAAGATGAGAACATGGCTTTTAAATTTTGTGATATATATTATAACATATATAAACTTATTATTATTTTACTAAATTAACCTTTATTAATTAATATATAAAACATATATAATAAGGTCATTCTTGACCACTGCCGTCCACTATCATTAATAGTGGGCTAATTAC
This sequence comes from Gossypium australe, assembly GCA_005393395.2. Classification (NCBI taxonomy): domain Eukaryota; kingdom Viridiplantae; phylum Streptophyta; class Magnoliopsida; order Malvales; family Malvaceae; genus Gossypium; species Gossypium australe. Next base: position 25,167,853 of record CM016616.1, on the reverse strand, counting down.
CTTTTAAGGAATTTACATTATAAAGACATCATCAAATTAGCACTTACACATTAATTAGCCAATTTCACATTTTATGCGATTAATTTCTTTTATTTAATCGGACACTTAAACGACAAAATTAAAATACAAAAATTTCACACAAACAAATTCATACATAATAAAAAAAGAAAATAACATTAAAATATTTTTTGGACTCGGATTTGTGGTCCCAAAACCACTATTTCGATTAGGGTCAAAATCGGGCTTTACAACTTTCCCCCTTAGGGATTTTCGTCCCCGAAAATCTTACCGGTGAATAGGTTCGGATAACGCTCTTTCATTGTATCCTATGATTCCCAAGTTGCTTCCCTAACTCCGTGTTTATGCCATAGTACTTTAACTAACGAAATTTTCTTACTTAACCTCACGAGCCAGAATGCGAATCGGTTTTTCTTCATATGTCATTTCAGACTTAATCTGAATCTCTATCGGACTAATCACATGTGAGGGATCAGATCAGTATCTACGAAGCATCGAAACATGGAATACATTGTGAATCTTTTCTAGCTCAGGTGGCAACAACAGTCTATAAGCAACCGGCTTGATACGTTTTATAATCTCATACGGTCCAATGAATCTCGGATTCAATTTGCCTTTACGACCGAATCTGAGTATTTTCTTCCATGGTGAGACTTTCAAAAGACTTTGTCTCCAATCTGAAACTCTATATCTTTTCTTTTCAGGTCTGCATACGATTTCTGACGGTCCAATGCTGTTTTCAGACTATCGCGAATCACTTTCACTTTCTATTCAGTCTCTTTGATCAAATCGACCCCATGTATATTATTTTCACTGAGCTCAGTCCAATACAATGGTGTACGACATTTACAATCATACAAAGCCTCGTAAGGTGCCATTTTGATACTCGATTGAAAGCTATTATTATACGAAAATTCAATCAAAGATAAGTATCGCTCCCACTTACCTTCGAACTCGAGAATGCAACATCTCAACATATCCTCAAGTATCTGAATGATTCGTTCGGACTGACCATTTTTCTGCAGATGGAAAGCTGTGTTGAATTGTAATTTTGTACCTATTGCGTCTTGCAATTTCTTCCAAAACCGCGATGTAAATCTCGGATCTCTATCTGAGACAACAGAAATAGACACACCGTGTAATCTCACAATCTGAGAAACATATAATTCAGCTGGCTTATCAAGCGAATAATCTGTACAAACCGGAATAAAGTGAGCTGATTTAGTCAATCTATCCATAATAACCCGTATTGCATCTTTCTTGCTTGGTGTCAATGGTTAACCAGATACAAAATCCATTGTGACTCTGTCCCACTTCCACTCGGGTATCATAATTGGCTGAAGTAACCCAGAAGGTACTTGATGTTCGGCTTTTACTTATTGACAGGCTAAACATTTCGAAACAAAGTCAGATATGTCTTGCTTCATACCAGGTCACCAAAAAAGCTATTTTATATCATTATAAATTTTCGTACTACCGGGTGAACAGATAACCGACTGCTATGAGCTTTGTTCAAAATCATCTGGATCAACTCTGAATTTCTCGGAACACATATTCGGTTTTTGAACCTCAAACAACCATCAGTATCTACTCGAAACTCGGATTCAACTTTCGATTCACATTGAGCTCGTTTGCTAGCAAATCATTATCAACTTTCTAAGCATCACAAATTTGTTGAACAAATAACGGTCTTGCTTTTAATTCAGCTATTATCGAACCATCATTAGATATAACCATATGTGCATTCATTGCACGCAAAGCATATAATGATTTTCGACTTAAAGCGACAACATTAGCTTTTCCCGGATGATAGTCAATCACAAGCTCGTAGTCTTTTAACAACTCTAACCATCGACGTTGTCACAAATTCAGATCTTTCTGAGTCATCAAATACTTTAGGCTTTTGTGATCAGAATAAACATGACATTTCTCACCGAACAGATAGTGACGCCATATCTTCAATGCAAACACAATAGCTGCCAATTCCAAATCGCGTGTCAGATAGTTCTTTTCGTGCGGCTTTAACTGTCTCGAGGCATAAGCTATGACTTTTCCTTCCTACATCAAAACACAACCCAGACCACTCAAAGATGCATCACTAAAAATGACAAATTCCTTACCCGATTCTAGCTGAACTAACACTGGAGCTTCGGTCAAAAGGGCTTTCAACTGATCAAAACTTTTCTAGCACTTTTTTGACCACTCAAACTTAACATTTTTCCGCAATAGCTTCGTCATTGGGGTTGCGATCATAGAGAAACCTTTCACGAACTGTCTATAGTAACCAGCAAGTCCCAGAAAACTTCGAACTTTAGAAACATTTCACGGAGGTTTCTAATCAAGTATAGCTGAAATTTTACTCGAATCAACCCGAATACCCGATGCTGATACAACATGGCCCAGAAAACTGACTTCGCGTAACCAGAACTTACATTTACTAAACTTTACATACAACTGTTTATCTCGCAAAGTCTGTAACACAAGTCTTAGATGTTCAACATGCTCGGTTTCATCACGTGAGTAAATCAAAATGTCATCTATGAATACTACCACAAACCGATCCAGATACTGTCTGAAGATTCGATTCATCAAATCCATGAAAACAGCAGGTGCATTAGTAAGTCCGAAAGGCATAACCAGAAACTCATAGTGTCCGTACCTCGTTCGAAAAGCAGTCTTTGGCACATTAGAGTCTTTAACTCGCAACTGATAGTAGCCTGATCTTAAAACTATTTTTGAAAATACTGTAGCCCCTTTCAACTGATCAAACAGATCTTCAATCAGTGGCAACGGATACTTATTCTTTATAGTCACCTTATTAAGTTTTCTATAGTCGATACATATTCTCATAGTTCCATCTTTCTTTTTCACAAATAATACTGGTGCACCCCAGGAAGAGAAACTCGGTCGCGCAAAACCTCTATTTGTAAACTCTTGCAACTGAGCTTTCAATTCTGTTAATTCTGTAGGTGCCATTCTATACGGAGCTATCGATATCAGAGTAATCCCCGGCACTAATTCAATGCCAAATTCATCTTCTCGAATAGGTGGCAAACCTGGTAATTCTTCAGGAAACACATCCGGATACTCCATACAACAGGTACTGATTCAATCTTTCTTTCGGTTACTTTACTATCAAACACATATGCAAAGTAAGCTTCGCAACCTTTTCTTACATGTTTCTGAGCTAACATTGAAGATATCACTGCTGGTAAACCATTCAGATCATTGACTCAATCCGAATAATCTCATCATTCTGGCACTATAAATCAATAGTCTTCCGTTTGCAGTTCACAATAGCATTATGCAGAGTTAGCCAATCCATACCCAGAAGCCAATCCATACCCAAAATTATATCAAACTCGTCGAACGACAACAACATCAAATCAACCGGAAAACATGAATCTCAAATCATCAACGGACAATTCTTGCACACTTTATCAACCAAAACACACCGGCCTAAGGGGTTCGATACTTTAATCACAAACTCAGTAGACTCAACAGGCAAAGTCTTACTAAATACTAAAGTCTCACACACATAAGCATGAGTCGAACCAGGATCAATCAATGCAACAACACTAGTATCATAGAGAGTGAAAATACCAGTAATAATATTCGGGGATGAGGCCTCTTCGCGTGCACGGATAGTAGGCTCTAGCAAGTGCACGAGCCTCAGATCTAACAGCTGTATCTTTGGTCCCTCTCTAACTGCCACTCACATTACCCGTATTTTTGGGTGGTCTACCTCGAGCTATAGTGTTACCCGATCTCGTATTCTGTACTGGATTTTGCTCCGCTAACTTTGGGCACTCACGAATGAAATGATCCGTTGATCCACATTTAAAACAGGCCCGATCATGCAATCTGCAACTGCTGGGATGTCATTTACCACAATGTTCACATTCGGGTTGATTTGATCTGACATTACCCACACTAGCTACTGAGGTAGCTCTCGAGGTCACAAGTGGTCTATTCCGATCTCATCTAGAATACCCCGCAGTAGTCTTTGAACGACTAGCATCATCTCGGAACTTCTTTGATGTCGACTGGAATGACTTACTGAATGGTCTCTTACGTGAATCTCTAGCTTCAGAGTCAACTTTTCTTCTCTCTTTCCCGAGCTTTTCGGCTTTGCAAGCTCGCTCAACAAGTACCACAAACTCTTTTATCTCAAGTATGCCAACTAACTGTTCGTGTGTCTGAGAGTTTTAATATTTATATAATGAATGATCGAGCCTAGAAACTAACTATCACCACGATTGAGGCAAGCGCACCTATCGAACAGTAGTATAGCTTAGTGGCAAGACCAGAATGTCGAACCCAATGGAACCAAAAGTACTAGTACTGACTTTCTTTCTATTATTTAGCCTAAAATAAAAGGGATTTAATGTTTATCTAACTAATTACTAAGCTAAGGATGCCAAGACACAGCGAATGAATTGGGAAAATACTTCTGAGAAAACCAATTGATTAAGACAATACCCGAGGAAGAATCCACCTAGACTACACTTGTTATTCAACTCTGAACCAGACGATTTATTCACTTGACTTGATCCGTAGGATTCCCTAATTTATATCAATACCTCTCTCGAGGCTACTAACGTCTAACCCTAGGTTGATTAATTGAAATCTCTTTCTAATTAAAACCCTTAGTGTTGCATTAACTCGATCTATGAACTCTCTTATTAGGTTTAACCCTAATCCGACAGATTTTCCTCGTCTATCTCTAGGAGTGCGATCAACTCCGGTTAACTATGCTAGATCTACTCTTAAACAGGGACTTTTGCTCCTCTAAATAAGCACATCAATACTTGAATCAATATCCTGAAATATTAACACAAGAATTAAGAACACATAATTAAGAACAAATCAATTATTTATCATACAGTTCAGAAAACAATAACAAGATCCGTCTTAGGTTTCATCCCCCTTAGGTATTTGAGGAGTTTAGTTCATGTTTATAAAAGAATACATCTCAGAAGAAATTAAATAACAAAACATAAAGAAAAACCCTAAAACCCCTGAAGGAAATTGAAGGGAAAACCTCAGTCTTGAGCGTGATTCTGGCTTCTGAGATGGATCAACTGGCTTTCTTCGAGTAATTCCCTAATTTCAACTCTCTCTGGCTTTGCTTCTGTCAAAAGCCCTGATAGAGGCCTTCTGTCGAACTTCCCCTTTAGGTTGCCCTCTAAGGTGTTTATATAGGCATTCGGGATGCCTTACTTGGCCCAAAAGTATCCTAATCCAAGTGAAAATGAAACGGGTCACGGTAGGGACATGCCCGTGTGAATCGAGCCCTGGGCCGTGTTCGAGTCTGTTAAAGTGGCACGGGCGTATGGCAAACTCCAGGCCGTGTGGATTTCTTACTTTGGCCCATTTTTTCAGTTTTTTGGCCCGTTTTTCGTTCTTTTCATCCTCCTATGCTCTCCTATGTATAAAACATGAAATTAAAGGATTAGAAGCATCGAATTCATCAAATCAAGGGATAAATCATCCAAAAGTATGTCAAATATGGGATTAAAATATGTATATATTACGGTTTATCAAATACCCCCACACTTAAACATTTGTTTGTCCTCAAGAAAAATTCTCAACTCACAATAAAAATTCATTCTTCTCAATTTATAACTCCTATCAATAATGTTTCAAAATAATCCATAGGTAATCATACATTGAGAATTCAACTAAAAGAACATCAAAGTTTCAAACAATCCAAGTTCAACATTTTATTCATGAAAAACATAGGTATCCCCCTTATCTTAATCACCTTTGGAGTTAACATCCTCACTAAGGATTCACTCAAATCACTCGAAGTGTTTAAGGGACAATAAATTAAACACTCAATAGTCAACATGAAAAGTTATTACCATAGGCTTGCATGAAAATCAAATCTCCACCACTATAAATTGAGATGATACATCTATCAAAAGGTCTTTAAAAAGGGTTGTAATATGGCTTGGTTAGGGGGCGTGGTTATAGGCTGAAAGAGTAGGTTAGAATCGAGATTGAATTGACAAATTACCTAACTAGAAAAATAGACTAATAATGAATAATTACATTAATAATACGAGCTTCTTCTAAAGATGTGAGATTTACTGCTTAAGCTCGTAAAAAATAGAACTAATAATGGATATAATTTTAACTTTTTTTTAAGAACAAATCATACGATTATAGGAAAGAATTTTCAACTGAAATAGAGAACATAGTTAGGCAACTTCTCAAATCAAATCTCAACAAAAAGGTTAACAGGAAAAATTCTTTAATGAATCAGAAAGAGTAAGTCTTGGGTTAATATTAAGGGTAAATCAAGAAACGGTTAATTAGGATCAAAAGGGTTCACTAGGGGTTAATTATAGAGGTAGGCCTTTTGGGAAGTAAGTCGGTTAAATCCTAGGTGCCTTTATCATCTTAGTATATCAAATAAAAAATGTGGTCTCGACTTGTATAATCGAAGCAAGTTCTAAAATAACAGATCAATATTGACTCACTCAAAGCAACAATAAAAGTGAGCACGAAAGAATGTATGCTCTAAAGGCTCAAAATCTCACAGAAATTATTGGTTTTTGATGTCAATCCTGTGAACTTTAAACTTCAAAATAATACCTAAACTTGGGGAAACATCCTAGCAAAAATTTTTAATCTTCAAAAAATCAACTTATCATGCTTGATTCTATAAAGCCTTCAAGTTTAAATAGTCAATGCACAACTGCCTATGCTTTAATTCAAGACATATTAATAAAAATCATAAATTAATCAGAATTTGTTTAACAAAATTCAGGGATTTGAGAATAATGAAAAAAGTTAGGGCTTAAAATTCATCCCCATACTTAAGATGTACATTGCCCTCAATGTACAAAGATAGATATTCTAGAGATTAATAGCATTAAATTAAGTGAGAAAGAGAGAGGTGAAACTTCTTGAATTTTGGATGGATTCTTTGAGTTGGAAGTGTAGAAATTTGATTCGGAGGTGAAAGAAAAGTTGGAGGAGGCGTCTCTGGTGGTGGTATGGTGGCCGCCAACAATCACTGCGCTAGATGAAGAAATTAGGTAACTCGTGAAGAAATAGCCAGGAAATAATAAGAATAATTCAAAATATATTAATTATGTATTTAAAGACAAGAAAGATAAAGAGAAAGAGTGTAAAAAAGTAAAATAAAATTAAAAGAAAAGATTAATGGACTGAAAAATACTTATCGTTAGATGGTTCGCGAGGTGGGTGTGATTTCTAAGGTCATGGTGTGGTGATTCCCTAACAGCCTTTAGAACCTAAATCAAAGAAAACAAAATGTAAGAATAAAAATTAAAGACTAGAAAGATAAAGAGAAGGAAAATAAAGGAGAAGAGAAAAGAAAAAGAGAAAAATTAAATGGACTCAAATGTCCTTGGCTTGTTGGGTCAATGAAGCAGCCGGCATGAACTCATGTAAATCAGTCTCACATGGGGAGACTATGCTAGGGTCCTTTCGCTTCTTCGACATGGCAATGGTAGTGTTGGCCTTGCCTTTGGGCATTGAGTGATAGTGGTAAGGATGGTAAAAAAAAGTAAGAAAAACTATGGTGGCTGGGGTTGAGAGGAAAGGGGTTTGGTTGGGAAAGTGTGCAGAAAGGGGGGTTTATATAGAAATAGGGATCTGGTGGCTTCCCACGCCCTTGTACCATGGGCATGTTGGGTCACACGGCCATATCGCACGGCCGTGTTGTGCTTCATTCGTTTCTCCCACGTCCGTGTAGTGTTCACCACGCCCATGTTGATAAACCAGTATCGTCCACGGTCGTACCGCACGACCGTGGCATTTTATCGTTGCCCGTTGTTTGGAGATTTTTTGTCCTTGGTTCGTACTATCTCTGCCACGCCGGTGTGTAAATCTGTGGTGTCCACACGGCCACGGCCACGCCCGTGTGTAAGGCCGTGTGGGAGGGAAGCCTATGTTTCATTAATTTGGTTAGTTTGTATTTAGATGCTGTGATAACCAATTTTGGCCCTAGGCCCATTAAGCAATCATTACCAAAGCGATGGAAACAAAGGAAATCAAATAATAATAACAAACAGAAAGTGGCCCCGAATAAATGTCCAATTACATTAATAATAGCCGAAGTCCATTTACAAAGCCCAAGTCCAAATTAGCCCAATTATCAAACCCTAAACCCAAATCATAGCCCAACCCCAAACAATCCCGTTTAAGCACAACAAATAATAACCAAATAAACAAAACAAAAAGCCAATAAAAGGTCCAGTCCATGTACAAAGCAAATTCGAAGCCCAACCGCAAAACCAATTAAAAACCCAAATCCAAAAATAAAATAGTCCATTTAGCAGTCCATTTACAGAACAAATCCAGGGCCCAAATCTAACCCAAATAACAGCCCACAGCCCAACTACCCTAACCGGCCCAAAACAGCCCAAAGGCCAAACATCTAGAAACCCCAAGGCTTCAGGGGTAATTGCCGCGTTTTCCAGCTTCCCACGCGTCGCTCCAGTTCCCCGTACACGCGCACCTTGCCTCGTCTTGGCCACCACGCGCCTCGACTCTGGTGCCCACGCCCCCGACGTTTCGAGTTCCCCCAGGCTTCTTGTCTGCCGCTCCTCCCACGTCTCCATCGTCCACTATCTCGGCATCCACCGACCAACAGCCTTAGCAGGCCTCTGCTTCGCCCATACCCTGCAAGAGAAAACGACAAACAAAGAACGAAGCAAGAAACTAGCAAATCGGTTATAAAAGGGAGGGGGAAACGTTTCGGTTTCCGCTCCTTCCCCCCTGAATACACAACCAGAAAAAACAAGAACACTAAGCCAAAGAATTTATAAGTTCGATTATGATCAAATCGGAGCCAATCTTGTAACAGAGTTCATTTTTTTATCACTATCAATCAAAGGACAAAAAACATCGAAGGTCGCTCTCTTTTCGATCATTGTTTACAGTTATGAGTTTCTTTTATTTCCAAATTTTTGTAAATAAGCAGTAATAAAAAGGGATAAAAGGGACCTTACCTGGATCTGCCGACGCGCTGTCGGAGGGTTTGGGCCGTCACCGCAGATCGGGTTCGAGGAAGGAGAGTTGGGGGCCTTTGGATTTCGTTTTTCGGGGCATCAGGGCATGGGTTTTCGAAAATAGGTTTCGAACAGGTTTAAAGCCCCCCTCCCCATGCGTGGTTGGCCACCGATTAAAATGGTGGTGCATCGATCGGCTGGAGGGAGTTCAATCGCCGGACAAAACAGGGGAGGAGAGCCTGGTTGGGTTTTCTTCTTTTTGAGAGGATGGGGGGTGTGGCGGCTGCGTGGAAATAAAACTAGGGAAACAAAACTAGGGCTAGAGTGAATTAAGGCCGGTTTAGGGTCTTTAAAAGTTAGATGAAACGACACCGTTTCAATCAGCAGGAGAGACCCGCGCGTCGACCCGGATCCGCCCTTGGGTCCGCGCGTCTTTGTCCTTTTGGGCATTTTGCTCGATTGGTCCCCCTCGTTGTGGCGCGCGTTGCGCTCCGGTCCCTAATCGCCTTTTCACTTTATTCTATTGCTATTTCACCCCTTTAACTTCATTTTGATTACGACTTGATCCTTATTATTATTATTATTGTCACCATTATTATTATTGTATTTATTATTACTATGGTTATATTGTTATTATATTAGTATATCGTATATTTTTTATTATTCTTTTTATTATTACTATATTCATATCAGTATGTTGTATATATATATATATATGTTTCGTGTTACTATTATTATTATATTTGTTATCATTATATCGTTATTTTCTTATTATTAATATTATACCTATTATTACTATGTTCATATTAGTGTATTGTATATATTTTGTATCATTACTATATTATTTACTATTGTTATTATTATCACTATTATTGTCATTATTATTATTATTATTTATATTATCATGTTACACATACTTTACATCAGTACTATCATCTTATTATCATTATTATTATTTATATTAATATATATCGTATATTTTTGACACTATTTTAAAATTATTTCACATATTCTCTACTATGCATTCTTTGCTTAAAATCATTTAGTTCATCATTTTGAATCATTGCACCTGTTCGTTATTTACAAATTGTTTAA